>VZSF01002182.1:846137-1008683 GCA_013398295.1 Chionis minor
CCCAGTGCCTGCTGGTGACGTGATTGTCATCCTGGGAGCTTGATACGGTTTTGTATATATTTCATTATTTTCTTTTTGTTATTTTATTCTTTATATTTCATTAAAGTAGTTTAGTTCTTACTAAACTAGTCTCTCTTTTTCTCTCTCTCCTGCTCGGCAGGAGAGAGGGAACATCTGTCGCTCGGCTTGCTTGGGCCAATCTGGCCCAAACCCACGACAAATTTCCAGATTAATTTTTCCATTTTCGCAGGAGGCAGAGCATGGATTATGCAGAAATTGAGTCACCTAAAGCTTTACCTTTGTAAAATTCTACATACACAATTCATTTAAAGTAGCCGTAGTGAAGTGGGGCTGAGTATGTGTTTTGGACTTTGCATGATCTCAGTCTGAAAAGTTTGGCAAAGTTTCATCAGAACTTTTCCTGATTGTTTCCAGTTTATTGTGCTAAAAGGAATTGTTGATTCAAATTGTTAAAAATATTTTTCTATTTTACTGAAATGGGACTTTTACAAAACTAATGCCTAAATGTAAGCAACTCAGCATGTCTAGAGAATGAATCAGTTATTGTTTCATCTTACTGTTTATCTGTTGCAGTATTCAAAAGAACTGAGATCATGTTTGAAGATATTTGGGGAAATCATTTTAAATAGAAAACCTTTTTGTTTATACTAATAAAATCAGTTTCAGGAAATTCTTTGACCGTTCACCAGCAATTAGCTGGCCCCTGGATGGCACTGTTGTGCCTGGAATTCTGCTTTGAAGTCTGGATGTTTAAACAAATACAACTATTGTCAGCTGTCTCTGTAACACATTTTGTCTGTAGGATCTAGTATTTAGATCTTGTTATATTTTAATGTTTGATTTCTGACTGGTGCTCAGGCATCTCTTGTAAGTGAACTGCAACTAAATCACCTTTGCCTGTAATTTTTATGAAGTCTTACGTGCAAGTGGGATCAGGCCAGGCTACTGCTTCAAAGTAAAACTTTTGAGTTCCATTTAGAAAGTGGTACTGGTTGTTCAGTAAGAGTCTAGGTTTCATTTGGATGACTAAAGAGCCGACTGAAACTACTTTGAACCCATCTATTCGTAATATAGTAATGGTATTTTGTTCCAACAGGAGCTGAATTTCAGGTTAAACAGAGTTGCTGTGAATACTTTGTCTCTAACTGCATAAGATGGGTATTCGCCACAGCTGCTGTTTTGGAAAATTTCTGACTTGTGCAGTTATATCCAGCCTACCAAAAGTCAACCGACCGTCATAGGGTATTCTTTGCTTTTTAGTACCACTGATGTGAGATGGCTGTAGTGTTTTACATGAGAAGTAGCTGCATTTGATTATGTCTGCATATAAAGCAGTCTTGGCTGCGATGCACTCAATACCGTCAATACGTTTTTAAAAATTAAAGACTATGATCTCATATCCAGATTGTATTTGTATGCACTGAGTGTAAAACTGGAATCAGAAACTCAGTAAGGAAAGATCTTCCAAGAAAAATACAGAGGTGCTTCCCTTTGCCTTGATCTTTCATGCAAAACTAATACCTAGATATGCCAGTCTCAGTGCACCTTAGCAGAGAGAAAGACAAAAGCAGGACCAGGGAGCCAGCTGCGGTTCGTGACTGCAACCAGTGCCAGCCTGGCCTCACATCAGTTGGAGTTGTTCCCTGTCTGTGTAGCCTACTGGGTCATAACTTCAATTTTCCTTTCTATATCCTCTGAACACTTAAATAACTTGCTTTGTAAGTTTTTCGTAGACCATGATGACATACATGTCCCTTCTTCATCCAACAATTTTGTTTTCTTGTTGCTCAGTCAGTCACTGATGAAAATACGTATTTTTGTCGCTTTCGTCTTTTTAAGCCTCAGTGGCCTTCCAGAGTTTAGAATCTCTGAACCTCACAGCTGGTTCATTGGCTCTTTGTCATACTATTTTTTGACTTAAATTCATTCTAAGTCAAGATTTTCTTGTCAGCTTGTCACAGTCAGGATGCTTTGAGGCATTGCCCCATATAACACTTTCATACTTTGATGCTTTGTCCTGACCTTTCTTCCTTTCATGTCAGTATTTCGCTCAGCTATTTTGGCATGCTTTCCTGGTGTTTGAACATGTTTTTCTGGACCATCTTCTCTACCTTGAGGACAGCTGCATGTGGCAGGGCAGCATGTATTTGTAGGACATAATCTGTTGCAGGAAAATAGAGAGAGTCAAGGTGGTAAGCTATTCAAGGAAAAAGGGGGTTATAACTGGGTCCCATTTCCCTCCCTTTATGTTGGCACTCTCCATATGTGATGTGGTAGCAGCTGTGCAGATCATCTTGCAGCTACATCTGGCCTTGATCCTAGAAGCCATGCATATAAGTCATATTTTTTGAGTACTTACTGAAATTTGTGGTGATTGCAGCACTTGCACTCATATGCACAGTACAGACATAACGAAATACACATTAAGTGTGTGTTGTATTGAAAATGACAAGAAGTAAATTTTAGCAATATCAATTAGTTGTTCATATTTTGTGAACCAAATTTAAGAATTTAAGAAGTTTCACAGAATGAAAGTGCCAATAATGTTAACTAGACATTAAGGACCACAAAACCAGAAAGAACTCTGCAACTTTTAGCTTCCTGTATAGCAGCTTGTGCTCTGACTTTTCCCAGAGGAGTTTCTTGTTAGTGATACTAAGGCATCTGTTCTGGACTTGCTCCCTTTCTTTTAATGGATTTTTTTTTTTTAAATTATAATAAAACTTAAAGGATCTGGCTGATACAAGGATACAGTTTTTTACTTAGCTCGCTATGTATGTGTAGTAAGAGAAAATCCAGCATCACACAACTAGCAACTGAAATAGCCAGGAGAACAACTGAAACTGCTTCTTATAAAAGAGAAATGTACGATATAGGAATTATTAAGTGATCTGTGATGGGTTGCAGAGAAAACAATGTGCATTACACATTTAAACTTAATGCCCCAGGTTGGAGTTCACCGCAAGATCATCTTTCCAGGCTCTTTCTCATATACATCAAAATATTCATTAAATTCAGAAATATTTTTGAAATTTAAATGCTCACAGTGTGGCTGAATGTTGAATGGATTCTATGTAGCAAGCAATTTCAAAGTTAATTCTGCTTTTTTAATAACAGAGGCATGTCATCACTTAGGACTGAAGTACAGTGAATTTCACTGAAGAGTATATTCTAGTATGTACATAACAAGTGCAGTAGCCAGTAAGTGTGTATGAAGACACAAAAATGTTTAGAAGTAAAGAGAGTAATAAGAAAAGTAAGTCTGCAATAACAACAGCCAATTTTTCTCTTCTGTCCTAAATGTCAAAATAACTCATTTCATAAAATATTTTTATAGACTACCAAAGAATTTTTTCACATCTATTTTTGAATCTTTTTTCTTATGTAAATAAGAATTCAAATTTCAATACAATAATTAAATTATTAACCAGGTTGACTATATATTTATATATGGGTTGTTAATATGTTAAAAACAGTCAGTTGCATTTTCTATCTAATCTTTTCCTAAAGAGCATGTTGGCTGGATTTTTGGTGTGAATTAATATCATTAAATCACTCATATTATAGCAACTAGATGACATTCACAAAACACACCCTTATGGAAATAATGCAGTACCTTTTTGCAGCATGCTGGCTTGACTGGAACAAAATACAGCTATAATTGGGCTCATACATGTACCTACAGCATAGTAGATTCTGTGTGTTGAGAATATAATACAAGCAACTTAGATTGAAAGCATTTCACATATTAAATATAATTTTTTTTTTTTTATATACAAAGCCTAAGACTTTGCAAAAGTATAAAATACTAAATATGGGAAAGTCTAGAAACAATCGATTAGAGGGTGATGTTGTCTGGTATAGCAGTTTTTGCAGCTGCTTTGCAAACAGTGGGTTCCGTCAATGCGTCCAGCTGAAATTGCTGTTAGAAGGTATTCCAGAACAGTGGCAGTAAGCACAAAGGCATAGAGCACAACTTCTTGAGAGAAAAGTGCCAGCATTTTAGTGATGTTTCTAAGACAGTAAAAAGCCTGTTTCAAAATATATTAAATATGCTTTTTTTTTCAAACAATACTAAGAAACTGAGATTCTTCAAAGTAGAAAAGTAGCTTGACATCTGACAGAGAAGAAAGAGCATACAATCGTTGGTTTTCTGCAAAGCATTATTGCCTTCTTGCGTTTCCTGGTTTAATGCCTTTTCAGCGTATCTTTGTCCTCCTTTTCATACTACCTTGTAAACAGGCAATGCATTGTGAACAGACCCAACAGTGGTCGTCTCCCATTTCAAACACTGTTGGCTTGTATTCGAAGCAGGCTCAAGCTGATTTTGCTCTGAGTTGTCCAAAAGCCCTCTGAATCTTTATGATCTGATCTTTATGGCACTGTTGCTTGCTTGCACTAGCCCGCAGCACGGAGAAGCAGACCTCAGCTTTGACACTGCTTGCTACCTCACCTCACCATAAAAACTGTCTGTACACAGTTTTCTGTTGACTCCAGTAGAATCCGGGAATGAATACTACGATCTTGAAAGCGAAGATAAGTAGCTTTTATTTAATGCATAATGAGGGCTGGAAAGAGGAGGGTGGTAAGGTGAAAATTACTTTGTAGGAAGATGATCTATGCATACAGTGCCAAGGCACAGAACTGTATTAGTCGAGGCCACGGGCTACAATGAGGCAATAATTACAATACAAAAGCGGTAACAGAAACCTCGGTGAGAGTATTGGCTCCATGGGTGGGTAGGAGAGACCGTACGTTTGAGGCAAAATCAATATGCCCTAGACAACAAAGTTCTCTGAATATTCAAGGCCCAGTATATGGGCCCTGATGCCCAGTATATGTCTGTTGAAAGGATGGTGCTGCTGTCACTGTTGATTCAGGAGGGGCTGGGAGAAACGGCTGGAGGGTAAAATTAGGGAAGCAGCCTGGTTGATGAATAGACCTGACAAGACAGCGGGAAGACAGGCTGAAACACAAGTCTGGCTGAGAGGCAAGTTTAGAGTAGAAAGCTACATCTGTGTGTTTCAGTCCAGAGATGACGGTTGAATTTGTGGTAGCAGAAAAGATTACTCAAAAGTAAGATTCAGGGGGAGAAAAGGACAAAATACTATGCTGTCTGCAATCCCTCGCAGGAGGATGGCTTGAAAATTGGACTCTAAAGAGATCCCATGAGCAGAAGCTGCGTGAGCATACGCTATAAAGATGAACAGTGGGTCTTTTGTGACAGCAGGCAGACAACTGACATGTTGGGAAAGATGGGAGTAAAACAAGTCTGACTCTTGCTCAGAGAGAGGTTGTTGGAATTCACAGTAAAAGCTGCACTGGGAGTGTATATGGCATCCAGGGTGAAAGCTATATAGGATGAATCCTAATCCCTGGAAGAGATTTTGTGAGTGGGCGATGGAGCTTGGAGGTGAACAGGGAAGGGGTGTATGGGACAGTAGCTGGAGTGACCGATCGGATTAGTGCGGCTGTCTGCTGACTGCATTGTAAAGAAAAAGCTACAGAGAATGAGTGGGCAAGGAAATGAAAAATTGTACTGTGGACACTGAAAGTAGGTGGGATCAGGAGTAGCGTGGGGCCATTAGTGCAAATGGAGACGACTGAATAGGTGAGCAGGTAACTAGATGAGGAACTTCTTAGCTAAAATGGAAGAGAATTTACCATCCGTAGAATAATGTTATTTAATTATGTGAAAATATAAAGCAAGGCATCATAGTTTAATTGTGCTCTGACAATTCAGAAATTATTTTATTCCAGAATTTAAATTTTGTAAGCAGAAATTTTCTGTATAGAAAAGTCTGAAGGCCAAAGTTCATCACACTCAATGTTAGGCTTTTAAGCGGGATATTTAATCAGGAGTCAAATCAGCATTAATTGTCCCTTCCATTCCCTTCAGAGGGAGACAGAGGGATACCTCCAGAGAGCACTTAAGCTTATCTAAGATCTTCCTGCTGAGGGTAATAGAAGTCTAGCAAGACTAGATTCTTAACTTAATTATCTCAGTTAAAAATTATATAGGATGAATCTTGGCATGGGTGTGATTGTTGTAGTTGTGAAGAAAAGCTCAGGAATGTGAAGTGCAGCTGGTATTTACTGTCCATCTAAGTATGAAGTCATAAACAGATGTGATTTACGCCAGATATCACAGGGTGTTTCTTAAGCACTCCCCATGGTAATAAAAAGTTAGTGTTGAGTCAATGTCATCTTTCATCAGGTTCATGTACATAGTAATGACAGTTTTGAGATATCTAGAAAGATAAGAGACATACAAGAAAAAATTTGTAACGGCATAAGTTGTCTGAATTTCTTTCAGTCTCCTAATTAACAATTGTTTTTACCAGAATGTGAAAATGATTGTTGCATTTTTACCTAAGCTTCTAAAAGAGATTGTTTTCTCCTGTACTGTTCTTAAACTAAATTTATAGTAGAAAAAAACTACATTCTTTTCCCGAAGAAAATCATCAAAATGTAAACAAAAGTCTAGAATGCACTATAAGTCTTGTTAAAGTAATTATTTATTCACAGGAGTTCTTGGAACGATCACATTTTCTATCACTGGTCTTCCGGCTTTAAAGAAACAGCTGCTGGCACTTAGGAGCATAATCATTTGCAGAACTAAAAGAGGTTCTAAAAAGTTTGGGTGGTGAAGTACATGAGTAAAAGTTGCAGTAGGTGCATACAGTATTATGTTCTCATACATTTCCGTTAACTGCCTTTATATGTCTTCACCTCGCTGTCTGTCACAACTCTGAGTAGGAAAGTACGTTACTGATAAATTTAAAGATACGTATGATATAACAGATGGATTGTAACAGCTTCAGAGCAGTAAGTTTTACTTCTAAGCATGTGAGTCCAGTCAATGGATACTCATTTGTAGCATCCATTGATTGGACAGATGATGAAAAGATGAATGCATCATTTCTTTCATTAAAATGAGGAGAAGGTTAAAATTAAGTTCTGGATAATCTCTTTTCAAAATGTGGTTTATAAAACAGGCTGATTTTCATTTTATACAACTTACAGGAACAAAAAGCCTGGGAGCTTTAAAGTATATTTATGGGGTCCTGTCTTAGAAATTATTTACAATTAGTCTTAGAAAGTAATCTGAAGCTGATGTTAATATCTAAACACAATTTCATGACATAGCTTTGAGAGTAAGAGTTTGCAGTGGAAATTTTGACCGAAGAATCTCTAACTGCAGCAGTATTAGCAGAATCGTGTTTTGAGGTTTTTATAAATGGAGTTGAAAAATATAGATGAAAAATTAACAACTCTTCTTAATTTACAAGATTGTTGAAACAGTACAACCACCAAAAAGTGTTTCATTTAAAAGCACTCTGTATCATTGCAAAAGAGTACACTATAAGATATACACAAAGTTTATGTAACATGTGAACAAATATTAACAAATTAACAAATATTAAACGTACTGAGCTTTCAAGCCACAAAATGATGGAAAAAAATCTTGTGTCTTTCCAATGTCAAAGCAATTGTTGAATATTTGCCGTGAAACCAGTAAAAACTGGACACAATTTCCTGAATTCTGAAGACTTAAAATATATTATTTTTAACTTCAAACACATCTTTTCGCTATTGTAGCAATGTTTCAAGGTAACATCAGTGGCTACACACTAGTTTCTATATTCAGTTTGAGGAGAAGTGATTTTGGAATGGAAGTGATGATAGGGGAGTCACTGCTGTAATATTTATGCTACAAACATAGACAATCCTTATTTTTAAGTTTCCAGGAAATTTATGGTGCTGACTTTATGTTTCAGTTTTGTTGTGTTTTCTGTGGAAAAAATAATTTTTTATGGGAACTTATATACAAAGTTTCTAGCAATTAATAACTTGAATTTCTTTATCTATTTCACTGATTACTTCTAATTTGTGAGCTAATTAAATCTTTTGGTTATACTTTTTTTTGGCATTTGGCTGGTTTTGAAAATCTAGCAAAATCACACATTAACAAACTCACTGAACTTTTAATTTATTTTCAGTATTACTAGTGGAATCCAAAAATTGCAGTGTTGTTTTAAAAAGAATCTTTCAGAAATCTTCAATTAGGATAGAACCTCCTTTATTTAACATCACAAAAAAAAGAACTGTTCTGGGATTCATGAACATCAGACTGTGGATTCTGAATCTCTATTCAAAATCCTAAGTTACTACTTACGTAGGCAATATTGTTTCTTTCAGTCTCGGGCTTTATTTTCAGGTAATTAATAGAATCATGGGATCATTTTGCTTGGAAGAGACCTTTACGGTCATCGAGTCCAACCACTAACCTAACACTGCCAAAAACCACCACTAAACCATGTGCCTCAACAACACGTCTACCTGTCCTTTAAATACCTCCAGAGATGGTGTCTCAACCACTGCCCTGGGCAGCCTGTTCTAATGGTTGATAACCCTTTTGGCGAAGAAATTTTTCCTAATATCCAATTTAAACCTTCCCTGGTGCAACTTGAGGCCATTTCCTTTTGTCTTACGGGTTGTTACTTGGGAGAAGAGACCAACCCCTGCCTCGCTACAGTCTCCATTCAGGTAGTTGTAGCGAGTGATCAGGTCTCCCCTCGGCCTCCTTTTCTCCAGGCTAAAAAACCCTTGTTCCCTCAGCTGCTCCTTATGAAACTTGTGCTCCAAACCCTTCACCAGCTTCATTGCCCTTCTCTGGACACGCTCCAGCACCTCAATGTCTTTCTTGTAGTGAGGGGCCCAAAACTGAACACAGTATTCGAGGTGGGATTCGAGTGGAAGACCACTTCCCTAGTCCTGCTGGCCACGCTATTCCTGATACAAAGATGAAGAGCTCCTTCCAGATGACTTCACGCCTGGCTGCCTCCTCCCGCCCTTGCCTCCCACCACCTCCCAGGGCACCACAGGCTCCACCCGGCCCAAGTCCAGGACCTTGCCCCAGCCCCTCAGAGGGGTCGAAGGAAGCCCCCGCACCACCGTGCCTGGGCAGAAAGACCTCCGGACACCTCCACCCACCCCACCCCAAGGAGATGGAGGATGTGTCCCCCAGTCTACGGGCCAGCACCAGCGGCGCTGACACTGCAGACTGCGACACCGGCAGGACAAGAAGGAGGCGGGAGGGCAGCCCTACGCCTGCCAGCACCCATCCGGCCAATTTGCCCATCGTGTGCGAGGAGGCTTTAGGAGGAGAACAATGAAGTCCAGGGCAGGGGAGGAAGGGGAAAAACGCAAAAGGGAAAGGGGCAGAGGCGAAAGGGTGTCTGCAGGGGGTCTCCCATCCCAGTACTAACTGGGCCTGCCCCTGCTTATCTTTCGAGACTGGGCACACGGAGGGTAGCGGGGCTGCACACGCTGTCCCCAGCCAGGGCTGGGCTAAGACCTCCCCACCCCAATCTGATCCCCCTTTCCCCACCACCAGCTTTGCCCCATGGCTGCACTCACCATCCCCAGACAGAGGTGAGGCCTTCTTCACACAATGAAAAGAAGCCTCGTGTCCACAGCCTCTTGCAGCCTTGAGTCGCCCCACTTTGTGCTGCAGCGATACAAACCACAGCTGCCAAGCAATCGGGAGAGTTTTGGAGAGTGCCGATGACAACTCTCTAACACAGGTGATTGAGGAGCCAATGATGGAAGATGCTGTGCTGGACCTGAGACATAGAAATGAGGAAGAACGGACGGCAAGATGAAGGTCAGGGGCAGCTTTGCTAGCAGTGTCCGCGAGCAGGTGGAGTTCAGGATCCCAGGAGAAAGTATCACAAAACCTAAGCAGGATCACAACCCTGGAGTTGCAGAGAGCAGAATTTGTCCTTCTCAGGCAGCATCTTGGAAGAGTCCCATGGGGGTACAGTCGTGGAGGGCAGTGCAGGAGAGGTTGTTTTTTCAGGTATCACCACCTCCAGTCTCAAGAATGAACCATTCCAACCCAAAGGAAGTCAAGCAAAGGCAGCAGGAGGCCTGCAGGATGACCAAAGAGATCGTGACCAACTCAAATGTGAAAGGGAAGCATATTCTTCGGGGTTTTTTGAGTAACTTTAATGTCATATCTTGGGGGAACACATCAGTGGTAGAATCTAGAACTTTGGTCATCTGACTTTCTGCTACACTGGTTAAGAGATATTAGTCAACAGACTTGAATGATTTGGACATTAGAGGATGCATTCCTGTTGCTGCTATTTCATTTTCTGACATAATTGTCTAAGAAGGTGGACTTCCCTTTCTTTAGAGAGTGGAGGAATATTCTACAATGTGTTAAGACTCATGGATGGTATTACTGCACAAATAGTTTGGGCACCTGCCATGGTTGTCATGACACTCTCCAATTTAGGCCTGGCTTTTCAGTCCATTGAAGAGTGGACTGAGTACAGGCTCCGCCTGGTGATTGCCAGGAATTTCCTGATTTTTTCTTCCTGTATTTTTCCAAATTGCCTAAATTATATACATCTGGTCATGGTTCTACCATGTTGTCTCTTTCATTTCTGTAGTGAAAGCATGCCTTTGATGCAATAAGCCGTGGAACAAAATGTATAAGTAGTAATCTCAGCTGTTTGGGTTTTTTTATTTTCTCTCGCAAATGCATTGCTGTTTTCAGCTAGCATTCCAGCAATTTTATTAACCTCCACATTTTAATGTATAATAACTGTAGGAAGAATATTCTAATTTCTTATTTGCTTTTTTTTCTTGATTTTTTAGCAATAGCAAATTTGTTAAGCCTGGTAATAAATAAGTTATTGTACATCAGTGTTTCTTTTTTTATCACAGTTTGGCTTCTCTCTGTGTGTCCACATGTGCGCTGTGGACCTATGATGTTACATGAGAGAATAAATAGAAAAGTCTTTTGTACTACTGATAATAATTTACAGGAGTTCATTCATCAGATCTTCATAAGGCTGGTGCAGCAGCATCTGCACAACTGAGTGCAGACACAGCTCTGCACAGATTTCGTTTCTTTTGAAGAAAATAGAATAGGAGAGGAGCTAAGTGCATTACTTGGCCTCTCTGTTGCTTCTGTTGCAATAGAAAACTCCCAAAAGCATAGACAACAGTGGCAGGTAATTGTTCAGTCACAATATTTTGGGACTGGTTGTAGGCCTTTTTTTTAAATTAGTTTTGGAAAGCAATGACTGGCTTAGTGTAGTGAGTAAATATGGATATGAGTTCTCCTGAAAATGGTCACCATAAGTGAATATCTAAAAGGGGATATCAGTTATAGTAATATAAGGCTCTGAATGAATAACAGTTATTTTAAGATGAAATGCCTGCACATACTGACCTTGTTTGGTTCTCTGCCAATGAACATACAAAATCCCTATAGCCCATAATAGTATCTTGATTAACAGCTGGTTGTAATTCTTCAATTCATGGCAGTCATGCCTGGAAAATGAACAAGTATATTCAGTTCGTTCCATTCAGAAAGAATCATATTTCAAGAACAATTTTCAAATGAATATATGAATAAGAAACCCTGTGAAATAATTTCACATCCTCTGATTTCTTGCTGCCCGAAGATGCATACCCACCTCTGGGATAATTTTAGAGAGAGCAGCCATAACAGACATGTTAGGAAGGTCTTTTCAGACTGCTTAGGATTAAAGAATTTAACTTGTTAAGGTCCTAAGTCGATCAAAGAAATTTGGTTTCTGTTTTTGAGCTTCATGGCCTATCTGCTGCATTAACAACATTTTAACCACTGGATTCCAAAGGAAGGTTATGTCAATCCTTCCTCTGGTTCGTCATTCATGTATTTTTAAGTTAAAGGCCTGACTCTGTATAACTGTTGTGCAATGCAATAGTTTTGGAAAGTAGATAGAAGGTTCAGTAGGTAGTAGATAGAATGATCAGCCTCCATATAACTTCTCTGCATAACTTCTGTGGAGGTAAAGAATGCTAATGAAGTCTGATTGTACTCCTCACCCTGACTTGAAAGCTCCTGGAGAAAGAAAGCAAGGTCAGGTTAGTCCTTAGCCACTGAATTGTTCTCCACAAGTACTGGCAGCAGGCTATCAGAATGCTTTAATTTCTGTGAGGGTCAAGTAAGCCAGTCACAGGCTTGCTGGAAGTTCAAAACTTGCAGGAGCTCATTGCTGAGCATAGGTCAACTGGGAACTAGAAAATCTATGCTGAAATCAGTGTATCTGAAATGTGCAGTGCATAAGCACCCTTGTGCATAGGCTTCACACATAAAGAGTTTGGCTTCAGCTCATGTAAGTAATTCATTCACTTAGCCAGACCTTTTTAATGCAAATTAATTTCAAGTCTCTTGTTAAAGCTCACTAATTAAGATTACTCTAGAGTCCTGAGTGGTCTGGGAGGGGCAGAGGGTTAGTCTCATTATAATGATCTGACTAATGGTCTTTTTTCTATTACCTCTAGGAGGTACTTCTCTTAGAGATGATGAGTTTGTTTATTATACCATTAAAATGAAAAATCGGTGAAAAAGACCAGAAGCCAATTTCCACACTGCTTTTTGAATGATTATACATTCGTTAAAGTAATACATGGACTAAACAAGTATGGCAAAAGGAATGAGGGGATTCACCTTGCACGTATAGCCTGAGAAATGCTGTGTGAATAATTTATTTTGTGGTCTGGTGGCAAACCTGGAAAATTGAATGAAAAAAGTTCAAAATTACCTGATTATAAATTTGAAATAGTGGTCATTTACACCAACTTTGCACTTCCATGTAAACCACATCTTTCCTATTGTGTAGAATAGCATTCGGAAGAGCATCTAGAAAAGAGAAATTTTTTCTTGCTACACCTTTCTTTGTATTATTGTCTGCCAAATTATTGAAAAGGTATCAATAAATTGCCACCGCTTTATTCAAAGAAGTTGCTGTACTGTCTTTGTTTTGCTATATTGTTTTCATAACAGGTGCCTGAATGATTAAAAACACCCATGTGTGATGCCTTGGATGATTCTGTTATTGACTCATAAGATGCCTGCTCCACCTGAGGTCCCTGGTTTGGGTTGTCTGTGGTAGGTTATTCTGGTAACATTATCACTAGTAAGTGATCTCCTGATTTTAGCAAAATTTAGATATTTTCAGCAGTTTCCATCTGCATCCTGAACATTAAAGAAAGCATATGTGTTCTTGATACACAAGAATATATCTCCTCAGTTTATTAATTAATATTAATAACATTCATATTCCAGTCATTTGAATATTTCTATCAAGTCTAGCATAGCAACTTAATTTTAAATTTCATCATGTATGAGGAATTGCAGTTTCTCTTGGTTTGTCCTCAGTTTTGGTGTATGAACTTCTAAGCTATTCTATGAATTGATCTTGTATCTGCCTTCTGAATTTATACAAATTTAATGTTCAGTACAGCAAGGTCTAGAGTCCAGGTTTTGGTGTTCTCCGTGTTATATTCTGTAAGTAACGGGTTATAGAGCCTTACTCACTTTTCTGTCTCTCCGACCTAATAAAAACATTGATGGAGCAACTTAAAAAAGAAAAAAATCCACCTTGGATTATACCTTAACATGATGTTTAGAATACTGACATAGGAAATTGCCATTCTAGTACCTGTGGTGAAGGATGAAATAGAAAAATGTGAAATAGACCCAACCGTTGGACTTTGAGTACATGACACGATCTTTTCTCCCTTGGTTTCTGAATTCCAGTTTCTATTCCTCCATTTTTCTTCTCTGAAATGAATAAGTTTAACCCCAATTTTTTTGATTGCTCTGGATTGGCTATGGCAAATAATGTATTCAAATCTGCTCATCCTTGCAGCATATCATTTAGAGCCTCTGTAATTAAACCTCTTTCATTGTTATGTTTGTCTGTTCAATGGCAAGATATGTTAAATGCATTTTGAACGTGTTTAGTCAATTGAGGAATGATTATACTGGCAGCAGAAGTCAGTACTTCCCCTAATGACTTGAAAGCTGAAAAAATGCACAAATCTGGAAAAAACTTATTTTATATGACTCTCAGAAGGTTGATTTGCAATTAGAATAATACATCTAAATGAAGAAATCCTACAGTTTTTTGTTGGGCATTATAAATCGGAGGTCCAAAACTCACCAACATTCATTTATGTGGATGTTCAGGTACATTTTGTAGCATATTTTTAGTGATACAATTTATCAAATGGTTTTTCAGTCTGCTTAAGTCAGCAGAGAGAAAATAGTTTATAATAATTTTAAAGTAAGAGTGGCCAAATTCTGTCTGCAGGAATAGTAGCCTGTGAAAATGGTTAGCCACATGGCACGGGCCGTGGGGCACACCACATGTATTGGAACAGTATGTGTTTTCTTTCTCTCTTACAAGAAAGAATAAAAATATAAAGCTGATATTTGTACCTTTATGTTATGCAACTTCTGATTAAGGTGGATATGGAAGGAAAAATTCTCCAGTTTTTAATATCACAGAGCAATGCCTTCGGACATCACTCAACAGTCAGATCTGATCATGTATTATGGCTGTTCTTACAAATTTTGCCCACTAACAGATAGATAGCCTGTATTCTACCCCACTAAAACCTGTAAGAACATTTTTGAACGAAGTATTCCCTGACTGAAGGAGACTTTTAGGTATTTATAAGCATATGAGTCCCATCTTTTTGTGTGTTGATACTGAAATCCTTTTATTTATAAGAAAGAAAATGAAAACTACTTCTGGAGTTATTCAAGGACTCGGCACTGCTAGAAGGGACAGCTTTCTAAAGGTCACATGTTTTTTCTGAAAGTTCACACTGTTAAGAGAATTATTTCTTTTTCAGTCTTCAAGGGAAATCTTGACAGCAGAGGCAAGATGCAGAGATATTCAAGATAACAAAACTCTTAACACTTGTATATCATTAGCTGATTTTACTACCCTGGAGGTTTTTTTTGCTTTTAACTGTTTAATACCTGAGACCCAGAAAATATCTGAATAAATTAAAAATCTGTGAATAATTTTTTGAAGTTAGCATTCAATCACAAGATCCTTAATATTATTTGAAGTTATGAGAAACTGGTCAGGTGTTTTTACTTTGTTTTGAGAGTAAATATTCTCTAGTATTACAAGTTTAACATCTGTTCTTCCAAAATTGAGGCTCTGGTTTATTTAGCGTATGTAATATTTACATATAATATATATATGTAAGCACATACATATAAAATACATACATGCATATAATGTAATGCTTAGATATGATATTGAGTTTAAGGATGTATTTCACAGTTTTTATGAATGAGGAGGGACTTAGTTGTAAAACTGCTTTCTTTCATGAAGTTTTGTATGTTCGTAGAAGTCAGTTTTGTATATGCATCTTTAAATCCTGTGCTTTCTTGGGGTTATAAAACTTTTCTTTAAAAAGTACAACAAGGTTTGTATAGATGTTACTTTAGTATTCACCTTCTTATAAGTAAAAATAAATTACAGTTAGAACTTTGGGATTGTCTGAAATATGTAAAGTTGATCCTTCTATGTACAAGCCACTGTTATTCAGGTTTAGATATGAACACCAGCTCGCATCTGTAATCTCTAGTTCTTGACAGAACAAGAAATGTGAGGAACAGAATTGCACTAACAATACTGTTACTGTTGATTCACCCTGCATTGCTTGATACCAGGGTGATTATTACAGCAGCCTTCTGTCAGAGAGCTGTCATTACAAATGGTTGTTGCCAATATGGTTTGTGGCAAAGAATATGATGGGCAGTAGCTGAAAGCAAAATTGTAACATCAAATTACAGCAGCTGAAGTCAGAGGGTAGAGTTTAAAAATTATGTAGATGTTTGAACTCTTTTAGAAAATGCCTTTTCACTGCTGCAGAAAAGGTGTCAAAACTCACGATTTGTTATATATGAAGTAGTGAGATATATGCCGTAATACAGCTCAACCAACTTAATAAATATATGAGCGTGTATATGAAGTAGTCAGATATATAACCAGATACAGCTCAACCAAGGTAAGAAATACGTTTCTTCAGTTGTTCCTTTTGACTTCTTTACAAGATATGATAGCAAGCAATAATGGGAATGAGGTGGCATTCCCATCAGAAAAATATAGCTGGACAAAGCGCCCTTGAAAACTCCTTAGGCAGCCTAACTAACCATCTGCAGTCACTTGGATGACACATAATACGACACAGACCTCTGGCAGGGGTCCAGGGGCATGTTCTCTTCCCAAACTCACGTATCGTATGGAGCAGGAAGTATATACAATGATGTGATAGAAAAGCTGACTTGGTATACATGCTCTGAGAGCCTCACTGGAGACATCACTGTGTTCATCTAAGTAAAAAGGGCAGTTAGCTTGCCTGTAGAGATAAAAATGGTGCATGAATATCCTTAGTTGGGTCAGTCTACATTGCGACTTTTGAAACAAAGTAGGACTTCCAGTTCAGAAAAGTTTTCATGCTCATTAGTGATTTGATATTATGCTGTTTAGTTTTCTCTACAGGTACTAAACCCATGGTAGCCACAAAAGCTCCTGCTGGACCAGTCAGAACGTTAGCATTTCATTGCTAACTAATTTCAGTTCTGTTTTTGCCTATGTATTTAATTTCAGAATAATTTACTGTGTAATAACTTAGAAAATCGTATTGCCAAGCTCTGCATTATTAGGTTAGAATGTAATTATGTAAAGCATAAATTAATTACTTCATAAATAATTACTGAAATATGGAATAATGTTTTCAGTACTTTTTACTTTATAAGGTTACTTTTAAAAGCTAATATATTATTTATTTCCATCCCCCTACTGGTATATGCTTTGTTATAATATATTTTCCTAGTATTCTTGGGGGTATTCAGGGTGCTGAAGCAAATAGCTGTTGGGACATTGAATATTGTTGCAACACTTTTCCCAACATCTGTTTCTTATTTGAACTTCCTGTACTCCCTTATTTCTCTGCCCCATCTGGGCCTCACTGTGAAATGGAGCTGCCAAAAGGAAAAAAGAAATAAAAAGAAGTTTCTGGTCCCCTGAAACTGTGGTCAGGAAACAATGTTCTGCAATGTTTTCTTTTTAAATCACCAGACATGTGAATGTGCGCTTACCTTTATTCTGCATTTTTTCTTTCAGGAAAAACTCTAGGCAACTTTGCGATGGAAGAAAGGCAGCAAAAAAAGCTGATAGATGATTACCAGATTCAAAAAGGTGTTTTAGAAATTGTGGTCTGCAAGTAGATCTGCCAGTCTGTTGATCTGGACAAAATCATTCTTCCCATGAAAATCACTTGCCAGCACTCAGTTGTCAGCAGTCCTTCTTTTGAGAATGCTTACCTCAAAAGAGACAAGATGCTCTGAAGAGTTGTCAAAATGTGGGACTCTGTTAGAGCTGGTCCAGGTTTCACTGACAAGAACTTGCAGTACTACCCATCTCCCACCTCATCAAGTGTAGGAAAATTTTAGGAACGTGTGTTTTGTTAAGGAGGTTTAGTGAAACTGACACGTCTCTGGCATTTTCTTAAAAAAAAAAAAGAAAAGGAAAAAAAAAAGAAAACAAGCAGTTCAATAATTTCTGAAAATTGCAAAGGTTTTTTACACATAAATAGGGTACAGAAATAAAATTGTATAGGATATTCTTCCAAAAGAGTAAAAATTTTTCTTAGAATTCTGTGAAGCTGAAATTTCTCTAGAGTACATTGTCAGGTCACTCATGGGCTGCCAAGAAAAAGGACTCTGACACTGGGTGTTTGACACAAACTACTCTGACACTAAGAACGCACTTAAGTGATAACAAAGTTGGTGTATCTGCAGCATGGTCCAACACAGAAAGTGAAATCTGTGCTAGAAGTCAAAAGAGGGTACTATGCATAAAGTATGGTAAAGGAAGATTAGTGGAGGCTAGGGTCTGTTTTTTCCAGGCAGAAGTTCGGATAGACGCGGCTTTGAAAAATACCAGTCAACTCTCATCTTTTTTTAAAAAAATAATATATGATGGCATTTTGGTGTTCCGGTAGTTGACAAAGGAAGAAAAGACTAATTTGAACACGTTATGCAATACCTTTGCATCCAGGGTCCTTTCTGCTTTCCCATTCCTTTTACAATGAATTCAAATTTTTCTCTCATTTAGTACCAGCCAACTTGAACAGAGAGAAGTTCATATTGCATTGTGGGAAATGCTGTTTGGAGAGCCTTGGCCAAAATGGAAAGGAAGGCTGACATATAATTTCCGTAATGCAGTATAGTGTTTGGGAAATGCTATTTAATATTTGGTTATTTCAAAAAAAAAAAAAGAGCGTCCTTTTTGGTGCAGTATAAAATGTATGAGAGACCTACAGTGAAATACCAATTTTGACTTTACATCAGAAAATCCATTTTTAGATATAATCATTCCCGTGGAAAATTCACAGTGAACTTCAGTATTAATATTAAATTAATATTAATTCATCAAATAGTAATCAAGCAACTGTTTATTCACTAAACATGGATTTGTGTTAGCTCTAGCAAATTTAGTCTGAATCCAGCAGCCTTCAGGAAGACCAGCTTTTCTGTAGAAACTGGTGATCTAACATCGGTCATGTTCTGTCTAGTAAAAATGAATAAGAAACTTATTTCTAAAGAGTACATACAATTTCTGTAATAGACATGTTTCTACTATGAGCATTGTGAAATGCTTACACTGAATGGAAAAGAGTTTTGCACGTCAACCATAAACATGCAAAACCAATGCCTTTCCTTTCCCCCTGCCCTCACCCCTACATACAGAATTCAGTTGTGAATTTTGATCTTGAAGCGTTTGTAGTCATCGTTCCTCTACAACTGCCTAGTCTGAAAGTGTTTTTAACTAGAAGCTGATGTTTTCAGGCAATAAGCTGTTTCTGAGCTGCTGCTCAGTCAGATCCACAGATGGCATCTGCCTGGTTTTGTGCTCAAATGTGGATCCATTTATACACCTTGACACTCTGCAACTTTGTTTTCACAGTACTGCAAGCAAGACAATACTGTCCTGTGTAGAGGAATGCCAACAATTGTGCATTAAATGTCATCTGCACAGTTTAGAAACAGCAGCAGACAAGGTTAAATGATTTTAGCAGTAGTCATTAATTCTACATTACTGTTAGAAAACACAGAAAATTCTGTGGAGGCCTTCTCATTTTCTGCTTGGAGAAGCAGAGAACTGAAGTGATGCTTCAAAAATTGTTAAAAATGGGAGAAGCCCAGGTGTCAGTCTTAAATACTTGTAGACATGAACCCAGAGGGAAAAATGGTCATCCTGCCAGATGTTATGGTTCTTGCAGTCCACTCCACTGGGAAGAATAGTGCTGTGTACTTCATTGCCTTCTGACAAACACTTCATTGCTGTTAATGGCACTGAAGAATAAAACCTCATGAGTACTTTTTGAGGCTGTTAAGGCAGATATTATTGCCATTGTTTTCGTATGTGGAAAATATCTCAACATTATTAAGGATCTAAGACAGAGCTAGGGAAAAGAAATTTGTTGACTTCCAGGCCTTTGCCTTAACCAGTGGACAATCTTTTCAAATCTCATATTTCTGGGTGTTTTCTTAGGACACAGCTGAATAAAGAGAAGAGATGGTTTGATTTAGTTCATTACTTTAAACTTTTTCTGTTGGGTCTGAATCTCCAGAAGGTAATGTGTGGGCTGACTCGCATATCGTGTATTACTGGATGGACATCAGGAAAAAAAAAACACTGGGAGGATATGGTAAAGAAAGAGTAAAAACAGTTTTAAAGACAACTTGCTTCAAAAGTTCAGGTCTGAGTAGCTCTTGTGAAAATACTATGTGACCACAAGTACTAAACTAGCGGCACGTGCAATTAAGGCTACTTTACATGTGCAGGAAGTTCCTTGCTCAGTGCTGCAAGTGTAATGTTATCAGACTTATCATCTT
This sequence comes from Chionis minor, assembly GCA_013398295.1. Lineage (NCBI taxonomy): Eukaryota > Metazoa > Chordata > Aves > Charadriiformes > Chionidae > Chionis > Chionis minor. The sequence continues at coordinate 865,939 of VZSF01002182.1, forward strand.
GAAATTCTGAATTTTATTACTGCCTAACGCAGACTAGCAGTGTTTTCAGAGACCCCATCAGCAGTTCTGCTCAGGCCGTTGAACGATAGCTTTGCAGATGGTGTCAGCTGTCTCACTGAAAACTTAAAATTCTCACACAGGATCTGAAAGACAAATGACGACTTTTTCTACTTTAGCATTTTGTATAACATGGAGAAGAAAGTGATTTTAAAACAAGATCTGCGCTGCAAAGCTGACTTTTGTGAGGTATAGCTATGGAAAAATGTTTAGTAGTATCACCTAGAATTTCTCCTATCCTTCCTCCTGTTGAAGAGCTGCTGTATCAGTTTTTGGAAGGAAATTAACTGATAGTCCTGTGAAAAGATACTGCTTGTGCTAGCCAAATACAGTCTTTTTATTCAGAGAAGATAGAGTTTGTGATTTATTAGTAAGGCAAATGGGTGGCAAAAGAAGATTACCCTCCATTTATGTTCCTGTGTGTTTAATGAGCACACAAAGTACCACTGAAGCAATTCTAATTGTGCTAAACTATTGCATATACCCAAAAGAAACTCTTAGATGTTACATACTGTCGCTTTAAAGTTACGAATTCTATTTTTTTATATCTATCAAGCTTTTTAATTGGAAATTTTCATAGAAAGCTGTTGAGTTATAAAAAATATGGCACAGAGCAAAGATGTATCAATGCTCCACGGCCTCTTAAGTTTTAAAAATCAGAAGACTTGTTTGTCGTACTAATTTCCTCAAATACTTGATTGCACATTGCCTGTGTTGGAGAGCTTCCAGTTCAGCTAAGGACACTGAACAATTGTTTGAATAACAATAGCGTATGGGAGGTTTTGAAGATTTCCACAGTATTTACATTAATAGGCATTAATGACTACTGCTGGAGGAAAGAGTACTTTTTGCTTCCCTGTCCACTGGTGAATAATATTCAAATTCAGAAAGCCACATTTATCTTCAGAAACCAATTTAAAAAAAATAATTAAGTGAAATGCAATATTGTCTTGTAGTTACACTTAGGCTGCTTGCCCATGCTGTTTTGCATGTCAAAAAATCCTTTCATCTAGGAGGCATTAGTGTCAAGTTTACGTAGGCATCTAGTATTTCTGATGATGTGTCATTAGTAGCTTCAAACAAGCACAAATTGTCAAGTATTTGAGTCAATTTTAATGTGCTCCCAAAGTCTTTTGCTGTCTCTCTCAGAGGTGCACCAAAGTGCAGTGCTAACAAAAGCCAGAAGATCAAAACTTCATAACTCCTCAAAACTTAATAAATCAAAGCCCAATGCTTAGAATGAATACTTCTGCTGAAGTGTCAAAGCTTTCTTGTATTTCAAGGTAAACAGGAAATTAAGCTGAACCTTTAGCAAGAACTCTTCTGTGTAGCTGTGCATTGAGATAAAAGTCATCAAGTCAGTGGTTAGGAGATGTAAACGGTATTTTGTAGAGAGATTCCTCTAAACAGATTGATGGTATAGAAATACTAGAAAAGATGATAAGAGTTAAAAAACATTAAAAGAGAGGAAAGCTCAATATCCTTTTAAGGCCATGAAGCTAATTTATTATAATATATTGAAGTGCTAAAGTAGAGATGCAATACAAATTCTTCCCTGTCATAATATGTCACAATGAGTACCTTGTCAATTTTAGCTAAATGCTGTTGCCAGTAGTCCCGGTAAGACACTACTTTAAAAATAGCTGATGATCTCATGGGTGCTGGAAAATTAAACTCCCCTGCTGCTACATCTATCTATTTTTTTCCATCTATCTACATGCATTTTGTAGGAAAAGTTTAAATTCCTGTAATTTTTTAAACGTAATTGTAGTATCTTAGTTAATGCACATTTCACCTCTGGCTGATGAATTTGAATATAAAACTATTCAGTTTTCTCTGAGTTAGTAGACTGTGAACGTTCTACACAGGGAATAAACTCAAGCAGGGGAGGAGCTATTGCCTTTTGCTTCTTATTTTGAACTGCTCAATTCTGACTAATCTTAGAGGTTTCTTGTCAATCTTTGCTGAGGGATTAATTCAGCCTTTGTTTTACTTTTAGTACCATGTATAGGATCTAATGAGTTTATCACTCCTTTCAGAGAACACCTTTCTGCAAAAGATAAATCCACTAGAAAATGTTCCCTGTATGCTTTCATACATTTAGATTCTTTCTTTTTTTTTTTTAAAGTAAGATCAGTGCAAAAAGCAAGGATATTAACCAAAACACTGTCAAACATTATTTTGCATTAAAATGGAGCTTTCTCACTTATGTGGAAATAATAAAAAGGGAAGATGTGGAGAAGGCTTCAGTAGCTAATGTGTAAACAGACTTTGAAACATCAGGTCTCTGTGTTTGTGTTGAACCTAACTCAAGGAATTAATTGCTAGCTAAACAAAAAGCTTGAAAAAGAATATTAAACATCTTCAAAGTAAAAAACTAAAATAAAACAAGTGAAGTAGATTAAAATGAAAGAACAAAGGTAGAAGTCAAGAAATGACATTGCATTGCCAATGAACTTTCTGCCTTTATTTAAGTGCAAATGAGTAAAGGGGAAAAGTTATTAACAATTCAAGGTGAAATCTAAATTAAATTGAAGGGGATAGTAAAAAATTAAATGGTTGCAGTATTAAATCTAATTTTCCCCAGAGGAAAGACATGTCTAAACCATACTGGCTTCATGGGTAGTAAAGCATAGGTGATAAAGGAGGTACAGTGAAACTGAGTAACATAAATGTCAGTAAATGCATATACTTTTTTAAATTGGTGGTTTTTTTAAAAAAATGTATATATGCACTTTTGGAATAAAAGATTAGTATTTTATGCTTCCTTACTATGATTCAATTTTAGAAGGTAAGAAAGAATGAGGCAAGAATATCAACTAGGAAAGCATGACAATAACTTTTCCACTTGCCTAATGTTCATCCTGAATAAAAGACCATGCAAAATCTTAGGGGCCAAATTCACATTTTGTAAAACTACACTGATTTATGCAACAAGTCATTTTTTAGCAGTGGTTACAGAGGTTCAGATAGAAAAAGTAGATTAGAAGACAGCTTAACCTTTGGATATCTGTAGCCAAGTCCAGAACAAAACGCTGATTACAGCCAGCAAAGGAACTTACAATGAGTGTTAAATTTTGCATTACAGCTCACTGCAAATGAAATAAGCTTGAAAATCTCACCTAAGACCTTAGTAAATAATCACTGTCAGCACATCTCTGTAGGCCCACTGGAAATGATACTTTTATCAAGATAAGAAAAGGGTACCTTTCTTGTTCCAAAGATTTTGGAATTTACACAAAGTATGAGAAATAGCTACATAACTCAGAACAGCAATGAGGAAAATGACAATGTGCAGTCAGTTTCCAAAGTACAGGAGAACAGGCTGACTGTTCTAAGTGTTTGAAGTACCTGAATTTGCTATCTGTCGCATTTCAAACATGCAGAATGGTTTTAACGGTCAGTTGTCTTGCACTGACAATTATAGGTCATATATGTCCTGTTGCACCCGTTTGGCTGAGGTGGCATTTTTCAGTAGGTTAGGACTCGTGTTGGAGCCATATGTTGGAAGGCATGAAGGCTTAAGCAGACAAAGATGTAATACCGAAGAATTGGTAAGGTTATCAATTCCTGGGGAAAAACAAACAAGAAAAGAAATCAAGGAGGACGACATAGACTTATAAGAAATCAGAAACTGTATCACAAGAGATAAGAAACCAATAAACAGATAAAAAGTAAGATGTTCTGTTGTTTGTAAGTGTGACGTATAATTCTGACAGTGACTTTCTAAACTGAAAAGAACCCAACAAAGGTAATAATAACCTAGAAAAATGGCAGTACAATTGCCAAGGGACAAGACCAACATCTAGCAGGAGATATTTAATCATAGAGATTACAGAAGACCCTAGATTTTGAGGAAGTTAAAAGCAAACAGCAGCAAACTGGATATGGGAGAGGAGAGAGGAAAAAGACTGCAGTTAAGGAGCTCTACAGATGAGCTGTATTGGCTTTTGAAGCATGTTAAAACTTTCTGTTTGGATTAGGCATTGAACTGCAAACCCTTGCTATATATTGATTACATACTGTAATATATTTGATATTTTATAAAAGTGTAGAGATGGGACCTTTGGAGAGGTCAGGGAGAGTTGATTAAGGTAAAAAATTGTATAAACAATAAAGAAATGAGGAAATACAATTTCATGGAAGCAAATGTTTCCTGGGGTTAGCTGTCAAAACTGATAACACTGGACAGTCTCTTTACTACTTACGTAGCTTATTATAGTGCTTTAAGAGTTCGTGACAGGAGATAAAAATGAACTTATTTTCCATTCAGTCACAAGAATTTTATTGGGTGACAATATAGTGACATTTTGTGCTGCAGTGGTCAGTTAAATCTTTGTGAAGTTATGATTGATATTCATCTCATTTGCATTATTTGACCTTTATTACATTCATGGAGTTTTCTTTCCCTACAAAGCTATTTCTTCTTCCAAGATCCTGGGCCCTGACCTAGTTGTGACAAATGATTCTGAAAATAGTTACTTATTCACTTTGGGTAGCTGAGATCCACAAGCGAAAATGTGAACTGAATGAGAGTACCTGAAGCATGTGGATTACCTCTGGCTCATTATCATTTTGGACTTTGTCAAATTTTGAGTTCTGGAATAGCGTAGATGAAGAAAAATGTTTCTTGAATTAAAGGTATAGTTAAGTTTGACAGTGCCATAGAAAATGTCCAGGGTTTGCTTAAGAAAGCCCTATGTGTGTCTTGGGTTGAACACTCAGTGCATGATAGTGGCGTTATCGTGGCGGCAAAAAGACAGTTAAGCAAACATGCTGAATTTCTGTGAGACTCAATGGTCTTTTTGATTCTTATTATGGTAGATACTGGAAGCAGAAAGTTGAAATTATACACTATTTTTCTGTTGACTACAGGCTTGTGTTTAATGTTCACACATAGCAGATTAATTTAGACCCATGTACTTCCAGTATGTGATTTTGGGTTTCATCCTAATTTGCCATATCTTTAACAGTCATGAACAAAAAGTCCATGCCTAACTGCTTTTGAGCATATAAGACCAGATCTATCTAGAGTACAGGTATCGGGTGGCAAGAGAGCAAGCATCTTCACTAGGACAAGGAGGCTGGCACAAACCTGACTCAAATAATAAGTTGTAATTGTGTAACTGAATGAAACTCCACATAGGAAAAAATCATTATTAGCTCTGTTTTGAGGAGAGTTAATACTTCTATTCTAAGTTAAGCCTCAGTAAAGCAATGTCTTTTTATTATCTGTGTGTGCTCCAAGGTTTGCCTCTTTATTTACAGAAATAAGGGGTTTTTAAAATTTGCTAAAAATGCATAGTTAAAACTACAGAAAAGTGATCTGGAGAGAAGTGGATGTGCAAATCAGTTTGTATTGACTAACTCTTGGTTGCAGAATGGTAACTTTGCAGTATACAAACCTTACAGGAAACTTGTTTTGCTTTAAATGCATCTCAGATGTGTTAAGTTATTGCTGTTGATTAGAAAGAATAAAAGAGTAGTTTGCAGTTAGATAACCATAATAAAACAATATTTAGAGATTTCCTTTTCAGAACAGAACTGCATTTTAACTTTACCTTTAAAAATAATACTATTAAGTTAGAACAAGAGAACAAAGAAGTGACTGGGACCAAATTTCCTTATTTCTTGTAAGCAGCTGCTGGAATAAGTGCATTCAATTCAAATTTCTGTAGAAATGAGTCCAGCTTGTCCCCTCTTATTTTGCAGAACAGTATATTTTGCACCCAAATTTAATTTGCATATGAAAATAATGGAAAAGTTTTTATTCATTGAGATAACGTATACATTTTAGATTGGTATAATTATCAGAGTTGTAGATGTGCTGTTTTACTTAAATAGTTATAACTAGTCTATATTCTAGTATGAATGCAATGCTTTATCCCTGTGTGTTCTGAGAATACACATCCCCTCAAAAAGCCTTTCATACCATAAAAATGCGTTTGTATTTCGGCAGATTTTGCTCAACCAGCTGTGGTGGTACTGCTACATCAGTGCAACTTGGATGTTTTACATGTTGTGTTTGTCGATTAACCATCGATTGCTTTATGCAAACACTGAAAGTATGAGTGATAGATGGACACTGCCTATTAGTGTATTCACTGGCCAAGTCAGTTATTTTAAAGCTCTTAAACTGCAGGTGATCGACATGTTTCTGTTTATGGAGAGTAATGTCTTTTCATGAGTTCATCTATCGAATGTTTATGGTAATAAAGATTTTAGTTGTGCTGGAGTCTAATCAAAAGCTCTTTGTGTGCCAGCCTGGCAAAATCACTAGATCCACATGGAGATCGTGGTTTCAGCAATAATCAGATCTCTAAAAGGGATAAGTTAAGAAAAAAATATCCAAGATTGAGATATAATTTTGTGCAGCGTGGAGGGAGAAAGTTTGTTGTATTTTGTTCAATTATTTTGTTCATCACAAACTGACATACTAAAACCTTTTACAAAAACAGCATTAAATAATTTGTGTTACATTCTCAACTCATCTTTCACTGAGGGTGTAATTGTCTCAGTTACCTGCTAAAGCTGATTTATACATTCTTGCAGTCTCTAGTGCTCTTCAATTATGTATTTACACAAACATGTCAAGCCACCTTAATCTAGTGTTTCTGAGAGCCGTTGAAGAATGTTAACAGGTGATTCTCATCTAAGTCACCATGCCCAAATATTGACTAATGCATTAATGTTGTATACATTTTTTTAAAGCAGGGATTTTACAGAAAAGAGTACATCACTTTTTTGTTCATTTGTTCATTCACACATAGATAAATTTAGAACAAGGCAAATTCCAATGTAATTTCTTCTTATGTATCAAAAACAAGCAAGCATGAACAATGTCTTGAAGAAGAATGCCCTACAATATGTATTCCTAAATGGGCATTCCAGATTCATAGTAAAGTATTAGCTATTTTTTCTGTATGGAACACACAAATTTGGCTATAGCCTTGACCAGAGCAAAAGGGGCAAATGTTTAACCCTCTGTACTTCATACATACTGTTCCCAGAAAACCATGTCAGGTATAATAAAAAAATAGCAACGTTTTTGCCAGTTGTGAGTTGAAAAATGCAGGTGCTCTTTGGGTAACAGGGAAGACACAAGACTCCTAAGTAATGCCGAGACAGATCCAAGAATGCAAGATGATGCTTCTTTTGTCTCCACTGTTGTCTTCCTTATGATACTAGCCATATCTTCCCATCCTGTCCTTCACTAAGTAAGCTGACTTTTTTGCTTACTATGTAGCCAATTTGCCACATAGACAACTCAGCTCTAGACATGGTGGGAAAGAGATGGCCAGGAACAAGAAAGGAAGGTGATGGGAGAAGGGCAGAGCCCTCCTGGGGTCTGGCAGCAGAAGCCCAAGCACTTGGAGTCCTGGGAGGTGACGGGCCAGCATTGCTTGCACAGCAAGGTGGGCACCAGGCCAGGTGTAGGATGGCAGCCCTCTCCATGTAGGGGTGGAGTGGCTGCCTGGAAAGCACAGCGTTGCAGTCAACATGAGACTGGCCATCTTGGAAGTGGCCTTCGACCTGGGTCTGCCTGATTGTGAGAAAGACTGGCAACAGTTGCACAAGGCTGCTTGCCTCCAGAGTCCACCACAGGCATCTCTCCTGAGCTGTGGAACCTTCTGGAGCCCTCACTGAAGGCTCAATGTTGTGTGCAGGACAAGCAAGTACCAGGCTGAGGATGGCTGCAGAGAGGGGCCTCTCCTCCGGGAACTCTCAACTTTTCTGCAAGGGTTTGGGGTGTGCTCCGTACTGCAGCCCGCTAGCTCTTGCTTTGTTTAGATTTGGACTTCTGCTTTTAATTGCTTCTAGGTGAATCTGCATCTAGTGGCTCCTGTTAGGTGCTTCCTGATTATCTGGTTCTTGATTAGGGAAAGTCTCCATCTTTAGACTTTAGCTGATGCATGATTTGCTTATGTCAGATGACTAGCTCTGTGGGAGGATTTATCTTTTTGACAGGAGTGCAGCAAACAGGAACAACTAATTGCGACTTTGGACATGAAGGTGGATGTAAAGGCACTAGAAACTGCTTTGGACAGCATGGGATTGCTTGGCACTGTGCAGTGATGCAGTAGGGATGTGCCAGGATGATCCCAGCACCAGCTAGAGAAACTGTCCTGACACATCAGAGGCATCAACATTAGCTGGAGCTCTGGAAGGAGGATGTTGCTGTCCAGGTCTTGGAGTTCAGGAGTTGCCTGTTGCTTCTCATCCACTGGAGGAGATGGTGGTCCTGATTGAGTTTCAGAGGAAGAAGCTGTGGAAGAGATGGGCAGATTGTGTAGTATCAGGGTGGGCAATGAGGACGTTGACAGGGTCTTGACTTTCCTTCCAACCAGAATGACCCTGTGATCCTCATACATTGTTCATTTTGTTGTCTCTGGCAAGGTACAGGGGCAAGGAAAAACAACAAGAAGGGTAGATTCTTAAACTGTACCATAGCAAATTGCCAGAGCTTATGAGTGTGGAATCTTAGGTAAAAGAGAGAGTCTGGAGTTTATTGTGTTATTTGCAGTCAATTTACAGCAGCCCATTTCTAAGAGGGATGCCTGCCTTTTTCATGCACAGTGAGGTGCCCTTCAGCTTCGTCCTGTAAAATGCTAGGCTGCATCTTTGACCATTTTCAGCGTTCACTGGCCTTACTTAAGAAAGAAATGTTTATTATTTCTGAAGTCTCTATATCCTTTAAATAACTGAGATGAGACGGTCTGAAAATCTATTTTTCCAAAGCAGCCAGAATTTGGGAGGGTAGGTGTATAGCAAGATTTCCACAGTGGCATTCCCCTCTCCTGCCCCACTTTTTACCTTCTAAATGGCAATTAGAAATGTTGACATTTCCCCCCTAACAATGTATGAGTGAAGAGAGATTTGTAAAAGACTGGAAATGGTTTATACAGTCTTTGCAAATATATCTTGGGCAGACTGGATCTAATAAATGGAGACTTAAATGAGACTCATGCATGATATTTTGACATTCTTTAGTGTTCAGTCATCCTCGTAGAGTTACGATGCTAATAATGATGTTCATTAATTATATACCTGACAGTTTATAGCAGAGACAATTGCAGAGACAATTAAGGCAAATTATATTCAGAGGGAATAGTGCTGTTTTTGAGGATACCTGAGTCTGCACTTGGATGCTCTGAGGATTTTGAGAACAGTAACCTGTTGGTCAGCTCTGGCAAGTAAACAGGAATGTCTCCAGAATTATTGCCTTATTTATGAAGTATTATATAAATTATATCAATTTTTACATAAATTGTCAAGAATTCAAATTATTTTTGGTACTGAAGCTCTGTTACATATTTCTTGGAAAATCATTGCATCTCAGCAGTTATGTACTTGTCAATATGTGTATGCGTGAATGGAAAATATGAAGATATTTACATTCTGTTCCTTAGACTGTCAGTTTAAAAGCCTGCCTGCTGTGATACAGTTCGATAAACTTTGTTGTTTTAAGCATGGAGAGCAACTGTCAGAATTCAAATCAATTTAACTGAACAAAGTGAAATGTTATTGACCTCTCCAAAGAGTACTTTATTTTTCAGTATACTGTAAAGGAAAAAGTAATACAATAATGTTCTTTTCACTAACATAATTCTGGTAAGTGCCACTTGGAAATAATTTAGCAAATTACTCTTTTCCAGATGAACTCCATTATTCATTCAGCTGTTATTTAAGTATCCCATAAAGGTTTACTAAACAGAATGAGAACAAAATGGTGAGGCATTAATTCACATTTCTCTAAAAGAATTTAATATTACTAATAGGTTATAGATCAGCATCATTGACAAACAACCTTGCTTATGAGTGAATAGATAGGAAATTGGAAGCAACAAGCCAATATTATGTTATTAGAATGCTTCAGATCTGATTTGGACAAGGTATTATATTGTCTGTTAATATGTAATGGTATTGATCAGATATGATTAACTGAGCAGAGGCCACTCACTGAGTTGTAGATTGGTAATAGTTCATGCTAGATTGTGGCACAGATCAAAAAATGATTTCTCAAAACTGGTTTTGGATCTCTGGTTAGATCCCATGTATGAAAAATTCTGCTGCCTTAATTATAAGAAGAAAGCTTTACAAGTGCTGCCGCTGAAATAAACAGTATGTGGAACAGGTAGCATTCATGAAAAGCAAGACTAGACAAAATCTGCTGAATCATTAGTCTTAGTGGAAAATTATTAGACTTTAGGTCGTTGTGCAGGCTCATCTTTGCACTTTCTGGTTTTTATGGGGCAGACTCAGTTTTACTTGCAAAATTGTCTATCAGTGCTTTGATGTGTAAACAATCACAACCAATTTTTTACATTTCTTTTAGTTCTATGTATCTTTTCTGGAATTATAGCTCTCCTGGATCTGTCTGGGGTGGAGTTAACTTTCTTCATAGCAGCCCTTACGGTCTGTGTTTTCAATTTTTTATCAAAACAGTGCTGATAACACTAAAGTTTTGGCTATTGCTAAGCAGGGCTTGAACAGTGTCAAGGCCTTCCATGTCTCTCACTGTACCCCACTAGTGAGTGGGTTAGGGGTGGGCAAGTGACTGGGGGGGAACACAGCTGGGACAGCTGACCCCCACTGGCCAAAGGGATATTCTATACCATATTACAGAATAAGCATCATTAAAACTGGAGGGCAGATGGGGTTTGGGAAGGTAGCCATTGCTCGGAGACTGGCTGTGATCATCAGTCTGCTTGTGGGAGGTGGTGAGTGCCTTTGTATCACTTTTTTCTTTGTTTTTTTGGGGGTTTTTTGTTTGGTTGGTTTTTTGGGTTTTTCTATTGGTTTTGGTTTGGTTTTTCTATTTATTTATTTATTTATTTATATTTCTTCTTCTTTCCTTCACTTATTAAACTGTCTTTAACTCGCTTATGCTCTTCCAATTCTTTTGCCATGTTGCTGTGGGGGGAAGTGAGTAAGCAACAGGGCAGGGGCTTTCCAGCTAGTCAGCGACAACTCAGCACACAGTTTGTTGGTAAGTATGAATGCTATTTTGAGAGTTAAAATATAAGTAAATTTCTGTTCTTACTAAACAACTTTTACTGCAATATTCAGAACTTAACCAGATTTCAGATATTCCATTGTTGAAATTTTAATTATTTTTTTTTAGTATCAATTACTTGTCAAGGAAATAGTGGAAGTGTAAAAACTTTATATCTTATCTAGCAAAGCACTTATACCTACATTTCACTTCAAACTTAGAAAACACTCTAAAAAATAAGCTGAGGCTTAATGTTCGATTTATTAAAAATGGCATTACTCCCAAATTTCAGAACCCCTTGTAATATTTTGCTGCATTAATGCTATGCAGCATATGTCCTATCCAATCTGTACAAATCTACAAATAAGAAGGTAATTTTGAAGTACATATACTTAGAGAAGTGAAAGGAGGAAATTTAAAAAATCAGGTGTTGTTAACCTTAATTTGAAAAAAAGCATAAACAGAAAAAACCTGTCTCTGTGTAGTTATATGACTTGACTGGATTGCAAATGACTGTCTGTCTGAGCTCCACATCTCTTTTCATTACAATTTCAGCACTGAGGGATAGTTTAGAGAAGAAACAGGCCGTGTTTAAGGTAATGTTACTTATATTGCTGCTTAGCCAAGGAATTAATAGCTGGCCTCTGGGGAATGTGGTTGGCATCTGGTTCATGGTACGATTGAGAGTGCTACTACAAAAGCTAGAATACTAGTTATCTTATTAATAAGTTGCTCTTTTGTGCATATTCATTATGTACTACATCTTCTGTCAGAACTATTCTTCCTGTGCAGAAGCTTTATTTATGGTTCTAATTTCTTTTACATTATTTATCTACAGTGACCAAAGATGAACACTGAAAGATAGATGTACTATATAAAATAATGCCTGGCTGATTGACTGACTGAATCAATATTCATATTTATACTATATTTATCACCCAATGTCTCCTCAGGGCTTTCCTGTAATTACAAGCAGTAATAAAATATTGCCTTAAAGAGCCAAGGTAAATTCTAAATCCTGAATTTATTAGCCTGAGAACTCCGCATCAGCACTCTCCAATCTTGAAAAGTGCCAAAGCAAAAAACTTTTCATGCATCATACAGTTTAGAAATAGTAACCAGGGATTTTTAACAATCTGGTGGAAAGATAGCATGGAAAAGTGTCGTGGGTTTGGGCCAGATTGGCCCAAGCAAGCCGAGTGACAGATGTTCCCTCTCTCCTGCCGAGCAGGAGAGAGAGGAGAGACAAGTTTAGTAAGAACTAAACTACTTTAATGAAATATAAAGAATAAAATAATAAGAAGAAAATAATGACATATATACAAAACTGTATCAAGCTCCCAGGATGACAATCACGTCACCAGCAGGCACTGGGGAAGTCCCAGACTGGGCTCAGCAACAGAAGGGAACTGGATTCAGGAACACACGGGTTGGGATCAAAGGCAGACGAACCGATGGAGTCCTCCTCAGACGCCGGCCATTGCAGAAGAAAAACAAGAGTCCCAGCAAGAGCAAAAGCCCGAGCAGGTTGGAGAAGAAGGATCCGGAAGCCGTAAAATGGGAAACGGACCGAAACTACGGATGCTGAGCCTTTGATCCCTCAGCTTTTATACTGAGCATGATGCAGATGGGATGGAATACACTGTTTGGTCAGTTTTGGGTCACCTGTCCTGTCTGCTCCTCCCCACAGATGGGACCCCTCTACGCTTCTCCGCTTCCAACCCTCCAACGGGGCAAATAACAAAGTTGTCTGGCCTTGGTCGTTATCGCAATAAGTCTAAGCAACGGCATCTCTGCACGCCATGCCTTGGCATCAGCTATAAACATGGGTCTTATCGCTCTGAGAAAGAGCAGTTTTCTGCACAATATGCTGTTAATTTCAGCAGTTAGAAGAGGCCTAGTTAGAAAGCAGAGTTACTGAACAAAATTGGTCCTGTTTTACCTCAAACCAGGACAAAAAGATAGATGTATGGAGAGAAAATAGTAATATGACTGTATTTCAGATTTAATTTATTGCCAAGAGGAATATTTTTATGGTTTCATTTTCATCACAACTCCCACCCCTGCCCATGCTGTCACAGTAAGTCTTTGGGTGTTGTTACCATAGTGACAGCAAAAGGGGAAAAAAATCTGCTTTTCGCAAAAGGAGTCTAACATTGACAATGATCATGTCAAAATCATTGATTTAACTCTAATATAACTCCTCCTCTGTAATTCAAAATCAGTTTCCCTGAAGCTAGTGAAGTTGTGCTGGTCAAAAATTAGTCAAAATAAGATCTCAGTCAGATACAAAAATGAGAAGATTGGAAGGAGCAAAAGTAGAGTCAGAAAAAGCGTGTGTAATGGTGGAGTAGGTTTCACAATGACAATTAATGCAAAATGCTATCTTGAGTTAAAAGTTTAGATCCAGACTCACGTTTTGCAGCTAGTTCTTTTTTCTTTGGTGAGTCTGTTGGAAGTTAAGGATCTGGACACAGTCACTATGGCTGAGCTGCCTCTCCAGTGCAACACCCAGTCTGAGAGCTCTGCTCCAGCATCTCAAGCACCATCTTCTAACGAAGAAAGAGGATAAGTAGTATAATAGTGAGGAAATAACAAGTTGTTCTGGGCAGCTGCAATTTAAATAACCTGCTTCCGACAGGTTTATGTGTACGTAACAAGGTATTTCAGTGGCTAGCTGGTGAAGAGGCTTTATATGATCAACAAGTTAAATACTTTGTGCTCTACTGTAACTACAGGGGTTTTTTTCAATGTAGTTACCACTCTTTTTCTCAAATCAAAAGTCTTAGAATCTACTTTATCTTACATTTTACTGTTCTTCTTGCACACTAACATTTATTCTGCCCAATACTGAATTAGTGATGTTTATTTAACTTTTTGTGTCTTTGAAAGATGAATACAGCTGTCAACACATAGCTTCATGTTGCAGAAGCAGTGACAGAAGCGTCTGAGTGGAGTGACTAACCAGAAGTAGGAATGTACTACATGTTGGCTCTTGTAATTTTCTTTATGCATACATACAGTCCTTTAAAAATTGTAATGCTCAATATGGAGAACTGCCAAGCTATGTCTAACAGGCCCATTGGGGCTTAGGCAGCCCAATGGCATGGTATTTCTACCCAACAAATCACTGGATCTCTGATCAAACTGTCAAGTTGTATACAACCAGTTTCAGCAAAGAAGGAAACAGCTCAAATCTAATCTTAAGCAGCTCAAATGTTGTCAGCAAAGGTGATAGCATCAAGGGATAGTTAGCAAATTAATGAATTAAGACGTGAGCACTCAGCACTAAATATAAAAACTATTTGGTGATCCCAGTTTTGCTCTGGCATTGAGCATTTCACAAGAATTCTCACCTTTAACCAGAGCCCAGCAGTAAGAAGTAAATTTTATTGGGCATTCCTCCCCCATACTTCATTTCTTACTCTTAGGGAAGAAGGGTGTAAATCCTCCTCCTGTTGCTTAGAAGTGGTGAACTCCTAACTGTTACCTCCTCGCGTCCATCAGATGACACCTAAGGCTGGATATTAAACTCCTGTATTGTCTGCTTTTAAGTGTCACCCGCTGGTGTTTGTTGCACTAATAAGTACTGATAAGTTACAAGGATGTAAGCAGTAGATTGTGATACAAATTTATTTCAAGTTCATTATAAACACATTGCAGAAAATCAAAGTATTCCAAATGATCTGGGACAAACTTAGCAGCAGCATATATCCAAACTATATCCAATAGTAAACTCAATAACCTGTAAATATGTAAAAAGACTAGTATACAAGACCTTGAAGGTGTTGTTTTCTGATGTCAGAACTTCAAGAACAATGTCACAGAAAATATAGACAATGGCTGAGTGGTCCAAATGAGGAGTAGAATAACAGTGAAACTTTGAGTAATTTCCTGCATGTGAGAGAATAAATGGATAATAATTTGCTGACAGTTATAATGATTTCTTGGCCAGAAAACAGCTACTAGGAACATTACTTTCCTGTAACAATACTTCAGGTAACATCTATAATTTATTCACAAAATGTTTTTATTCCTGAAAGAATTGTTGGCAGTCTTACATTAAATATGAATTAGTTTAAAGGTAATTTCTCTTGTGTAACTTAAAAAAATACTGTAAAGATTTGATGCTGCTTTAGGCAAAGACTTAATCCAGCTGAAGTAACTCTGATTTTTCCCATTCATTTCACCCTAACCAGAATCCTGCCAAAATAGGTCTTCCTGCTGTAGACACAAGACTGTGTATAAGCTGGTCTAGGACAAATTTTATTTGTTTCTGTGACCAATAACCTTCTCCTTGTTACTGTTATTATTAATATTCAATGCATTTTTAAAAAGCAGGAATGAAACTGAAGGTCAAACTTTCAAGTAATGAATAAGCAAGGAACACTAGCGGTGAGACACCTTGCAACAAAATAAAACATGAGCTAATTAATGTCTGGAGAAAAAAGATAAAGCCTAATCACTATTTGTTATTTTCTATCCTCTGCAGAAGACATTTCTCTTTTAATAATCAAGACACCTGTCTTCCTACTATGCTGCAGCTTTAAATAATTTTCCCATTTTTTGATTTATGATAACAAAAATGCAAAGTAAACTGTTTTTCTATGAGTATATTAATTTAAATGTGTTTGCGTCCATGTGCTGCTTTGACATATATAAGAATTGGCTTAAAAATTACAGAGGGGAAAAATGCATTTTTCAGAAATGTTAAAGCTTTATTAACTTTAGTTATGAGAAACTTTTTAATCTGGGGATCCCAGGATGGTTTATCTGACATAAAATTTTGGTATTATTTGGAAAATATCTAAACTAATATATGTCAATGTGTTTAATAAAAGTATGCAGATATTTCTGTATTAGTATTTGTAGAGTTTTTTTGAAAATTTCTTTATGTTCATATGAGATTTTCTGGTACTTCACTGAAGTCAGCTGGAATTTTGCCTTTGACTTCAATGTCCAAAGGAATTTACACGTAGAGCAAACGGAACTGAATTTTCTAAGCATTTGGTCTGAGAACTGCAAATATAGTTAACTGTACCTATAAATGAGTTTTGAAAAGAGAATGAACTTGGTAGATTCTTTCTAGATTTGCATTTAAGAGATTAAAAGTTTAATTTTTTTTATCATAATCAGACCATGAAGACAACCCTTCAAGATAACAATCTTGATATTTTGAGCTCTTAAAACAGCCACATTAATGATTAAAAAAAGCCAAGAGAAATGCTACTGAGTTACATTTTTATGACATTATTGTTTAGGAGAAATGGTCTTGTAAAATGGAAATGGATGATGATGCATACTCTTTATAGGTGTTTTTCTTTGTTTTAAAATCTAGTATATTAATATTCTCTAACATTTTTTGAGATTATGGCTGTTTATAAATTTACCTTTTACATTAACCAGTAAGAGTTTCAAGAACAAATAGGTAGTCCTTATTGAGAAGGATCACAGTAACTATAGCATAAACCCAATAGTATAGCATATAAATACAGCTAGTAACTGTGTATTTTCTGTGTAACTATGCTTTTTTAGAACAGATATTTACTTTGGATTTGGTACTGATTTACCTGAAATTGCATGAAAAGTTCAAAGAGAAGCAGACCTTCTGAGAACTAAAGTGATTTAAATGAGATATTGGTTGAAATTTGCATTACAATATACAAGTGGTTTAAAGAATTAAAACCTCAGAAGAGAAGCCAAAGATTATGTATAAACCTTCAGTTTATAATTTTAGACAAAATAAATGAATGAAGTGTAGGTTCACATGCAGAATACCGTCCTGACATTCTTTTGTTTGAAATATGCAAACCTGATTTTCCCTTCTTAGTGCTGAGAACATTTTAAGGAGGAATATGCATGCCAGAATACGTTAAAAATTTAAGCTCATACTTTTAGGAAGATTTTCAAAGAATTTCTTTATATTGGAACTGCTTTCTTCATCCCAGGTAATTATTATGTGACAAAAAATACTGTTAATGCAGCCTTGCTGATAGAAGAGATGTATGATTATGTTGTGCCTTGTTGCTCTGCCACTATGATATGTGCACTATTTTGAAGCATCTTGCCCTTGTCATACCTCCACATAGTAAGTTCAAAACAGGTTAAGCCCAAACCTGAACTTCACAGCTTTATTCATCACCATGTATTATTCATTTTCTGAAAGTAAATGTCAGAATTATGAACAGTCTTGGCAAGCTATAAGGTAGCTTTCAGAAGAAGATTCAGTTAATTACTTAGTACCCATGTCGTGCTGGACATCATTGCATGGACATATGCAGCATGTGAGAAAAAAGTATTTGTTGAGGCTATTCTTAATAATGGCAATAGGCAGAACTTTCCATATTAAAACTTCAACAGTTCATTGCCTTGAGCATCAGCTAATTCATATTTCTGAATTACAGAATTATATAGAATAATTTAGCATTTAGTGCTTCTAGTTGTGCCTATGTAGCTCAAATTTTGTCTACTTAAATCAGATGCAAGACTTTCCATACATGTCACTTCTGTCTTTGAATGACTTTGATCTTACTGGATTATCAGCAGGTTTGCCATAGTGGCAGGGGGTTCATCATCAAGTATTCACCTCATATTTATAGAGACAACACCAAGGGGGTATTTGAGCTGACAGTTTACACAGTAGCATTTCCCTCTGACACGTGAAATGATAGAAGCTGGAAAATCGTTTGGCTATGCCCTCAGCTCTAAATTGGCTCCGTTCCATTCACACCAACTACAGGAGGCTGAATTAATGTGAATGGAGAAGCTTTCTTAATAAAATTAATATAATCTTTCTAAAATCAAACAAAAAACCCTAATAAAGACCTTTTTATGTGTGTGTTGTAACCTGTCTTCTCAGTTGCATACGTGCTCTGTCCTTCTCTAAGGATCTAGCTACTGACACATATCTCCATTGCTGTTGAGAGGAACCCTGACCGTGAAGATTGTGGTGGGAAACCTCTCAGTGGAGAAACAAGAAAGTATGGTTTTCCCACTGGTGAAACAGAGCTTGCGGCTGCCAGAGACAGAAGAAAGATACCTTACTTTGGTAGCTTGCTTGATCTCTTGCCATTTACTGTCCCCTGTCCTCCCAGCAAAGAATTCTGAAGAGGGAGATTCAGGATTTCAGGTCCATCCATGTTTGCAAATGAATATGAAACAGGATAAGCATATTAACTTTCCTCAGCAGTAGAACGTAAAATAACCCCAAAACACTGAGAGATGCCTTTGTGCCCTCTCACCAGTGAAAAGCGTGGCAGCAAAGAGTTTGCCCTTCTCCCACATACATGCATTGACTTGTAGGTTTTTCTGTTGGGATGGCCCACTCTTTTGTCATGAAAGAAAGTTTGATGAGGGAGTTAACATGGTAACAGTGCATTGATGACACGGTGAATTAATTTTCCTATGGAAAGCCTGGCAGAATCAAGATACTAATTGTGGAGCACCAGGGCAATGATAAGCTATAAACTATTCCCAAAGACTGTAACCAGTTTCTTTTTTTTGAGTGGGTTTTTTTTTTTTTCCTTTGCTTGTTTTTAATTATTTTGTCCCATGCATGGGGGAAATCAAAGAAGATAATCCATTTTCAAAAAAACCAACCTTTTCAGCTGTTATCTGGTACGCAACAAAGTATGATATGTCACACTGAAGTAATTTGTCACGCGTCTCAATAGCTTGACTAACACTCAGGTGGATTTGCAGGTTGATAATATGCCTCATTGCCTACAGCAAGCATGGATCCGGCTGTGTATGAACATAATGTTCTAATTTTGTAAATGGCTGTCTGAAAAAATGAACCAGTTCCTATGCAAGAGAAGTTGTAATATAATTACACATGTAAAATGGGCCTAATCATGTTTTCACACTCCATTATCCAGAGCAAAAACATTTCTCTTGTGTCCTTCTGTAGCCTCTCAGCCTACTTGAAGTAAAGCAACCTACAGTATTTTCTCTTCATGGTAAGATCATTATTTAACAATTAATCTGAGAGATTTTTTTAAAGCTCTTATTCTTCATATACTCTAGCTACCTGGCACACTGCACCATCAGTGGCAAAGCAGAACTTGTTATGTTTTTATACCTTGAAAAATAGTTGTCAGTCCTTAGCAATTCTTTATTCCTTTTCTGGCAAATTATTGCTGCACTGGACTCTAAGTGCTGCTAGGAGTAGGGGCTCACCCCAGCTGTTTTATCAGTGTTTAGCAATGCTAGACTTGAAGATTGTCTTTTGTTTTCATCACACTGTCAGCATCTTCAGGTGATATTCACCTTGCTCTTCTAATTTGGGCAACAGATGTTGGAGACTAGTATCTGTTTTCTAGTCTCGCTTTGCATGATAATGTCGCTGACTATATTGCATGGTTGCTACTGCGGTGATGTCTCACTGGCCTCGCCTTTTCAAAACCTTATCTTTAGTAGGTTTTGTATTGCTTCTGCTTTTTATCTCCTTTTTATGTGCCATATAGAAAAGGCTTGATCAAACTTAGGATTTTGTATAGACAGTAGTGAGTGAGCTCATTGGAGCTGAACTTTATAAATATATATAAATAGGTGAAATTTGAAATGTCTTCCCCACCACTATGCTGCAGGGACAATTCAGTGAAAATTCACACACATACAGTTCATGGTATACTTGGTTACGTAATTCTTGTTCAGTTGTAAAATTAACAGCTCTACATATCAAAGGCTGTGAAGGTTAATATATTTCATTTTCGTTTTGCATGGCATTTTCTGATGTAAGCTCAGTATCAGCTGCCTCTTTTGTGTAACTCATGACTGATTCATGAGCGGATTACAGTTGTTAGGGTACTGAGGAAGCTGTAATGGCCCAGCATCTGCAGAGTTGATAGATATATTCCATCCTCATCCAGCTCTGGTGTTAGATCAGTCAAATGCAGCCGACTTTGTGTGCTCCTCTGCCTTGGTGAATTGGTACACCGAAGAATCATGTGACAGATTACATTAAATAATTTGTTGTATATTCTTTACAATGTGCTGAATTCCTCTTCTGTGCCGCTTCTGTACTAGTATAATTCCACTGATTTTACACTTGTTCTTGATACATGTATAAATGAGAATAAAATGAGTCCCAGTGTCTCTCTAGCATATCTCTTTTATTTGTCTTACATTTCATTCATATTTTTAAACATGTCAAGTGCTGGAAATTAACTAACATACGGGGTGTAAATTGGTAGCATTGTGTTCTGTTATTCTGTTTTTTAAGGAACACTAGGAGTGCCAATTCCTGTTGGCTTATAACAGGGACATATTCGTCCTATTTTTTGTAGGTATGAGAAATACTGAGTAATGTTGTTTTGCTCATTTCCAAGATCTAGAAGGGAGCTGGATGGCGTAACAGATCTTCCATCTAACACTGGTGAATCTATGTCTGGCCCAGAGTAAGGCTTTCCAATATCTTGGTTTCTGGCCACAGGGAGCACATAAAGTTGCTGTTTCTGGTGGAAGTTGGGTACATTTTTGTTTGAGTAATGGTACCCATATTCCATTATGATGGAATTCTGAGTGATCTCTGCAGGAGAAGTCATCTGGTTCTGTCAGGAGTCTTGGGGAGCACAAAGGTACTAAAAAACTCTCTGATGCCTATTCTTGTTTTGGCAAGGTTGAAGATGTTTATTGCATTTATACAATGTACAGTAGAAATTTTTAGCAGAAATAAGCATTTATTAGTATTAAAATACTCTCAACCTAGTATGAAGACATGAGGTTGTTTCCTTCCAGTTTTTTTTAGGTGCTGAGACAAAAGGATTTCCCTAAGTCTTCTAAAAAAGGTGTAGTTATTTATCTAATTAATTTAAATTAAATAATTGTAAAAAAAAAATTCAGTTGAACACTAAATCAAATGCAGACTAATGATAATTGAGAAGGACCAAGCTTTCTGTCTTTTCAGTGTACAGAAAACGGTATCATCTGGCTTGCCTTCAGCACAGTTATAAGGCTTCTGTTTGAACTCTGTATAAACAGCCTCGTAGGGAGTTCTGAAAAGTGACAGACATCTGAAAGATTAGATTTTAATTTATTCCTGTCACTCCATGTATCCTCTGGTGTGTGACAAGAGGAGTTGCGTGTGGTACAGTGCTAATCCAGTGTTGGCAGCACTTCCAGTTACTTAGTCAGAGATATTTAGAAATGTTTCCTAGTGAATTAATTTGAACTTTTCAAACTCTTTTCCATTAATGGGAAATTATAGTGTACAGCTTTATTTAACTTCATCTGGCATTGTTTGTCTATGGATATTTTAAATGCAGTTTGGAGGGACTTTTCTACTTCTTATTATGAAGTAGTAATATCTCACAGGTGGACAAAAAAAGTCACCATGGTGACAGGAAAGTTGCTGTCTTTTAGGATTCAGCATAGTAAAATACCGTACATATAAACCCCAATGTTTTCTCTTTTTGTAAGCCTACTAGTTAGGTTTTGCATGTCCATGCTGGGGTAACCATTTAAAATCTGGTATTTCATGCCACTAATATCTCTTAAGCTTATTGGAAAAATTATTCCTTAAAGGTTACAGAACATTAAAAACAATCTGTGATAAACTTAGTGACATCTAATCTTTTCCAGCTTTTTCAGAAAGAAAACTTTTTGGTACTTGTTTGTTTTCCTTTGGTACATTTTGATTATATCATTCCCCTTTTATGCAATGAGCCTAAGTTAAGCGTTCCGACTATTTGTTAAATGTAGGTAATATGATGTGAAAACTACTGTAGAAGTCTCTTAAAAGTACTAAACTAGATTCCTTAGCAACAGGATTTTTATTTAGGTAAAGTCATGCTAGTGAAAGGATACAAAGATGAGTAACAACCCTCCTCCTCCTCCAAAAAAAAAAACCCACAAAAAAGCTGTTAATCATTTAAGGGAAAGTATAGTAGTAAGTTGAATAAGAGTGAAATAGTTAAATGAGTAAAAAATGCATTACAATTCTGAACTTTTTGGTCTGTGCCTCTCAAGTGGGACTGGTGGCCCAGCATTCTGTGCCTGCTCTGCCTGTACTATCCAGCGGCTGCAAATTGAGGGAGGTCTGGAACCTCACAACCTGCTGGGCAAATGCTCCCTCAGAGACAGCTAATGAGGAAACACAGAGACCACGTTAATCTTAAATCTTTTCCTTTGAATGTCTCTTGCAAAGCAGCGTCCTGAACCTTCTCCTGAAGTAAACCTTGTTTCCAAGAGCTAAACAAGTCTCAACCTGAGGCCCTCACATTGTGTAGTGGCCAATAGTTCCTTTAAGACACATCAGGTACCACCAGCTGTGTCAATGCCATCTTATATGGTGGGTCTGCATTTGCTCGGGCAAAGACACCACCCAAAGTGCCATCCTGGACTCCCTTCATATTTCCATGACAGCATTTAAATCAAGAGCCTTCCTAGCTATTCTGAGTGGGAATCTGCCTCTCTACACAGCAACTACATTCTGTGGACCTTAATTAACAGATGAGGTAGCTGAAGTTTGAAATTTTAGTACCTAATTTCTGGTGCCTAAATCTGGTACTTAGGTGCAATTTTGGGCATTTGAGTCCTTTTTAGATCTGGATTTAGAAGCTTTGTTATACTTCCTGCATTGTAGAAGAGAAGTGTATATAGATACTCTTTGTAGTTATCTGTCATTTTTTTAAGAAGGCTCTGTAGTCTGTCAGATCAGCTGTTTTTCAGGCACTTTTTCATAAATTCTCAGTTACAGCAATCATCATCAGCTTTGTAGATTCAACAAAGAAGGTCAACTGATACTATTCATTAAATATCTCTACTTCTTCAGATGTCTGGGCTATCAATGTATTCTTTACCTGTTCAACTAGCTCCATCTTTCTTTTCTGCAATAAAATCTATTTTGCATTATTTATATGGCTTTATTTTTTGATGTGTACATCTCTGATAAGGAGAAAGTGATAAAAAGTCTGCCATTTCATATGAACTTCGTGTTTCCAAATTTGAGCTACTGGCTTTTTTTCAGATGCTCTCCTTCCAACCAACAGTCCTTGAAGTTATTGATTCTGTTCCTCTGTGGCCGTCTGGCCATTCACTTCCTGTGATGAATGAAACAAGGACCCATAATTTCTACTAACTTTCCTTTTTGGTTTTGTTTGGTTTTTTTTTTTTTGTTTTTTTTTTTAATTTGGCATGTACAGAATATTAAAAGAGTATAATATTACCATAATTATGAGAGATGTAAATAAGGTCCATGCTTTATTCATAAGGAAAGCATTGGTATTTCAGTGTATTAACATGTCCTCTTTATACATGACATCAAGTAGGCTGTATGTCCTATCATCTTTTCCTTCTTTTTATTCAATAAATTCATAGGCATTGTGAACCTCATACTGAATTTGTCAGGGACCAGCGAAGGAGAAGGAATTAGGTGTGACAGCAGCCAGCAGGTCAGGGGATTCACCAGCCCAGGCACTCTCTGGTGGTCCTCAAGGAGGGGCAACCCCTGCACAGGGCATCAGGTGGGTCTGCTAGCAAGAAGCAGGGCTGATGTCTGGCCAGGCAGTCAGCCCGCAGTGAGTCCTAGATAGATCAGGTCCATAGCTGGGCACAGACCAAACTAATCTAGACTACTAGATTTATAGACTGTTTCTTTTAGACTACTTTACACAACAGACTCGTTTTTTCAAACGGTCCTGTCATGCAAGTGTCATGTTGGCATAAAACCCCTTTATCTGTCAGCGGGGCTGGAACTAGATGATCTTTAAGTTCCCTTCCAACCTAAACCGTTCTATGATTCTATAATGGGAAGACTGGTGTGCTCTTTATGCATTATGCAAGTCCTTGCACTGTAATATTTCTTTTGCTCGAAGTATAGACTATCCTGTAAAATTGACGAAAAATAATCAGAAAGTATGCAAATCAGATTCTCAGAATCAGTAGATTACAGAGGAGCAACTGAAGGAGAAGTCAGCCAAGTTTGCTTCTACAAATACAAAAAATTTCTGCCTGTTTCGGAGATAATTTCATTTCACTGTAATATGAAATGGTTTTATTTGACATCTTCTGATTATATGGGAGACATTTGGGATACAAAAGAAATTAAAAATTAATCACAAGCTGAAATAATAATCACTGCAGTGAACCAGAACCAGACGGAACAAGAAAATATTGCACAAATGTTAGCAGGATATAGTTTCTAAGATCCTGAGGAAGTACTGGTTTGGGGTTTAGTGCTGTAGTTTTGAAGTACTCTTGTTCAATATTTAAAAATAATGAGGATTCCAGAAGAATGTTGCATAATATTTACATTACACAGATTTGTAAAGGGAATCCATTACAATATGGTGATTCAATTTATAGTGAATCAATTTGGATATATATATGTTGGCAGATAACTAAGAAATATTGAAGGTCCAAACTGTATTGCCTCTGTTCACACATACTTTCCCATATCCATGTGCAAGAGACTTCATTTGCTTTTCTCCCACAACACTGCTCCCTTTTCACACAGCTCAGAGATCTCCATTTTAGTAGCAGCTCTTACAGTTCCCAATTACTTTCTGCTTTTATCTGCCAAAACTCGTACCTTAGAACGCTTACCTTGCCAAATTTAAAGAAGCTTTGTATTTTATGCTGAAAGGCTATGTTCACTTACTAGATTCTAATGAAGCCAAAGATGGATTTGAATCTCTGGATAGCCTAGCAGGTAGCCAGCCTTTTTCACCCATGAACGGCCTGAAAACATTTTTGTGCATCCAGAAGGCACATGAAACATAGACCTCAGTAGGTGAAGGAATGACAAACTGCAGCCTCACTTGACAGATAGAGGAGAGGTCTAGGTAGACACAGTGTACGTTGGAGTCCCAGGACAATTCAGGAAAGTCACCGTGTAAGACTGACCTTCAGGAATCCCAGGCCTCTGAGATTAGTGGGAAAGTCTGAAGCAAGGAGGAATTCCTTAGTGAAGGAGGATCAGGCCAGGGAACATTTAAACAAGCCAGTTATATGTAAGCCTGTGTTACCTAATGTGATGTACCCAGAAGTGCTGAGGGAGCTGGCCAATATCATTGCAAGGCCACTCTTGATCATCTTTGAAAGGTCCTGGTCATCAGGGGAGGTTCCTGATGACTGCAAGGAAGTAAATGTCACTCCAGTCTTCAAGAAGGGCAAGGAGGATCTCGGTACCGTAGGCCAGTTAGCCTGT
Organism: Chionis minor; assembly: GCA_013398295.1. Lineage (NCBI taxonomy): Eukaryota > Metazoa > Chordata > Aves > Charadriiformes > Chionidae > Chionis > Chionis minor. The sequence goes on from VZSF01002182.1 coordinate 891,141, forward strand.
CCTCAGTTCCCAGGAAACTGGAAAGCAGCTTTGTAGGAAAAGACCTGGTGCTTCTGGTGACACAGGCCAGCAGTATGCCCTTGTGGCCAAAAAAGTCGACAGCATCCTGGACTGCATTAGGAAGCGTCATCAGTAGGTTGAAAGAGGTGATCCCTCCTCTCTGCTCAGCCCTGGTGAGACATATGTGGGGTCCTGGGCCAAGTTCTGTGCTCTCCAGTGTAGGAGAAACATGGACAGACTGGAGGAAGTCCAATGACAGCCCACACAGGTGATTAAGGGTCTGGAGAATCATTCAGACAGGTAGAGGGTAGGAGAACTGTTCAGCCTGGAGAAGAGAAGGCTTGCGAGGATCTTATTTCAATGCGTTTGAATACATAACATGGAACAGTCAAGAAGACAGACCCAGACTTTCCTCAGTTGTATCCAGCAGCAGGACAAAAGGAAATGGACACGAGCCAAAATACAGGAAGTTCAATTCAAAAATGAGAAAAACTGTTTTACTGTAAGGGTCGTTGAATACTGGCATGCATTGTCCAGGAAGTTGTGGAGTCTCCATGTGTGGAGACTGGACACAGAGCTGGGCAATCTGCTCCAGCTGACTCTGCTTGAGCAGGATGTTTGACAAGACAATCTCCACAGGTCTATTCCAAGCTCATCCCCTTGGTGACTTTGTGATCTTCAGAAGCCTCTGCTAGGCCACTTCTTCTCAGAGGTGGAGACTGAGTTTACCAGGCAGCTCCAGCACTGATTTTACCCTGCTAGCAGACACGCAACATAGCTCCGGCATGGCAGCTGTACCACAGTATCTTGTTAGTTGTGTGTCTCAAAAACTGTAGACTGCTCACACTGCTGTAGTACTTAGGCTCTTACTTTGGAGGGTGGTGGATTGGTGGTGGATTGTGGTCTTCTAGTTCCAGTCAGAGAGTTCTTAGTGGTTTTATGTTAGTTAACCCTTCAGAGTGGGAGGGAGTGGAATACAGGTGTCTCATGCTGTCAGTGGCAATCATGACTGCCAACCCACATTTGCTCTCTCTTCCTCTTCCTTTCTCTCCTTCTCTTTCATTGTTAGTCATTCCATGTAAAGTCAAATATCTTCACTGGGAGGGATTGAAAGCCAGTGAAGGTATGTGGTAGTTGCTACTGAGGGTGCGTTTTCGGAAATGGAGGAAGAAGTTTTGAATCATCTCAAAGGGTGGAACTTTCCTTTACTTTATCAGTTAAATTTTAGGCCTAATTTTTTTAGGTTGATGAAGATGCATCTCTAGTTATCTTATGGATAAAGTGTCTATTTAGCTTATCTTTGGACTGTGCTTACCAGATACAGTACATAGGTGTGACAGAAAGATGCTGAAAATTACAGTCTTTACATGGTCAAGGCATGAGGCAGGCACTATGTTTCTTGGTATCATGAAGATTTAGTTGCTTCTGGACACCAAGAAGAATTTAAACATGTAAGTAACTTTCATGTAAAAGCAAAGGTGGATATTATGTTCACCTCTTCCAGATGAGATTGCGATGTATTTTGGAATTACGTCCAATGATACCACTTTGGTATCTGATACAAATTGTAACACTGCATCTTAAAAACTTATTTTATTGTTATTATATTTAATATTTGTTAACTTAATATCTTAAGAGTCACTAAACTTGTCTAAATTGATGGCGACTATTGCAAGCTGTGGTTTTGCTCATAATACCGAGCATTTTAAAAGACCAATAACTTTTAAAAGACCAAATATAAATATTCTTTTCTTAATTTTTTATTTGTTAGTCTTTCAAGCAGAAGAAGAAGAAATCAAGCCTCTCTAATTCTGAAGTATAGCCTCTCTGGTGTAACCATGCACAAACTCAGGAGTATTCCTGTCAAGACAAGAACCTGGAGTAAACCTTCACTTTGAAACTGTATTTTCTGCATTCCTCCCTGCCTGAAGATGCCCTTATCACTGGGGAGCTCCTTTAGTATTTTATCTGTTCTTCCTTTGGCAGGGCATCTAAAATCTCATCCAATCCTTTTTTGCAGGAATTATACATTAAAACAATATTCTTTGTCTTCCCTCACAAAATCAGTCATTACTCTGGGACTTCAACAAAATTGAATTGATAACAAAATAATTTACAGTGTTATCAACTGTTGCAACATCCTAGATCCCTTGTGTAAAAACTTATAGCCTTATACAAAAATATTTTAATCTGTTTACGTGACCCTTGTGAACAAATGAATTTCGGAATTGCCTTCGGATAAGAAAGTAAAGCAATCAAAAGAGGAGAATCCTATGGTAAAGTCTTTGGAGGAATTTTAAGGCAGAATTGTTTACCTTAGTATATCTCACAGTAAAACATACTATTTTCAGTAAACAAAATAAAACAGATCCAAGATGTATCAATAATAATAATATTAGTATTATTAATAATAACAACGGCAATTATTAATATTAATGGATGTTAATGGAGATATTGTGATCCTCATTGATAAGAAAAGAACTAAACATTTTTCTTAACCCTATCCAGGCACTCATCTGCAAGGCTCTTCCCTTACCACTTTATACATAAATCACTCATTTTTTCTGCAAAAGAACATTGTATACCCTATAATTCCTGATGATTAAAAGATTTAGAATGTATAGTTAAAGGACAACGATTGAAACACTTTTTTTGTTTATGTCAGTGGTAGGCTTTCAGTAACAGTATGGCAAAATGCTAGGTGTCAGAGTTGATGTTGTCGTGTTCTTTCTTTGCCATTTATTGTATTCCTTTCTTTTAGCACCTACCGTAGTTATTCTAAAGAGAATGGCCTTCTTCAGCTGTGGAAGAGAAATGGGTAATGATGAGGTCAAGAAAGAAAAGTTGAAAAGTAGGAAAATAAAGAAGAGAAAGGCTTGTAGTAAGGAAAATAAAGATCACAAAGTATTTGTACTTTAAACTCCCTAGAAACAACCCCTTTTTCTGCATTTATCTTCATAAGAAGAAATACATAAACATTTCCTGGGCAAACAGATCCAAAGAACAATATATTTTGCATTTGCAGGAGTTGAATTAAATAATTTTATATACAATCTCGGATTTACTCCATCTACTTTGCAGTAATGCATATTCAATCTGAGCTAGAATTTGATCAAGTCACAAGGGTTACGTTCTACAATCTGATGTATGCATGTTCCTTTCTCTTTGCCTGCACTTTCGGTAGAGGAATTGTGTGCCTTCTTCAGGCAAAAGACCAACAGCATCCTGGGCTGCATTAGCAAGAGCATTGCCAGGATGTCAGAGGTGATCCTTCCCCTCTACTCAGCACTGGTAAGGCCACGCGTGGAGTGCTGGGTCCGAGTCTGTGCTCCCCAGTACAAGATAGATACGGCCTTACATGACCGAGTCCAGTGCAGGGATGCAACGATAATGAAGGGACTGGAGCATCTGTCACAAAAGAAGAGGCAGAGACACCTGTGTCTCTGCAGCCTGGAGAAGAGAAGGCTCATGGGGACCTTATGCATGTGTATAAATACATGATGGGAAGAAATGAAGAAGGGGAAGCCTTGTTCTTCTCAGCAGTGCCCACTGACTCTGCAAAAGGCAAAGGGTAAAAGTTAAAGAACAGGAAGTTCCATCTGAACACAAGGAAACACTTTTACTGTAGGGGTGACCAAACACTGGCACAGGTTACCCAAAGACTTTGTGGAGTCTCCATCCTTGGTGATGCTCAAAAGCCATCTGGACATAGTCTTGGGCAACCAAGTCTAGCTTGCAGAGCAGGAAGGCCAAACTAGCCAATCTCAAGCCTCAACCATTTTGTGATTATGATTGTGAACAGGCATATATGGCTGTTTTGTGACTAATTTTATTAAAACTATTTTACATTTAATAAAGAACAGAATTGTCTTTATAACCATATATGACAACACAAATATGGAAGTTGACAGAAAAAAATTTGTATATTTCATCTTGCCATTTAAAGCTAGTGTCATTCTTTTCCTTTTGCATTTTCTTGAAGTTTCCTAGTGCTAATTCAACACCTTCCTACTGATAAATGTTTCACAGTTTTCTGGAGCTGGATGTATGGTGACATCCACAATCTTCTGACAGAAATGCAGGAAGATAAGCGCTTCTATGATATTAATATAGAAAATGAATAATGAGTTTGTTTTCAAAATAGATGCTTATTTAAATGTAGTATTAGCTCAATCTGCTTCATTCAAGATCCATGCTGTGGCATTATCACAGTCAAAGAATGTTTTCAAAGGCGTAGTCAGCAATGACTAAATGAGTATATTTTTTCTTCGATATACAGATATTTGTGCTGCTTTTTAGAGAACAACTGTCTTTGTTTGATCTGTTCTGAGATAATGTTTGTCACTACCATTGCTTAGAAATTTTTAAGGCTCTGCTTTTTCAACATTGTCATTGCTCCAATGTACCATTAGCCAAATTTTACTTTTATCTTTGTGGGTGGGCATAGTAAACTTATGACGTTTTCTTTATTACCAGTGAACTATTTTCAGCATTGAAAATTCCAGGAATACACTCTTGACTTGAGCAGCAGGGAAGTAATTTTCATTGTTGTCCTTTGGAAAAAGATCTTTGCTTTTTTTGTTTGTTTTGTTTTTTGACATGTTGAACAAAGAAGATCAAAACTAGTTGACATGAAAAATTTTCAGTGTATAAAATGACCTCTAATTTCCTTTAGATCCTCACATTTTTTTTATTTATTCATTGTAGGTTTGTGTTTGGACTGACTGTGAGACAGACACATATCTGATAGAGATACACGTGGCCAATTACACTTAACGTAGAGATACACATGGCCAATTACGCTTAACATGTGCGTTTGACTACTTTCTGCATTCATTTGCTACTNTAGGAAAATAAAGAAGAGAAAGGCTTGTAGTAAGGAAAATAAAGATCACAAAGTATTTGTACTTTAAACTCCCTAGAAACAACCCCTTTTTCTGCATTTATCTTCATAAGAAGAAATACATAAACATTTCCTGGGCAAACAGATCCAAAGAACAATATATTTTGCATTTGCAGGAGTTGAATTAAATAATTTTATATACAATCTCGGATTTACTCCATCTACTTTGCAGTAATGCATATTCAATCTGAGCTAGAATTTGATCAAGTCACAAGGGTTACGTTCTACAATCTGATGTATGCATGTTCCTTTCTCTTTGCCTGCACTTTCGGTAGAGGAATTGTGTGCCTTCTTCAGGCAAAAGACCAACAGCATCCTGGGCTGCATTAGCAAGAGCATTGCCAGGATGTCAGAGGTGATCCTTCCCCTCTACTCAGCACTGGTAAGGCCACGCGTGGAGTGCTGGGTCCGAGTCTGTGCTCCCCAGTACAAGATAGATACGGCCTTACATGACCGAGTCCAGTGCAGGGATGCAACGATAATGAAGGGACTGGAGCATCTGTCACAAAAGAAGAGGCAGAGACACCTGTGTCTCTGCAGCCTGGAGAAGAGAAGGCTCATGGGGACCTTATGCATGTGTATAAATACATGATGGGAAGAAATGAAGAAGGGGAAGCCTTGTTCTTCTCAGCAGTGCCCACGGCCTCTGCATAAGGCAAAGGGTAAAAGTTAAAGAACAGGAAGTTCCATCTGAACACAAGGAAACACTTTTACTGTAGGGGTGACCAAACACTGGCACAGGTTACCCAAAGACTTTGTGGAGTCTCCATCCTTGGTGATGCTCAAAAGCCATCTGGACATAGTCTTGGGCAACCAAGTCTAGCTTGCAGAGCAGGAAGGCCAAACTAGCCAATCTCAAGCCTCAACCATTTTGTGATTATGATTGTGAACAGGCATATATGGCTGTTTTGTGACTAATTTTATTAAAACTATTTTACATTTAATAAAGAACAGAATTGTCTTTATAACCATATATGACAACACAAATATGGAAGTTGACAGAAAAAAATTTGTATATTTCATCTTGCCATTTAAAGCTAGTGTCATTCTTTTCCTTTTGCATTTTCTTGAAGTTTCCTAGTGCTAATTCAACACCTTCCTACTGATAAATGTTTCACAGTTTTCTGGAGCTGGATGTATGGTGACATCCACAATCTTCTGACAGAAATGCAGGAAGATAAGCGCTTCTATGATATTAATATAGAAAATGAATAATGAGTTTGTTTTCAAAATAGATGCTTATTTAAATGTAGTATTAGCTCAATCTGCTTCATTCAAGATCCATGCTGTGGCATTATCACAGTCAAAGAATGTTTTCAAAGGCGTAGTCAGCAATGACTAAATGAGTATATTTTTTCTTCGATATACAGATATTTGTGCTGCTTTTTAGAGAACAACTGTCTTTGTTTGATCTGTTCTGAGATAATGTTTGTCACTACCATTGCTTAGAAATTTTTAAGGCTCTGCTTTTTCAACATTGTCATTGCTCCAATGTACCATTAGCCAAATTTTACTTTTATCTTTGTGGGTGGGCATAGTAAACTTATGACGTTTTCTTTATTACCAGTGAACTATTTTCAGCATTGAAAATTCCAGGAATACACTCTTGACTTGAGCAGCAGGGAAGTAATTTTCATTGTTGTCCTTTGGAAAAAGATCTTTGCTTTTTTTGTTTGTTTTGTTTTTTGACATGTTGAACAAAGAAGATCAAAACTAGTTGACATGAAAAATTTTCAGTGTATAAAATGACCTCTAATTTCCTTTAGATCCTCACATTTTTTTTATTTATTCATTGTAGGTTTGTGTTTGGACTGACTGTGAGACAGACACATATCTGATAGAGATACACGTGGCCAATTACACTTAACGTAGAGATACACATGGCCAATTACGCTTAACATGTGCGTTTGACTACTTTCTGCATTCATTTGCTACTTCTGTAGCCGTGCCAGATCATGTTTTAGACGATTAAATCCAGGAACAGTTTGTAATAACCACTGAAAGCTGTTTCCCTAAAAACTTAAAATTTCTCCTAAAAAGTACAATTTCCCCTTTGAAGGGGGCATTGTAACCAATTTAGGACTAAGGATGACGTCTTTTGGTGTTTCTGGTTTCCTATAAAATCTCTCAAAAATGGTGAATAAACTCTAAGATTGCTTCACACTTCTAAGTACTGTGGGAAGAAGTTCACCAAGTCCAAATTTTCTGAAAATATTTGTCTGAGTATTCTCTGACTATTGTTTTTCCCCTATTTTAGGCTGACATTTTATCACCTTGTCATTAGTATAGGGCTTATCAATCACCTATACCTGCTTTTTATGAAAACCGAAGTAGAAAAAATACTCCACCTTTCCTTTTTTATCCTTCCTACCACAAAATTTGCCCTCTTTTTCAGTAAAAAAATCAACCCTGTCTGTAGTTTTCCTCCAACATCATACAAGTTTGTTGCCAGTTGGAACTCAAGTTTTGCCTTTTTAAATATTGTCCTCAAATGCTCCCAATACTCTATATACACCTTTCTCAAACTTAGTTTTCTTTTGTATGGTCGGGAGAGAGTGTGATCTCTTATTATTGTCTATTCTTCCTCTGCGTCAGAATAGTTTGTATCTCTTAGCGGAATTTCTTAGTGTCACTTCTTAGTATCATTTCACTATGTCATTTTGCATAATTTCTGTGAGGAATTGCATTTTCTTAATCTTTTATTTTCTTAGATTTTCCCTCCATGAAATATTATTTGCCAAATTTCTTTGTTTATTGAAATAAACAAACTTTTCTGTTTTCTCCAGCCAGTTCCTCCCAAGTGGTCACAGAGCCATGCAGAGGCTGCTGTCTTCTCTTGGGCTTCTCTTCTTTCTGAAAAGAAGGTAAGTCAGAATTTGGTCACATATTCAAGTTGCCAGTTCCTTTTTGCTTTTTCTCATACTTTGATTTCACACACAATCAAAGCATTAAGTGTTTTGACCTACCATTTTTCGTTTTGTCCTTTCTTGGCCCATATCACAAAGAAGTCCTCTCACCCTCCCCTTTATTCCAGCTCTTAGTCTCTTTGTAGATTTTACTTTTTCATAGTTACCTGCTAACCTTTTCTTTGTCCTCCTACCTTCTGGAAAAAAGTCCTTCTCATTAAGTCAGAAGATCTGTACCCAGTGGTGCTCAGTCCCTTTTTTTCTGAGGTGAATTTCGTCATTTTCCTGTCTGCCTATGATGTACCATCACATCTCCAGGGAAGACTGAGCTGGCAACAGCACCTGTACAGGCATGTATTCAACTGCCTGGATTTTAACTATACAATAAAACAATTTGAGTTTTAGTACACCCCCATAGCCAAAGCCCTGTCAAAGTCATTAGTGATTACAGGTTTAAGTAGCATGTGAGAAGCTGTCAGAGTGATAGATGACTCTCTGTCCTTCATAATGTCTCAGACTTGGGTTCCTGACAAACCAGCTGCTTCCAGGTGGGACATTGTGTATGAGTGGAAGTAGGCACTGGTATAACTGGAGTCTTTGCAGAGCTTGGAATAGAGACTTCAGGGAGAGTTCTTAGAAGCAGACCTGTAAACTATTGAAGGTCTATACAAAAATCGCTATTACATTAGAGCCTCGTAACATCTTCAATGATCCCAATATAAAATGACATGTCAAAATGCTTGACCTCCATAGATTTTCCCTTTTCTGATAATAATATAGACCTTTGAAGATTAACATTACCATCTTTTTTTCCAATACGGAGTATTTAAAAGTTCATATATATCTTCACAACTTCTGTGCAATCTTTCGCATGCTTTATCATTTCAGTTGAAATTTACCTTTACCAGTAAGTTGAATTATAAATTGATACTAGACTTTAATCCAAGGGTAGATTCTGACTTCTGGGGTTTTTTTGGGGGGTGTATTTTTTTTTGTTTGTTTGTTTGGTTGGTTGGTTAGTTGGTTGGTTGGTTGGTTGGTTGGTTGGTTGGTTGGTTGGTTGGTTGGTTGGTTGTTTTTGTTGGTTGGTTGGTTGGTTGGTTGGTTGGTTGGTTGGTTGGTTGTTTTTAAACACAAAATCAAATTATAGTTCACCAGGCTATCCTAGACGTAGCAATAGTCTAAGTTTTCCAGAATGGATCAGTCAGACGCATGGTAAAGCATACTTAGTAAATTCTGTTCAGTTTCCAGCTAGTCAGCATGGTTCATTGGGCATAGCCGATTTTCAGCTGGGCTGAAGTGGCATGGTGACAAGATTTGAATGTTTTTGGTCAGAATACCTCCTCTGGTTTTAAGTTTTAACAGAGCAAGACATCATCTAAATAATACATAATGTTTTGGGTGGCTAGGGTACTGTTAGGTTAAATCTTTTCATACCAAAGGGCTTTTACACATTGTTTTCCAGCTGCTCAGGTTATACATTTTCCAACACTATGCTTTATGGTACCTGTGCAGAAGTTAGAAAGAATCAAGTATTTGCAAACAAGCCTGGATCATGCCCTCGTAAAGGTAGTTTAACTAAAGCCTGTTTAACTGAGTTTGGAGTTTAACTTCTCTCCTGCCTTTCTGTCCTTTCTTGTAGATGACAAACAGCTCTTCTTCCCATGGGTCAGCACTGTGCTAGGTGCCACAGATCTTCCCTCAGCATTACTTTCTTGTCAGAAGTTGAGGACAGTGACTATTCTACTATCCACGTATAAGAAGATGGCTTTTTCATTTCCAGAGCAATTAGAAACCACTTCCATCATTTCAATGGAACTCTACAAACACTGAGGTTTCTTTATCAGTTCATCTTCTTGGAAAGAGCTCATTCAAGTCTCTCTTAAGTGTACAACTTAAGCCCAGCTGTCTGGCTTTAACAGGGGTTTAAGTGGAGGGCACTAGCAAAGCCCTCTATGTTGTAATGACACATAAACATAAAAGTTGGGGGTTTTATTCATCAACATTTTCCTCTTTATTTCAGTCAATGAATAAGAAACAAGGAGGTAGAGAGGCACGCTTTTAAGATAAGAGAATGAATCAGAAGTGCCAGATTCACTTCTCTGTGTGTAATGGCTAGGGCTAGGGCTCTCAGGCTGTTCTTGCAGGCAATTGGTGGCTGGCAGAGTCCTTGCTGAAGTAGGTTGTTGAAAGCCTAGTCTGTCATTTTACAAGAAAATTTGCAGCAACATATGGAGAAGTACATATACTAAATTCTTAACTAACATCCCTTTCTCATGGAAACCATGGCTGCAGCTGTCATGGTAGTATAATTAGAGTTAGAGAGAGGGCAAAAGGAAATATCTAAGACTCGATCTGCTGTATTATGGGAAGCGGGTGATGAAAAGAAATTATCAGGGTCACACTGTTCTGTAATAAGTTTTAAAAAATGGATTATATAAGAACCTTTTATAAAAGTTTGGGAGGAGTTAGACTTTCTGTAAAGATGTAGAAGTTCTCACCTTTATAAGACAATGGCATGCCTTAGTCACTGTTTTTCTGCACAGAAAATTGTTTATCAGTATTCATTACCTGTGTAATTTGAAAGAATTCTGGGAGCATGTGTTGTAACTGCAGCCAGTGAGTTGATGAGATCCATTCTATGGGTATTTAAGAAGATTTCCTGCTGCATTTTCTAGATTGTAATGAATCTGCCTAGATTCACAGAAGGGAGCAGCAGAGAAAACAATCTCTGTTGCTGACTATATTGGAAAGTGTCCTGACTTGTTTATATAAGATTTTTCAGGTGCCTAGGTATGGCAGCACATACACAGGGAGCTTGTTGCATCTAGGATCCAGACATATGCGCAACATTCACAAAGTTCAAACTTACTACTGTAAGTCTTACACTTGAGCACTCAGTGTGTGCACAGCAAGTTCAACATGGATGGGACTCCCTGCATACAAGGCTGACCTGCATGTGCATTTGTGCTGTTTGTTACGGAGTTTTTTCCCAGATAAGAATTTTCCTGTGGAAAAGATGTCAGGTGTAACCAGGTGTTTGTTAGCTCACTTTTAACTGAGCTTTGGCCATGAACTGCACAACACTCCTACCAAGGTATGAGAAGGGGCTCAGGCCAGAATGTCAGCACTTACATCTCCAGCTCACATGGTCAGCTGAAGCCTTTGCCGCTGATCACTAATAGGCAGAGCTTTCCAGGCAATTTTGTCCCTGCACCCTGGCATAAAAGAACCTGAAATGGAACAATTCTTTCTTTTTTTAAGGACACTGGAGGTTGAAGTCCCAATTGCCTTGAGGTTGTTGAAGAGCATTCACCATTCGTTAGACATTGCCCACTCTACATACGTCAAGGAAGGCTGGATGGTAGACTACAAATGAAAGGCATTCCTCACAGAATGATTTCATCTATCCAGTCTTAAAAGTTTTCAAATATGCTCCACTTTATATTTAATAAACTAGATAAAGATTCTGTTCTTATTGCACACATGATTTTTCCATCATCAATGAAAAGTTTTTCTTTTTAATGTGTAGAGTGAATGTATTTCCCCCCAAAAATTCTTTTTAATAAGGCCATGTATTTATACATACCTTTTACACTGTAGTTATTTTGAAAATGATCTTTAGTGACTCTTTAAAATAGAGTTGAGATTTGCATAAACAATGAAGCATTTCTGTGAGGGATCTGAATGTGACATATTGGTAGATGTGTGTCAAAAATTTTACCCTTACCTTTTATTAGAAGAGGGAATATGTAATAAAAACCATTGTGTACCTGGCTAGATTATGAGATAAAGAATGTAAGTGAAACTTATCACAGTACAGTGGATGTATCTTTGAAATGTCCCTCTCATTCCCAAGTGTGTGAGAGGGATGCCTTGTCCTTTTGGATCTTTTAGTTTAGTTTTTTTCTTTGCCTAAGGAGGATGCTAGGCTTTATTTCATGGGTCCTGTTTTAGGAAAGCCTAAATGCTGAATGAGTCAAAGCTTTACCCAATGAGATTCTCCTGAGATACAGTTTGCATTGACTATGTGAATGTATTGTTCATTTTCTGGAACATTTTCCTGTTTTAAAAAGCATTAAAACTGTAAATTTTGCTAGCGTTGTGTAGGAACCACTCATGGCTACTTTGTATTACACATTATTTATACCTATTCTCTCTTCACTGGTGGCCTGCCCAGACAGTATCACCACATATCGCTACTTATACTGGAAGCTAGAGTGTGAGAAATTGAACTGGGAGAATGTGACTGCCATAGAGAGCATCTAATCTAAATAGACAAAAAGTAGAAAGGCTAGAAACGCAAAAGAAAATGGAGAAATTAAGTGAGCTGGAAGATCATGACTGACATTAGTGAGTACAACTCAAAACTTCTGACTTTAATACGTTAGAATACTGCTCTGCGGTGTCATGCATGACTCTTGCCAAGGTTAAGCCCCCAGTGTATAATTTCTCAAATCCAAAACTCAGCCACTTAAGTATCTCTGACTGTGCTGCTTGCCTTCCCAATTTTCTCTTGACGCACTTGCTCTTTTCTAGATATAAGTTAAACTTCAGTGTGTGCACAAGGGTGTGGAAGCTAAGATGTTGTTATGTCTGACTTTCAGAGTGGAATGCCGTTGTCTTTGTTGAATGTCCCTATTTTGGGAAAAGACTATGTTTGATATGTTGAGAAAGATAATCTGAATGATCATAGCGGGCAAACGTGTAAACTACAAACTGTGTTTGTATGTGGTATCGCGTTATTGCAATGATTGCACAATCCTTTTGCTGGTGCAGTGATATATTCAGTTGAAATGACATGTGACATACAGAATGACTAGTATCTTGAAGAAGCTATGCCAGACTTTGTTTTTCACTGTTTCTAAATGATATTTTTGTGAAGGATTGGTTTAGATGTGGTGCACAACTAGCAAACTGTAGCCTTTGTCTTGGCCTGACCAAACTTTCTCAAGTCTGTTCAGTTTAGATCAAGAAATCATTTTTTTTTCTCAGACAATAAAGTACTAAACATTCAGAGCACCCAATAATTTTCACTTCAGGTATGCTTCTAGTTTAAGAAATCAGAAGAATCTTAACAAAAGTAATATGTCTTGTCTCAAAAGGAGTGTTCTTATTAAAAATGTAAAGACAAGGAATTCAAGGGGAGTGGCTCCAGAGCCAGCCTGACCTGCAGCAGAGTGGCAGATCTGGGTGCACGGGCGGTTTTCCTGAGGTAAGGGGGATACCAGGGCAGTGGGAGATGCTGACAGGGCCTGGGCATTGCCAGAGCAACAGTGACCACCTCCTGCCTATAAAAGTGCGAGCGACGAAGAGTGCGGCAACCAGCACGGGCAAACAGGGTATGGGGCATCAGCCAGGTCCTGGCGTGGTAGTGTGCGCGACAGTTTGTGTGGAAGGGCACATGAGAAGGGAGGCTGCTTGAATGAGGAGCATTCCACTGGTCGAGCTCTGGGCAATGCTCTGTGATCATCTGAACGGGTCAAGGGCTGCCTGACCCTCAAGGCGGAATGGTGGGCACTCGCCTGAGAGCAAAGGCTCAGGGGGTCTGCACCATCCACCTCAGTGGTGGCAGATGCCTCCACCCAGGCAGAACTGCAGAAGGGAGAGGCTGCCATGCAGACCTCGCACTGCAGATGGTGCCTCAACCTTTCTTCTGAGTCAGGGATAGGTGGCACACCTGCCTTCAAAGGTGTGCCCAGGTGGAGGACTTCCTGCAGCAGGTGGCTGAGCTGCAGATGGCAGTGATGAGGCTGCATAGCATCAGGGAGGCTGAGAAGGAGAAAAATAGCTGGTTCCAACTGCAGTTTGCAGTAGAGCCCTAACCCACAGCCAAGCAGACAAAAAAATCCCACACCGGCAGAAGGGAGTGGGGGCCAGAAGCTTGTTACAGCAAGGCCCAGCAGAAGGAAGAGACTTCCCTCGGAGTCTGAGGTGCCCTTGCAGAACTGTTTCACGGCTCTGCAAAATGAAGAGGAAAGACCCATTACCTCAGGAGAGGTGCTGGAGCTGAATAAGGCAACCTGATCTGCTCCAGGTATACCAACCAGCACAACTAAGAAAGGCAGAGAGGTGATAGTAGAAGGCAACTTTCTTTTAAGAGGTACGGAGACACCCAGTTGCTGACATTGGGCACTCTCTTGGGAAGTGTGCTACTTACGGGGGGGGCTTGTATCAGGTACATCACTGAGAGACCACCAAGTCTGATGCAGTCCTGCGACTATTATCTGATGCTGCTGTTTCACATAGGCAACAGTGATACAGCCAGGAGCAGCCTGATGACTATCAAGAAAGATTACAGAGCCCTGGGAGCAGCAGTCAGGGACTCTGGGGCGCAGGTACTGTTTTCATCAGTCCTCTGGTCCTCTGGGAAGGGCATTCATAGAGCCAGTTGAATCTGGCAAATCAACAAATGGCTGTAGGACTGATGCAACAGCCAGGAGTTTGACTACTAAGACCATGAGACTTGCTTTGAGAAACTTGGTCTGCTGGCACCTGAGGGGTTCTACCTGTCAGAGAAAGGGAAGAGTATCTTCAGTCAGAGGCTTGCCAAGCTCATGAAGAGGGCCTTAAACTAGGGTTGCCAGGTGAGGGGAACCACAATCCATCTCACTCCTACTAGTATGATACTAATGCAAGTAATAGATGCTCAGAGTGTGGGGAAGGGTTGCAGGTCAACAGCAGAGCACCTGGAGTGCAGTATGAAGGAATGCCAGCTGCTCCAGGAAGTAAGTTAGCTTCATCAGGGGCCCAACTTAAATGCCTCTGTGCTAACACACATGGCATGGGCAATAAACAGGACTTAGAGATGTGCACATGCCTGCAGGGCTATGATCTTATTGGCATCATGGATATGTGGTGTGATGGCTGCCATGACTGGAGTGTTGGAATGGAAGGATACAGGCTCTTGAGAAAGGACAGGCAGGGGAGACAAAGAGGGGCTGTTGCCCTCTATGTCAATGACCGTCTGGAGTGCATGGAGCTCCGCCTCGGGATGGATGAGGGGCCCACCGAGAGTTTATGGGTCAGGATTAAAGGTTGGGCAGAGACAGGTGACACTATGGGGCAGGGTCTGCTACAGACCATCTGACCAGGAAGACTGAGTAGAATCACCTCCCTTGACCTGCTGGCCGTGGATTGAGGGCAGCCCTGAAGAGAGAAGGGCTTGGGGGTGTTGGTTGATGAGAAGCTCAACGTGAGCTGGTAATGTGCGCTCACAACCCAGGAGGCCAGTTGCATCCTGGGCTGCATCAAAAGAAGCATGGCCAGCAGGTCAAGGGAGGGGATTCTGCCCCTCTACTCATCTCTCATGCGACCCACCTGGAGTACTGCATCCCGTTCCGGAGGCCCCAACATAAGAAGGACATGGACCTGTTGGAGCTGGTCCAGAGGAGGGCCACGAAGATGATTATAGGGCTGGAGCACCTCTGCTATGAGGACAGGCCGAAGGAGCTGCGTTTGTTCAGCCTGGAGAAGAGAAGGCTCTGGGGAGACCTCATAGCAGCCTTCCAGTGTCTCAAAAGGGGCCTGCAAGAAAGCTAGGGAGGAACTTCATACAAGGGCATGTAGTGATAGGACGAGGGGTAATGGCTTTAAACTGGAAGAGGGTAGATTTAGATTAGATCTCAGGAAGAAATTTTTCACTACGAATGTGGTGAGACACGGCACAGCACAGGCTGTCCAGGGAAGTTGTGGATGCCTCATTGCTGGAAGTGTTCAAGGCTGGTTTGGATGGGTCTTTGAGCAATGTGGTCTAGTGGAAGGTGTCCATGACCATGATCTTTAAGGTCCCTTCCAACTCTAACCATTCAACAATTTTATAATTCTATGAATTCCTGTTACAACTGTCATTCCTCCCAGTAATTTCTGCAAGAAGGTGATTTGAAAGATAAACCAAAATTTCCATAGAAATTGGAAAAAAAAAACCAGAAAAGTTTGCTTCATTTTTAAGTCAGTTGTAGTCAGCAGATTCCCAAACGAATGCAATCAAATGAACTCAGAATAGAAAGGAAGAACAAAGTGAGTAAGATGAATGGAATAAACCAAAATGTTAGAAGGAGAGAAGAGTTGAGACATGAGATGGGTATTGTACTAAGCAGAAATAAGGGTAAGTAACAGCAACAGTTGCCTTTGTGGAAAACAGAACAGCAATTCAGCAGTAAGAAATACATTTTTCTCTGGTATTTCTTGGTAATTAAATTCTGGGAGGGGAGATGGTTGTGGTAAAGGCACTGGATTAGAAAAACAACAAAATACATTGAGAAAAGAATGTATGTGGTCTTATTGCCTGTGTTTACTGTAGACCCTTGTTGATTCTTTTGTGTTTAGTTTCCCAACGTTACAGAACAGAAAAGTGAGCAGAAATATTACGAGGTGCAAAAAGAGGGAAGGGAAGGACAGAGGAATTGTTTTAGGAAGTGTGGTGCATTCGCCTTGGCTGGACACCAGGTGCCCACCAAGATGCTCTATCACTGCCCTCTTCAGATGGATGGAGGGGGAAGAAAATATGATGGAAAAAATGCTCATGGGTCAAGATAAGGATAGGGAGATCATTCACCAGTTACCATCATGGGCAAAACAGACAACCCAGGAAAATTAATTTAATATATTGCCAGTTAGAAGTCAGAGTAGGGTAATGAGAACTAAAAACTAAATCTTAAAACACCTCCTGCCCCTCCCTTCCTTTCTTCCCAGGCTCAACCTTACTCCTGAATTCTCTACATCCTCCTCCTTGGCTGTGCAGGGGCATGGGGAATGGGGGTTGTGGTCAGCTCATCATGTTTCTGCTGCTCCTTTCTCCTTAGGGGAGGACTCCTGACAGTCTTCCCCTGCTCCAGCGTGGAGTTCCCCCCATAGGAGACAGTTCTCCACAAACTTCTCCAACATGAGTCGTTCCTATGGGCTACAGTTCTTCAGGAACAACTCAAGCATGGGTCCCCCACAGAGTCACAAGTCCCACTAGCATACCTGTTCCAGGGTGTGCTCCTCTCTCCGCGGGGCATAGGTCCTGCCAGGACCCTGCTCCTCTTGGGATCTCCAGGGGTCACAACCTCCTTTGGGCATCCACCTGCTTCAGTGTGGAGTCCTCCGCAGGCTGCGGATGGTATCTGCTCCATCATTCACCTCTATGGGCTGCAGGGGGACAGCCTGTCTCACCACGCTCTTCACCATGGGCTGCGGGGGAATCTCTGCTTCCGTGCCTGGACCACCTCTTTCCCGTCCTTCTTCACTGGCCTTGGTGCCTGCAGAGTTGTTTCTCTCACATACTCTCACTCCTCTTTTTGGGCTGCTGCTGTACAGGGTGGGTTTTTTTCCCCCTTCTTACTGTCACTGGCAGGCTTGGTCTTGACAGTGGTGGGTCTGTCTTGGAGCAGGCTAGCATTGTCTCTATCAGACATAGGGGAAGCTTCTAGCAGCTTCTCACAGAACCACTCCTGTAGCCTCCTTGTTACCAAAACCCTTGCCCCTTGCCACGCAAATCCGATATAAGAAGCCATGGAAAAGTGATTTTTTTATATTTCAGAGCAGAACATCTTTGACCTCACCAGTGACCGCTTTCTTCCTTTTGCTGGTCTCTGAAGAGTTGACTGGTTTGCATTTCAGAGGTCCCAATGCAAGATGTTGCCCATATACAGAGAACAGTAGGAGATAAAATTATCTCAGCTTGTTTGAAAAAAATGTTAAATGGAATATAGATAGATTGTTTGTATGTTTTGGGGGACACTTAATTTCCTTCTTAGAATTGTTATTGCAGAAGCACAGATTATTTTCCTCTCTTTTTCATGTAACAGGCAGCTACATAATGAAGTGTGTGGAAATTCCACAGCTTAGTTCATACATCATCTAAGAAAAAAAATTGAAGTTACTACAATGAGTGAACCAAATCTGATTTTCTCACACAGTTTTCTGTGAAACTGTGCACTATGGTTTTCAGAAACCCTTCAAAATTTGTTTTCTTTGTGATTGATAGGGCACAAATATGGCAAAACAGTCCTGTTATGGTAATTACACCACTTTTTTTTTTTCTTTTTTTTTTTTTTTTTTTTTGGTAAAGAGAAATACTGGATGATCTTGAATGAAGAGTAATAACAGTTCCTTCTGGGCCACTAAGATCTTTCACCCTGGCATACATCTACCTCTACAAGACAGCAGTTTGAACAAGCTGTCTGGTAAAGTCAACTTAGAATGAGACATACACCAATTACAAATGAAATACCTTCCCTTTTATGGGCGAAATGTTCTCATAAATAACATTCATTGCTAATTAATGTTCCATAAAGTTTCCAGTCCCTCAAAGCACCTCTAAAATGTTATGTTAAATCATATGTACTGTGTTTCAGTTGCAGTAGATTATAGGCTGAACTTCTAATACTTGTGAAAATGGACTAGTAGTTACTCATATCTCAACATCTTTTCCTAATCTTCAGATTGTTAGTAGAAGGATAGGGTACTCATGTAGATAACACTAGATTTTTGTGTTCTTTTCCTCCAACACAATATTCTAATTAGAGGAACCAGATTCAAAAATGTAGAATTTGATTTTATTTTGGTATATTGTAGTGTAAATCAGTAATCAATTTGATGTCAACAGAGCTGCACTTATCAGAACTGAGATCATTACTACTGGAATTAGTCACAAATTCCCCTTAGATGTGTAAGTGGTGTTATAGCATCTCAGTTATTAGCCACTCTTCTGGCAGCCCATTTGATTTAATGATTCTAAAGTACGTTGTGAATAACACACCTGTGGAAATGGTGGCTATGAAAAGATGGGAGGACACCTAGAAGGTAATTTCAGCCTGGAAAGATACACTTTAATTTTTCAATCTCTTGAGACTCTTAGTTTTTGATATTGTGTATGCCTACTGCCTCCCTTAAATTATAACGACAGTGTGGTTTAAATGCCCAGATCAATTTAAGTACCAATTCTCTGGCCTACAATGCCCAGCAATGAATCAAGCAAGCATGCTTGCTCTTCCTCTCTTTTGCTGACCTCCATTTCTAAGGTATCCTGGCTGGGTGAAGATGACGCTAGCTGATACAAATGGAAGCAGCAATTTTTTGCTGCCAACTGTGCTATGACGGACTACTAGTAAAATTAGGATAATATGGTATTAACAGCAATATAATTTTATATAAAATTATTCTCTCTGTATAGAAGATGTACTGCATATTTATTATATATTACAATTCTTACTTTGTAATTAAGATTGTGTACAAAATATAATAAAAAAGAGCAGCAGGATCAGATTCTAATTCTTTGTTGATCCTCCTATGTTTCACCTAGACGTTTACAGAATGTAACTGTTTTCAGTTGTATTGACATGTACTTACTTAGGACATAATTTGGACTGTGCTTTGGCATGCAGAATTTAGGTATTCAGTACAAGTCTCCAGTTGTCACTGCATTGTCTTATGACTGCAATTCCTTCTTTTTCCCTTCTCCAGCATAGTAAAAAAATTCATCTCACGTAGTCATAATGTCAGAAGTTAGGAAATGATGGAACTAAAGCAAAGTTCAAACTCTCTCTTACTGTTCGTTTGTCTTAAGAGATACTTCATTATATTGTTACAATACTATTGTCTTGCAGAATTTCTAGTTCTTTCAGAACACAGCACAGATGATGCTCACATGAAAAGCAGGTATTTAATATTTCATTTTATCTTTGTTGTTCAGCAGGTATCAGAAATAAGAATAATTCATTTCCTGAGGCTTTTCTATATTGATTATAATTATAATATCTGGTTCACAAACATTAATTACATGATTCAAAAACTCAGGAATCTGAAAGGGTGTTTATTCCCATTTTAGAAGCACATATTTTACAAATTTCTCACCACCACACATGAAGGTCAGAAAGTGCGCAGTCATTCCCAGTGACCAATTTTAAATGAGTAGACATGATTTTTTAGATTTTTATTTTAAAACAGTTTCTACAATTTTCAGTTGCAGTTGTGACCTGCTCAGCCATTCTTAAAATCTGAACAAGTAATTCAGACACTGAAAGAAAGAAAGATCCTATCTGAGAACTTCTTTGAAGGAGATTTATACAACAATACGTAGGAAATTGAAAGGGACAGCTCCAGTTCTTCAGGACAGGATTGGCTGTCTTAATAGTTTCCTTGTTAGCTAGTTCATTGAATGTCTTTTAAGCTTCTGGGAAAATGAAACCATTCAAACCTAGCTTATACATTGTATTCACTCCATAGCAAGATTCATTCTCAAAGCACCACCAATACAAAACATTAATTGTCAATCAGAAGTCATAAGGCCAAAAAAGTTTTGCAGATAAATTCTTTGTTCTTGAGCTCTTGATTTGCAGCTCTTAATTAGTTTGATCAAATAAACTTTTACATATATGTTCTGTCAAGAAAAAAATCATTATATGCTGATCTGAAAGTTTTCTCTGTATTTCTGTTTGGCCGACCAGCTGAAGTAGTTCAAAGTGTTTTGCTGCCTTTCCAAAGCCATTATTTTGTTTACATTTTGTCCCAATCTTAATTTCTTATAACTGTGAAATGAGGTAAATTAAAATGTCAGCAAGTTATGAAGTTATTTTGTGATGCAACCCTCTTTTTATTTTAAGGCATGTGGAGTATATAAGCAACAGAGCACAGAATGAAAAATTGTCACAGCAGCATTATACCAGATGCTCTGTATGTTACAAAACAACCTTAAACTACTGAATCTCAGCCTTGTTATTTTTTTATTATGTTACATGTGCTGAATGAAAATACATTCAATTTAATGGCTCTAGTTGCTTTTCAGTGTTTTCAGCCTTTTCTCTGTAACTCTGGCAATTTAAACTGTATTAAATAACATTATAGCATCAGTATTCCCTTCAGAATTGTTTCTACTTTGGTGCACTCAGGTTCTAATCCCTTTTTGAAAGAGCTGTAATTATTCTACGATCTGCCACATAATACTACGGCTATGTGCTTGTTTGTGCTTGTTTCCAAATGATCCAAGTAATTGTACTGATTGATTCCTTGCCCAGTTGGACATCATCAACAGATATAACATCCCAATGTCTGTTCTGTCTCTGTTGTTTCAAACATGCACAATAAAGATCAGATCTATCCCCATAAAAATACAATAGCAAACACTATAGCTTCTAAAGATAAATCAGGCCTAAGTAGTAATCCAGTAAAGGAAAAAAACCCAACCCACTAAACTTTTTTGTACTATTAAAGAATGCAGTAAAGCACACTGAACTCAATTCACTTGTATCATAAAATGTCAAGTTATTGTATTACATAATAAATATCTGTTGATTTGTCTCTATTTGTAGATGATAAAATACAGCAAGGGACACAAAGCTATGGAGGCAGAAATTGTAAGTATTGATTCTTATTGTTTTAAATTTTTTTATCCCTTCTGGTTGACAGTTTTGATCAATCTTCATTTTAGGCAGAGGTAACAGCAGACAATGCAAGCGAAGGGTTCCAAAAGAAAGGAAGCAAGTCTCTAAAATACATATACTATAGGGCTGTTGGATGAGGAATTTGGGAAGAATACTTAGTTCAGAAGGTTTTGCTCTACACATATTTCAGTGGATAGTATATGAAACAATTGATCTTATTTTCTATGTAATTTCTAATATTTCATGTGAATTGCTTTCAGAATGATAACAGAGAGGCTATGGGTGTCCGTGCGAGCAGAGTGTGTATATTGCTCACGTTCGGTAATCACAGCACTGGGATTTTGAAACACATTTTCAAGTTCTTTGTGTTTCTCTGCAGAGTAAAGGGTGGGCAAAAAGGCAGTGAACACAGGAGTTAAGTTCCAGAAGCTATACTCTCCACAGTGTAGTTGTTCTAAACAGATATATTGTTGAGTCATGCTGATAATAGCCTTTACACCATTGCAAATTAATTTTTGTATTGACTGGACAGCCTCTGAGTGCAGTCTGTGCCACTGCTTCACTGTCTTCATTGTGTGTCTGTTTGCCACGGAGAATCAAAATCTGTGTATCTTGATGCACTTAAACAACACTTGATTGAAAAAGCTAGAGACCTCCATTTTGGTACATGCAGGTTAATCTTTCTCATCTTCTCTGTAATATTTCTGGAAACTGGCCTAGAGGAATTCAAAACAAATAAATCACCTTCTAATGCCCGTACCTTACAATTGAAAAGAATGGGATCATTAATCACAGATGTATAAAAATGAAGAACTCTGGAACTTTCCCACACCTTCTGCTTCATCTGTACTTCTTATTTTCATTTCCAGTGATTTCAAATAAGATTGAAATTTGTATGAATAATGCTGTGGAAGCACCACAGACAATGGAAGACCTTTGGATTCAATGTCCACTCTATGATGAGAGCTAATTAACACCTTTGGTGCTGATGAACAACAGCTACTCTCAAAGCTAGCTCCTACTTTCCAACGCTGATCTGCACCCGAGCGCAGCCCAAAGGGACAGCAGTAACCTTAGGGGACCATGACAGTAGATTTATTGCAGATTAGATAAGTAGTTTGCTATATCTGTGGTGATTACTGTAGTAAGGTTAGGCTCTCAATAACTTTGGTTTCTTCCAAACATACTGTTTTAAGTGTGTCCTAAGAGAATTAATTAAGAATAACGAATACTTAAACATCAGTATCTTTCTTCATATATGGATATCTTCCTTTACATTGAAAAATGTCATTCTTCACAAGCAGATTTTGAAATGAGTCATGATGCATGTAAAGCAGGCAGCTGCTGTGGCTCTAAGCATTGTATGAATAGGAAGCAATCCTGTTGCTTCCAGCAAATGGACACGTGCTAGCTGTTACAGCAATGCTCCCAATTAGACCAGTTATCCACAAGATGGTGTACTAACACTAACAACTGGCATTCGTTTTTCAGGCCAATTTCTTCTAAACTGGGGGAATGAGAAAGAATCCTTTCTATTGCCTGTGGAAAAAATATATCCTATGCTTGAATTTGCACCAATATCTTCTGGAAGATATATTGCTGATGTCTCTCATGAAATGTTACTCTCCTATCAGTCCATCTATTTATGTAGCTGTTTGTTGACTTCCTAGCTATAGCAAATATTAAAAATGTGTCTTTTAAATCCTAGACCCCTCGCTTTTCTACTCAAAGATGATTAATGGACCAGGGTGTCACAAAGAAACCACATTTTGAAGCTGGTACCAAGAGCCTTAAGCAGTGAAGACAGGATAGCCAGTTTGTTTGAAATTCTTTTTCCTGATACTGCATATTGGACGTATCAGCACGTGATAGTGTCAAAGCTGGTTATAACCCGGGTCTTGTAATACTCCATTGGTGTGTCCTACAGCAGCATGTGATAGCCACAGACATTCACTTTTTGGTTCATTTCTTGCATTAGGGTTTGTTCAAGTCATAGGACTGTGTCTGAGATTTCTTAATTCCTGCAAATAAATATACCATATTAGATACAATTATTGAGGAGTTCTTCAGAATGCTGGGATTTAAAATCAATGCAAGCATCATTCTGCCAAGGAAGGTGAAATATATGGACCTGTATTTTTGTAAATGCTTTTTATTTAACATCTTTAAATATGCTAAATATATACAGAGAAAGATACGTTCATTCAAACCTGGACAATGAATGAATTATAAGTAATTATTTTTCCTTTTATGCTTTAGGTGGTACCTGTGTTCATCAGACTATAATCTAACACAAAAATAAATTTATCCAAAGCTCCTCGGAGAAAAATTGGGACATAGAACAAGGAACATGGCAAAGTTCAGGCAGGCCTTCCCTGTGAGTGCCACAGCAGGGGCTAATAATAAAGCTGGTTTAGTCCTACGCCTATGTCCCATTCCATCCCTGACCATGACTGTATGTTGAGGGATTTAGAAGGGGGCTTTGCAGCACTAATACATTAATCCTTTCTACCCCACTGTGAGTAGCTGCATGTAATCCTTCTTTTACAGGTGGATGATCTGAAGAACAGGGAGAAGAAATTATTTGGTTGAGATGGCATCAAAAGGCAGAGCTGAGATAGGGTAAGAACCCAGGAGTCTGGGGAGTCTGGCTCTTTCCTGTGTCACAGAGCATTGCTCTGCTGTCAACAGGTAGATGGATTTATAACTTAAATTATTGTGTTGCCAAAGTTGTGATTCCATGGGACAGTTTTTTTTCACTTCCTGAGTGTCCTTCAGTATCAGTTAGTTTTGGTAGGAGCTAGTGATTGTTCGGAGAAAAAGGTTGACGATGCCTGAATGAAGTCATTCTGGAGGCCAGCACAGAAAGTGTCTCTCAGAAATAGGTTTTTTAACATTATGAATGAATATGGGCACATGAATATGGCAACACACAGCACAATTTGTAAGAAAGCCCCATGTTTCCTGTGGCTACTAGGCAGGAAGTTAACTGCAGTAACTTTATACCTCAAGGTTTTTACTGGAAGTATGGTTAATCTGTTCACACAATGGAGCAATTTAATAAAAACACGCATGGATTTCCCTCTCTGTCTTTTTTTTTTTTTTTTTTTTTAAGAGCTGGAGGTGACATTTGAAAGGATAGTAGGATGTAGCTGAAGACCATAGTTTCCCTCCCCCTTCCTATATATCACACCCTCCTTCAACTTTTTTTGAACCTTGTCCTGATTTCAGAGTCCTTTAAACTCACCTGGCAGACGACATGACCTACCTCCTGGATTGATGCAGAGGTGAGGTGTGCTTCTGCAGAGATGTTTTTGTGTCTAAGACCTTGATCTAGTAAAACAGTTTTAATAATATGTTTAGTTTTTTTAAGACTCAATCCCATGCATAGCATTAAGTTTAGAATATTTGGTGGTTTAAGACCCTAACCCTTTTTTAAACAACTTACATTTTAGTTTCTTCATTAGTTTTGCTGCAATCATAGAGCCTTAGAGTCTGATACTTACAGAAGAACATTTTTGGTGGTGTTTGTTTTTTAAAGTGGTTGTCAGCTATTTCAATAATTGAACAACATGAAAATGCTATCCACTTCTGTGCTATTTAATCCCTTGCTACACCAATACTGTATAAAATAATGACAAAAAATAATTTCTGTGAGTTAGATTTTACTTTGAAATGTTCTCTGCTGAAGCAGACAAAATCATGAGGTGTTTGGATGACATGCAAACAAAAAAGTTTAGACTTTGTTAGACTCACCCCTTAGCACTGGTGCAAATTGTACTTTCTGTTAGTGAAATGAGCGAGAAATATTGTGCTCGGTGATACGCCACCATCCTCCCTCTCAGGTGACTGATGTTGGGCAAATCAGTTGGCCATAAGTCGAGACAAACCGTAGAAAACTCTGGGAGAGAGGCTGCTTTTGACAGCAAAGAGGCAAAGTGGCTGCAGACCACCCTGCAGCTGTGGCATTACCACATCCAGTATTGCAAATGTGTGGAGCTGCTGCTGGCTGATCTCCACTGCCAAGCAGGAGCCTTTTTCCAACCCACCACCCAACTGTGAGGAACCTGCATTATTATCAAAGCAGTATTGTCTTGTACCTTTCGTGGAAAGCTTTGTAACTCTTACACCCACTCTAATAGTCAGTGAGTCACATAAAATCCTGAAGATGGCTGTTTCTAGATGAAGAAATTGATGAGGCTAATGAAAGATGTCTTAGTAAAGATAGCTGTCCTCTTATAAATCATTTATATGGCATTGTAAATATAAGGTGCTGAAGAGTAGAAGTTCCAAGCTGTGTAAGTAAGCCCTCTCTCTGGTGGATTTACAAACTAGATGTGCAAGTGAAATCAAAGACAAGCAGATCCTACAGCAAGCAAGTCTCATAGCAGACCCTCAATATGTTTTTTTCTCCACTTATAATGCTGCTTCCCATTAATAAAGGTCAGTGATTTGCTGGCAATATCTGTTTGGTACTGTTTTCTGTGATGCTGGAAATTGATGTAAAATCTTGCTGTCAAAAAGCATTGGTTCTTTTTCTACTAATCTAATGCTTTAGGAATACCATTTCTTTTAAGATTTAAGTATCAACCATCCAGTTACATGTTTCTAAAAACACATCGATGGATTACCCTATTATTTAACTGAATTGCAATAGCAGTCAGGGAAAAAGAAAAAAAAAAGAAGAAAAAGAATATAATAATCTTCTAAGCTGGCAAATAAACAGCCTCATTAAACTTGATATTAATTCTATATTCTGTGTTTGTAAGAAAAATGAAACAGGAAAATTTACTTAAGCCCATCAAAACTGGCCTGAAAAGGCAAAATGCAGATCTGAATGTCACTGTTCTTAATTGGATATAGTCAAATATACAAGAAGTCCATCTGTAAAGCATCTAAGTATGGCAAACATACAGGCCATAGAACTTTATTTTATGTCTAGGGAAATACTGGAGGTGTATCAGAACATAGATACCAGGGTGACAGAGTGAACTGTTCTGTTGTCTTTTTAATTTCTAAGCTGAAATAGTATTTGTAAACTCAGAATTCAAAATTCTGTGATATATTCAGAATTCAGTGTCCTTCTGTGGCAGAAATGTGAGATTTTTGCCATGCCTCTGCAGTCTTCCAATCATGGAAGTATCTAAATTCACACAAATAAAGCTATACATTAGAAATCAAGCTCCATACTAATGTGCTTTCTGGATTTCCTATTAATACCTGGTGTATTTTCTTTGGTAAAAATTCTGTGCTTCAGTAATATCTTGAAAATGGTTTCTTGACATTTAAGCATTTAAGCATTTTCTGTTGACTTTAGAAGGAATAAGCCAAATATTCTTGCTTCAGTCAGCCACAGTTCCTATTCTGAAACAAATCCACCTAGAACACTGACCTGCAAATTTATCTACGTGAATACTTAAAAAAATCACCAAAACCAACCTGGGAGAGAGGTATGGAAGCATGTATGATGACAACATTATATCATGCAAAGCGTCTCAGGAAAATATTAGAAGCTGTAATTGTGATTGCATTGAACTCAAATATCATTACCTCATTTATGCCTCTTTTGATGAGGGACTTTAACAATGCCTACATTAGAAGAAATGCCTTGTCTGAGACTGCACTTTAAAAGAAGGAAAACGAGCTTTGAACCAGTGCCTTGCCTCTGGATAAGCTGTTACTACAGTACTGCACTGCACATGTCTTTCCTGCTGATTGCAGGATTTCTGAGTCAACTACTTAGTGAGAACTGATTTTATTGTAAGAAAAGAGACAAGTGTAGTGAGCAACATGCCTAGTT
Organism: Chionis minor; assembly: GCA_013398295.1. NCBI lineage: Eukaryota > Metazoa > Chordata > Aves > Charadriiformes > Chionidae > Chionis > Chionis minor. Next base: position 918,114 of record VZSF01002182.1, read on the forward strand.
TGGCAATATTTAACTGCTCTGATGAACAAAGGGCTCCTTTCTTGCTGAAGCTGGAAACGATCTAAAAAAATTCAGACTTCTGCAGGAAGAAGAAACATTATCTGGGATGGAATTTCCTCCTGCAATACCCTTAATGGCTTTTAATCCTTTCTCATTTTTCTTTTATTGGAGTTTGCTGACTACCTATCCATCCCATTAAATAATGTTATTAGTATGGTCATGATTTACAGCTAGTGCTTCTACTTTCACTGCACAGGGACTTGCAAATATAAAGAAAGACACAGCAATTGATGAATTTACTGCTCATGCTCCTTGCAAAGCAGAAATGAACTGAAACATTAGCAAAGAAGGAAAAATGATGGTGGATTATTTCAAAATCAGGACAACAAGCTAATTTAAAAAGATTTATATGTTGCCTTAATTAGTATCTTAGAAACTAATGCTGTCAGCATTTGGTGCTATTCAATTTTGCATATTGTGACAATGTTCCACATTCAGTCATTAAACAAAAAGATTTTCAGTTTGCTGTGTAAATTTTGTAGGTCAGGTACATGATTAATAATTCCCAAAATCTTGGCAATCTGTTCCGTCATGTTGACTCTGCTTGTATATTCCAAACATTTCAGTGAAATCCCAGACACCTTCTTTTAAGATACTTAATGCATCCTACTTTTAAAATTTCTGCGTAGTTTCCTTTCACTTTCTATTCACTACAGTAGAGGACCTATAAATGCAAATACCAAGTAATAAAATATCTTAAATAGAAGACATTACATTCATGTTTCACTTTCTTATAATATTTGCTTCAGGGAAGATTATTTTTACTTAGCTCATCTCATCAGTCCTACTGGAATAGGCTAGAAAAAAATCATAGTGACAGTGGTTGGTATATGACTTTGTATGAATGACAGACTTTTTTAGAGCATGTTTGCCTTATCCTCTGCTGGGTCAGTGCCAGCTGGGGAAAAAGACATATATTTTAATCTTATAAATATGTATCGGTAATAACTAGATTTTTATAATTGAATGCATTTTAATATTATAACCTTAAAAGGAGAAGTACCTTCTTGAATAATGCAGCCACTGAGCTGCTATGGATTTGGTTCTCCTGACCTGTGGAGTTGATTTTTACCCCATGATTTTACTCGAAGCTTCCCCTTCAGCTAGAACACTGAGTAGCCTCCCTCTCTTCTCTCTCTCTTTCACGGAGCACCCTGGTTTTATATCTGTGGAAATCTGGAGAAATGGAAAAGATTAATTAATCTGAACAAAACAGCACAAAACAACACAAACCAAAAAATTAAGGTTGGTTTCCAAATAAAATATCAAGTATTTCTTCTCACTTTTTCAGTCTTGCCATTTAGGCTCTCCCATTTGACCCAAAAAGTTCTTGAGTGTCTGTTCCCATCATTTCTTTTCGGGAAAATTGCTAAAATAACTAAATAATCTCACCTATCCCGACTGCCTGTGCCTCTCAGGCTATGTGCTAGTAAAGGTCGGGGTGCAGCCTCCCCCTGCCCCAGGGCTTGGCTTACAGTGCTCATGGACAGCCCTGGGGTGGTGCAGCCCCGTGGCCTCAGGGCAGCCTGCTGGGGAAGAGCTGGGGGGGGAAAAGCCCATGAGGAACCTCCTGGGGGCCTCCCTGCCTTCGCTCAGAAGGTGCATTTCAACTCAGGCCCTTGTCCTGTGCCTGCTTGTGCCCAGCCTCATGCCTTGCTGACCCCAACCCTCTGGCTTGGCTCCCCGGCTTGACCTCAGACTGCCCCTTGGCTGGGGCTGGCATGATGGTCGCAGGTCCCTTGGCTGTCCCTGTCACTGTCCTCTCCTTGTTGGGGGGTGGTGGGCCTGTGCCCCTCTTGAGGAGGGCACAGGTAGTGCCATCCTTACTGCCACCCTCAGCTCCAGCTCCTGCCTACCCAGCAGCTGGTCCTGGTCCATCCCTGGGTCTTCCTGTGCAAGGTGGAACCAACTCTGGTTTGTTTTCCAGAGCTTGTTCATTGCTGCAAGGGACAGTTCTGCAATTCACGTGCAAGCTAGAAAGGTCAGGAGTCCATTAGAAATGGCACATCTCAGATATCATTTTCATTATTTCTCCTTTATTGGAAATTCCTCTTATACCTTCTTCCTGTGGTAGAATACATTCATTTATTCCTCTGAAAAATTAAAACATCTAATTTGAAACGTCCTTGAATTTCTAAAGTTATAGGTACTTGCTTGACTTTGAAATGTTAGTATAAATTTTAAGAAATAAGTTGTTAAAAACATTCATTCTATGAGATCTATCACAAGCAGATTAGGTGCTTCTCCAAGGGGCTGTTGTTCTTTCAAGTGAACTTCAGAAGCTCAGATTATTAACAATTGGATCCTCAGGAAAGTACTCAAAAGCTAAAGTTGCTCTGTTTTGGCTTGATGTTTTTTTTTTTTTCCTCCCAGTTGCTTAAGGCTATACCTTTCCCCCTTTTGCCAGGATAAATGTATGGTACTGTGAAAAAATCTGTACTTTCTTCAGAGCTGTGAGCTATAGAAGAACATATTTGCTTTGTGTTGGTAGAACTGCAGTTTCTCTGTGTGCTTTCAGAAAAATAAAGTCTCATCATCTATTAGTCACAGAAATTTGTTTCTAACTGATAACTACAGATATGATTCTTTATGTGTAGGGAGCAGATTTTCTTCTAGTGGTTTAAGACTGGAAAGCAAGGAACAAGCTGCATTCTGAAGTGATTTTGGTACTACACTTTATTAGTAAAGAAACTACTAAGTTGTTATTTGTTTGTTCCCTCTTTTATTTGTACTAAGTGGCTTTAATGTATTCCCAACTGTTTTTTTTTGTCTGCTCTTCGTCTTCAAAACTTTAAAGTAAATCTCATGTAAATAGGTTTTCTATCTATTACCTCTGTGCCGTAAACTATGTCCATGAAGAAAGTTGTGTAATAAAAAGAATGCAATTCATAGATCATTGCTTTCTTGAATAAAAACAATAAAAATGGAAGTCCTTTGTGATCATTGTTGTTACCTTTAGGCATGAATATATTTCTGTGAGAAATCTGCATTTTGCTGAAAAGATTTTAGTAACTTAATTAAAAGCCTTAAGTCAAGTAGTTTTTTTTCACCCAGGGTCTGATTGTGTGAAATATTGAGAGCCTTTTGTGTCCTTAAACAAAATTTGTAGCAGCAGGTAGTCTTTATAAATGCAGATTGAGAATAAATGTTCTGAAAAATGCATCTTGGCTATGCAACATTCTGATCATTCAGAAGAGCTGGAGCATCTACATGTGGGAACCACATTTTTATCGTGGTAATCAGCCCCCAGTGCTCTGGGAAATCTGGCAAATGTATCATTTCAGAAAGTTGCAGCTAAACCCACTTTCTCCTTCTGCTTGCTACTTTCATGTTTATAAATATTTATAATGACTGACTTCCCTACAGACAGAAAACAGTAACAATAAATAATGTAAAAGTTGTCAGTTATTTCACTCTTGCGTTAAAACCCACACACTCAGTGCTAAATATGGGTTATAAACTATTGTCACCATGTTCAGGAAATACGGGTAAAGAACAAAAATTCTGCCTTGATGTCTTTGAAAAATAAAGGGATTAGAAAGATACAATGATTAGAGCTCTTGGTCAATGATGTTTGCACATACCAGCAGCAGGGAAGAGAGCTAGTTTGGTCTAATGCGTAAGCCAGAAAGCAAAGAAATTTGCTGCAGTCACATGCAAAGAGGTTGCTGCCTGTGGAGGAATGCCACTATGAAACCCTCTCTACTTATAGGAGGAGGTCAAGAATGTTTTGCTTTTCATGCAGAATGATATCCATAGCTAAGGGAATGAGAGAGAAGGGTTACAAAGAGCGAACGCTTAGCAATGTCTGTGACTATGGGAACAAACGGGCAGTGGAAGATACAGAATCAGAGGAGAAACGTTGAAAGACATGGAAAAGTTGGAGAAGCCTCAAAGAGGAAGAGGAGAAAAGACCAGCACAGAGCAATAAGACAGGGGTGAATTTATGAAAGAAACCAGCGTGGCATTTTTGTTTGTTTGTTTGTTGTAGTGTAAGACTAGAGAATGTTGCATTTACTGCTTGAGAGAACATCAAGCATCTGATTAACGTACTTTCTGTCTTTGCGTTATGAAATACAGTTTTCAAACCAAAGACTTACACATATGCAACCAGTATGTTCTAAAACCTACTAAAGTCAATGAAGCTTCCCTCATCTCATTACCTTGATTATTGTTTTTATTCAAGAACTGCAAAGCTCCTTGGTAAGCTATGCTTTTAATTAGAAAACATCAGTCATCCAAAGAGAGTACAGAAATGCTAGCTTGTGATGTACTGGGCATATGCAATAAGCGTAATGCATATATGCAGTGTTTTATTTGTCAATGATCCACAAGCTATAATTTGTTTTTCAGGAAATTGCAAGTTAAAAGATTGTGGATATTGTAAATTAATAGGGAAAAAGGGCAGTATGTTTTAAGTTATAAACAAGCTTTGCCTGAAGTAGCCTTTCTGGAGCTTCAGATGCTGTCTGTTTCTGCCAAAACAGAAGTTTTATCAATTGGAAAAAAAAAAAAAAAGTAAAATTAAATGCAGCACCCCTTTTAGGAATTAAGTTCTTTGAACATTCAGGTTTAGGATAGTGAAATAAAAACAGATGGACAACATAAAGCAAATTATCTAAATTAAGCTTTTAATACTCTGTTAAGTGCTTTTGGGAGGAGGCTAATATACCTCAGAAGAAAATCAGGTAGTTTAGATTAAATTTTAGCTGTGTCACCCTTCAAAACTCAATTCTAAATCTAAAAATTGTTTTATACTGCAGGTACATCTTAGGAACGGGAGGTAAGAAAGTAACACAGCAGCTTACAGGCTCTGCAAATAGGATACCTGCTTCCTGCTTTTACCTCCAGCATCAGCAAAGAAATATGCTGTCACTTTCAGGCTGTTTTCACGTTTTGCTCTTTTCATTTTATATAAATGTGTTTTGTCCTGGACTTGCATTGAAACTGTAATACTGCTGTTACACACACATCTTGTGCCTTGGATTGCACAATCCATATGCAGTTCAGTGTCCAGTGATGAAATGGGCTACCAGGGACGAGGCGTCACTGGTGATACAGAGAACTGTGACCGAGTGCAAAGGTTTGGAAACCTGGCTTTGCTTTCTTCTTCTTTTTAAGACAGTAGCAGTTGGTGAATACACTTTAATGGCTTCTGAAAATGGGAAACAAAAGCGGTGAAAGATAAGACAGCTGAGCGATTTGTAAATTTATCTCTGGGAATGTTGAACATTTGCGATACCCATTATTTTAATTGCTGTAGAAAATACTCAGGGACTTTAAAAAAGAGACCTTTGGAGATCAAACAACAGTCTGATAGTTCTGTTATCCCTATCCTTTAATTTAAATCACTTAACTCATGCTCCCTATATACCGCTCTTCTCCTTAGCTGCTTGCTGTATAAACTTTCTTCAGTGCTTTTAAAGCTGTAAAGCCCACGTGTCAAGGGCAAATAACTCAGTAAGTAGGATTTAAGTTCTGAAGTTCTTCAGCTTTCCTCTGTAGTGTCATATGGTAATTATAGCAAATTACAATATTTAAGTGATCGTAGGCTTTGTAATGCACATGTACAAACACAAACAAATTCAAAGTCCTCAACAAATATTTCCAAAATTTTAAAAGATATGGTTCTTAAATTGTGAGTAGTGCAGGCATGCAAGTAGCATAAAACAGATACTTATAATTTCTTGTGCTGTTTACTTGACAGTCTCAGAATCCTACGTCATTTATCTTTTGTCAGTGTCAAGTGACTTAATGTAACACCAGTGTGCTGGTTTTGGCTGGTGTAGAGTTAATTTTCTTCATAGCAGCTGGTATGTGGCTATGTTTTGGATTTATGCTGGAAACAGCATTGATAATCCAGGGATTTTTTCGTTATTGCTGAGCAGTGCTTACACAGAGTCAAGTCCTTTTCTGCTTCTCACACCACCCCACCAGCAAGTAGGCTGGGGGTGCACAAGAAGTTGAGAGGGGACACAGCTGGGACAGCTGACCCCAACTGACCAATTCCATACCATATGACATCACACTCAGTATATAAAGCTGGGGCAAGAAGAAGGAAGGAAGGGATGTCTGGGGTCATGGCATTTCTTCTCAAGTAACCGTGAGGCATGATGGAGCCCTGCTTTCCTGGAGATGCATGAACACCTGCCTGCTGATGGGAAGCAGTGAATGAATTCCTTGTTCTGCTTTGCTTACGTGTGTGGGTTTTGCTGTACCTATTAAACTGTCTTTATCTCAACCCACGAGCTTTCTCACTTACAATTCTAATTCTCTCTGCCATCCCACGCGGGGGGAGGGAGTGAGCAGCTGTGTGGCGCTTGGTTGCCAGCTGGGGTTAAACCATGACAAGCAGAAATAAGTTGGTTTTGTCAAATTGATAACAGTGACTATATAATTTTCTTTCTTTTGTTGGGGTCTGTATTATAATGAAGTATTCTCTTTTTAGTGCAATTCTGTATGCTCAAAACTTCTTAGAAATACCAGACTAAGAAGAAGTACTGTATACCATGCTAACTACAAACCTTAATTCAAACTTGGAGTTTTCCAGCTCATCAGCCAATCTTAAGTCAGTCAAGCCTGTTATTTCCACTGTTGTATTCTTGGCACTTGCTAATGATGAATGTGAAAGCTGTCTTTCTCCTTTTTTGAATCAATAGGAAAATGGTGTAGGAAGCAGGTGAACGGAATATAGGATAAATAGTAGGGATTTATCTGTCCCTGCAGATAGGTCTGTGGGAACAGCAACAACATCACACTGTAAACAGACCTTCTTTTTTGACTCCCCGTTCCACAACCAGATTTCTACCTTATGCAATCCAGGAAAAGAAAAAAATTGGAACTAGCCACTACGGTGTATAAAGATAGGAAATGGAAAAAGACCAGCAGATGGGAATAAAAAACCAGGCAAAGAACTAATCTCCAGTTTAGCCCTACTGGGGAACATAGTTGCAAGACAGATGTCAATAGTCCCAGCCTGTAACCATCCTGATTTCATTCAAGAAAACATTTGGAAAACTTTCACATGAATTTGAAATAAAACAAATGATTGTGGGTAGGAGAAATATTCATGATGAAGTAGATTTCAGTGATGGTATTTATTAGTCCAGGAAACCAGCAATGAACTTGAATATTTTATCTCCTTTTTGTCATTATTTGATGAGCTCTAAAGCAAGCAAACAAAAATATTACATGAGATTTATAATGTCAAATATATTAAAAAAAAAAAAGGCAAAAAGGCAAGCAAACTTCTGAGGCAACCAGTTGTTCTGCCACTTTTAATCCACATACAAAGCTATGTAAAAAGTTCTGGAAAGCAGTGAAAAGAAAGAGGTGATGCAGAGAATGAGAATGATGATAATAAAGGGGGAAGGAGCATAGATGTTGAATGAGTCTCTAGCAGGAAAATCTGTTGCCAATTAATATAATGCAATTGGCTGTGGTTGGACCCTACTTTCTCCTCTAGACTGATATGAAGGACTGCAAATCTTTTTCTTTGGAGCATGCAACTGATTAAGAAGTATAAAAGGTATCTTAATCATAACTTGTGCCTGAATTCATCACAGAGAATGTCTACAGGATGAGCAAATATTTTTGTAATATTATAATGTCAACATACTGAGTGAGGATTGTCATTTTGGCAAGACATGAGCTTTATGAAATTCTTCTTGCTCCATACAATGGTTTAAGAGAATGATGATAATGTTTTTATTTGTTTATCTACACAATTAGTAGTGCAACAGAAAAATGTTATGAACATCTTCTAAGACTGCAATAAATGTAGACCATATGTACTACTAAAAATTACTTCATTTCTTAGAGTCTTTGCTGACCAGTGTACTGAATTATGAAAACTAGGGAGGCCACACCAATTACTAAATATAATACATGTGGATCTCTTAAAATAAAATTTTATAAATATGATTAGGCTCATCAGTAGTTTAGTATGTGTTGAATCATCCCTTTACTGAGTCCAGTAAATAGCTATGAGGTAAAGTATATGCTGTTATCTCACCTATTTACATCTGCTTAGGAAATGAAATGCAAATTTATCATGAGATTCTTTTCTGGCTTGGGGAACCATTGCATTAAGTAAGTACTCAAAGCATTTACTAAATAAAAAAACATAATTCAAGCTGACATCAATCAAACATGAAAACAAATCAAACTGACATGACTTAAATTACAGTACATATACATGCAGCCTTAGACTGTTTGTAAGTCTTCAGGTTCTTTTCTAAACAAAGGGAATTAAGGAGACGTGGCAATATAGAAAATTTAAGTAGGCAGGAGACTGGAAAGCGTGTATAGATTTTTTTACCTATAGTATTTTCTTTCCACAGGTACTTTGGTAAGAAGGGACCTTTAAAGGCCAACTAGTACAACACCCCTGCAATAAGCAGGGACATCTTAAACTAGATCAGGGTGCTCAGAGCCCCTTCCAACCTGACTTTGAATGCTACCACCTCTCTGGTGGTACCACTTTGAATGCTACACCGTTCCAGTGTTTCACCACCCTCATAGTAAAAAATTTTTTCCTTATATGTAGTTTGAATCTCCCCTCCTTTAGTTTAAAACCATTACTCCTGTGCTATTGCTACAGACTCTACTAAAAAGTCTGTGCCCATCTTTCTTATAAGCCCTCTTTAAGTACTGAAAGGCCAAAATAGGATGTCCCTGGAGCCTTCTCTTCTCCAGGCTGAACAACACTCTCAGCCTGTCCTCACAGGAAAGGTGCTCTGGCAATCTGATCAATTTTTACGGTCCTCTTCTGGACCTGCTGCAACAGGTCCATGTCTTTCCTGTGCTGAGAGCTCCAGAGCTGGATGAAGTACTGCAGGTGGGGTCTCACCAGAGCAGAGCAGAGGGGTTACTTCTTTGTCTGAAGGATATGTTTATCCATAGGTGTACAGATTTGATAAATCTGTAAAAGAGAACCTGTCACTCACAGTTTATATCATAAGAATCCTTTCTTAATTCCCTTCATTTAGATTTGGTTGTACTTTACTTATCATTTAAAAAGCGAAGTCTGTCAAACTCAATAGAGTTGTATCTACTTCCAGTAATGGCATTAACCCATAGAAAAAATCACTCAAAAAAAATCATAATAAAAAACCACACTCAATACAACTCACCTAATTTTCTGTTCTCTTATTGTGACAGCTTCTGTTTGGCACAATCCTGGCTGTGACATCATTTTTATTTGGTGATTCAACCTACATAAAGCATTTTAAGGGAGTATGTATATATCTAGGATTGCAGGACTATATATGGCCTTTCTAATGCCTTAAAATTTGAAAATGTTTTCTTTTGTAAGGTATCATTTTAATGTCGGAAGGCCTCATATTTAAGACTGTTTTTAGACAGAGCAGTTCAATGGGTAAAGAGCGCTCAGAAAGCTTGGGTTTCAGTGCCATCTCTGTTTCTTTTTTGATTTAGAAGTTTGATAACTCATTTCTGATCCACCTTTCACAATATGACTGTCTTGCCTACATACATTAAGAAATCTTTGATTTCAAGACCCTAAGTTTTTCTCTTAGTAGTCCTAATTTCAGTTGAAGATATAAAACTATATTGCAAAATCAGGGTTTTGGCCAGCAGATCAGTGGTCCAATTCAAATGGATTGAATATGAGTACTAGTTAAAATGAGATCTCAGGGAAATCATGTGTGAAATGGGACTGTGGTTTCATTGATTTTGTGTGTTTGCATGAGAGACACGATCATACAGGTGTTCTTTTGCTGCAGGATGTCTCATGCAAGATTATCTACATTCACCGAAGCGTTCACTGACTTGAGTAATTTTTTTGTGCTCAGAGACAAGTACCTTTGTGAGTAGAGTGGAAGAATGTTTTTCTCAGAATTTGCTTTGTGAACAAGACCTACATATCTTGAATCATTCTTATCTACAGAAGGGGTAATCTTACTAGATTTATAACTATTTACTCTGTTTTTTTCTCATTAAGGCCAAAATTTATTACCCCTGAAATGCTTTGATTTTAGGCAGCCTCCTAAGCTGCCAATACCTAGGCAAGGTACGTCTTTCTGAAAGCTTATTGGTACTGTATAGAAGAAAACTGACAAAATACATGTAAAAAAGTATTTCAGATTGCTTTTTTATGGTAAGGGCCTCAGCCATTATCTCACACTAAACAATGCCTTCCACTTTAAAATACTGGGAGGTGGAAAGAATTTGTGAGGTAAGGAAGATATATGAGCTAAATAAAGGTGCACTGTAAGTGTATTTTGTATACTACTTTTGTAATTTAGAAATTATAGTGCAGAAAGTAACAACAAAAACCATCAAAAATGACATCTGTCATGTACAAAAAGATGAATTAATATGGTAGGTAATACATGTGCATAATAAAAGTCAGACTTGTCCTAATGCTATGCCATTTGGAACCTTGCCATTTCTATCAGAATGTTTATCTCCAAGTGCTTTTAGTTTTGATTTACTTTGCTCTCTCCTTCCTAAAAGAAATCAAAATTACTTCAAGCACTCTCTAAACCTCAGAATGCAGGAAAGTCTGTCTTGTCTTGCAATAATTGATTGCTGTCCAAATCTAGCCTTTAGGCAAAAGTTAAAGTGTTCTGTTGTTCAGCAACCTGTTTACTGGGGTATGCGTGTGTGATAAAGAACATTGCTGAGAAATTCTAGTAAGTAAGGTATTAAAAGATGCAACTTACTCTGATTTCAGGCTGGTATTAGCCTGAACATGTTAGAGATTCACCTAAGCTTTGAGTTTTCTGTCACAGAAATGCACTTGCTGCTTAGTCAATAACAGTCATTCCAGTCTTTTCCTATCTCTTTGTAGAGTGAGTATTCATGTAAAAGCATCTTAATGGTATGCTTTTGTAGTAGAAAGGGAGGGAAGGTACCTTGAGGGGTGAAAGTATCTTTATGGTAAGTTCAACTCTGTCAAATTCAGTTTACCACATTGCACTTTTTCATCACGCTACCATGACCCTAGGTTTACAATAAATATAAATCAAATTTAAATGTATAACCCTGTGTGAGAAGAGGTAGGAATGTCTGGAAACTGATTACAATGCTCTGCTGGAAGACTGCTGGTCCTTCTGCAGGCTAAAGTCCCTGAATATTAGTATTAATTCGTGCTACTGGTATAAATTCTCTCCAGCATTTACAACAAAGAAGAGCCATGCTTTTCTTGGTTTTTCTTTGTAACGTTTAGTTTTTTTTCTCTTCTTCCTAATATGTTATTTCCCTACCTTGCATCATCCCTTCATTCATAGGGGAAGAAGCAATTTGTATACAGTGCAACAGACAATAATGCTGTATGGATATTTTCTAGTTCTGATCTTTAGCTTCCACTACAAAAGTGGTATTTTGTCAAATTCTGTTCTAAGAAGGCATGTATGAAAGGAAAATTTTGTTTTATAAATATTAAAGTATTTTATACACAGAGAGACAAATTCAGCTCTTTTCCACTTCTTTTAATTAGAACATAAGTCCTCCAGAGCTCACATTTCTTTGATAAAGTTAATCATATGGATAAAATGAGGATTTTTAGCTGGCTTTCAGGACACTATAATGTGGAATTACCTTTATCACTTTCACTTGCTAGACAGTAGATAGTCAAACATTTTTGTTTTCTAGAACTTTTCAAGGCACAATCACTTTTAATATATGGTAGTTCTGTATTATATCTCTAGCTTTTAGTCTGTTGTCTTGTAATAAAAACATAAAGAAGAAATCAAACAACTGTTTTTAATGTGTTTACAATTGAGATCAAAGTCATTATTCAGAATACAAATCATCTGGAATGGTGAATATTTGTCTGTGTTCTGCTTTCCTTTTTAGACACGTCATGTTCCTGAGCAATGAACTAATTCAATAAATTTGAGTTTGATATATCTGTAAATAACCAAAGATATCCAACTTCAGAACCCACCTGATAAGGGCTACAAAGGTATTTCAATTTTTTTCCCTAAATTAAGAAACATTTGATTTTCATTTCATACATTTGGGCTTTTAGTGACTCAATCTTATTTCTTTTCCTACAGACAAAATGTCCACCATCAAAATGTGAGTCCTTGTGTAACCCTTAATGCACTTCCTTTCATGTTGATAACTAGCATGATCAAACTCTCCCCTCTTCCATTGCTTCTTACTACCTGTTTCCTGCTTAGACTGCTAGATGTGTTCCATCGACTTAGACAACTCAAGTGCCGGGTAAAAAAAGGCCACTTTTCCATGTTCCGCCATTTCCTAGTTCCTCCAAGTTACTTCATGACTAACATTATTATTTTTAATCTCTGATGGCACAGACTGGCTTTAGAGAGACCATCCAACCATGTGTTACTTCCACCTGTTGCCAAATCATCCCATGTGCATGTGTGATGAGACACTTCTTTCATCAATAATACGTATTTTGGATTTTAATCCTTACTTTTAAATTCAGGACAAGTCTCCAAGTAATTTCTCCATGACACTAGTTGTCTAGTTTGGTTGTTTCTCAGTGAACAAGGGGCCATGGCTGATCCCACAACATGACCCATCTGCTCTCCTGGAGAAAGCAGATGGCTTCAAACTGAAAGTTTGGCTGTGGTCCAGCTGCCTACTTCTCCTGCTTGTGGTCTGAATGCATAGGGGTGTCCTGACAGATCCAGACATCAACCTTTGTTGTGATCTCTGTTCCTGCCCCATGAAGACCAACGTTTATGTGCACCCCAAACACATTTAACAAGCCATTAGAAGGCCAAACGCAAACCCACTAACAATTTGATTTCTTGCATTCTGTTGCCTCAGACATCTGAGTAATTAAACTTTCTGCTGCACCACTGACTTAAGATCACCAAAATTCACTCAGAAGGTCTCAGAACTAAGCAGGTTTTGCTTACGGCAGTGACCTACTGCCCAGTTAGATGACTATTGTCCTGGCAAAGTATGATCCACACACCTGAAATGCTTAGCTGGGGTATATCCATTCCTATGAAAATTACTACGTTTCTGTTATGGCTCTGGGATTTCTTCTCTCCTAGTAAATTTCTTGAAGTAAGACTGCAGTTCTGTTCCTTTCCCTCTGTCTACTTTGTATTCAGAATCATGGCCTATATTGACTCTTCACTTGCTGCATATGTCAGGCTTCTTTCTGGGAATGCTGAAATAGTTTTTATTAAAATTATTCTTCCATCAGTGGGGGTTTAATTACAATTATTTCAGTAGCATGAAGTTCAGCTCAGAACTGCTAAATGAATTATCTTAACTCTTTGCTTAATTGCATCTACTTAAGTAACAACCAATTAATAATGCTTAAGTCTTATTGAATATTTCAGAAATTGCCTCATCTTTAATCCAAAAGTTATCATGAAAATTGTTTGCTTTTGAAATTACCACTGCTGTTGATTTCCTTCCAGGATGAACACTGAACATTTTTTGCTTAGCTTTCTAATAATCTGATGAGATGTTACTCCATGACAGGAAACACCATAGTTTTCTTCATTAGCTTCTTATACAAACATTTCTCAAAAGAAGTTCAAATGCTCATCAAATTAATTCACAAATTCTCCTTGATTGACTATTTTGTGAAATCTAGCAGAGAATTCTGATGGGGTTTAGAAACAAGATATTCTTAGAAGCTACATAATGTGTAATTTAGCGGCAACACTAATCGTTTTCCATTAATTTACATTTTCAAGCTATATTCTTACTGAAAAGTCTAATGATTCACACTTTTTTTTCATTTTTATTCTTCCAATATAAGAACTGGAGGTAAACAAGAAAATGAACTGGTGGGGAATGCAAAATGACCTAAAGGAGATAATCCTTCACAAAAAACATCACTAAGCTGTCAAACCCCTATCATTGAGCTATCTCAGAGGGGTCCTCTCTTCAGTTCTTGGAAAAGGGGCCAAAAGGTCAGCAATCTGTTTGCCTAATGAGAGCAGGAAGGGGAGGGAGGGCAGTTGTCACGGACTAAAAAAAGAAAAGTTTCAAGTTGGGGAATTTCACTTGATTTAATTTATTGCCAATTAAAAAACTTTACTGATTCTGTTGAGAAATAAAACCAAATAAATAAGCAAACAGACTAACATACCCTCTTGACACCTCTCCATCCCCCTTTCTGGTTTCTAGTCCCCTAAAGAGCAGGTGCTGCAGAACAGCATGTGATGCTGCAGCCTTGGCTTTTCTTTGGTGGTTTATTGTAGGTGAGGCCATTCGGTTGGTGAGGAGACAGGCTTTCCTGGCTGAGGTTACAGCGAGGATGAGGGCATGGGTGAGAGCCTGGGCAAGTTTGGCAGAAGAGCACACTGCTGTGCTGTATGTTTTTTTGTACGCTGCATGCATACCTAACATTGGAGGTCTGCTCAGGACCCCAACGAGCCTATTCTCAGTTTATTTATTTGTTTGTAAATAGTTATAGATGCTCAGCTGTGTTCAGCATAATTTTTCATTTCTGTGTACTGTAGCCTTTGGACATCTGAATTCAGTCACTGCTAGGACCGATGCTCTCAGTTTGAGTAAATATGCTCATGAATTTTCACTCATACAAGCTCATTCCATAGTTATATGCTTCTGGACAGCCTCTGGAACAGAATGTGAGGCTCTATGGCCCTTTTGTATGAACAAAAATAATTCATTGCTCTTTTTTATCTGTTTTATCTTTTTCATCTTTTTTTCTGTTACTTCTGACAATATGTTACTGAGAGCCTGAAATGACTTAAAATGCTTTCAGTGTAAATTTTTTTTCACTTGAATGGAAATTGAGAGTCTTTCAAAAAAATTGTTCTGGAGTTCAAGCTCTGTACAGATGTATGTGATTAACATGGAGTGCCTGGCTTGGCTCCAAAGGAGCCTGTGCACACGAGAATGGACTGAGCTCAGATTATGCCATTTACCGTGTCCAATATTTAGCTGTGTCTCCAAAAGAGGAAATCGTCGCTGACATCAGGAGTGGGACTGTGTGATGGTAAGATTGGCATAGGAGCATCGGGGCTTGTGTTGCACTTGCTTTTTTGGTGTATTCTGCAAGTGTAAAAACCAGAGACATCTAACACACACCATGCTGTGCAGATTATTTTGGTGCTGACGAAATTATTGTACTCACAACTCTGAAATTTTAGGAGGAAATATTTCTTCTATAATACTGCTGCTGAGCTGCTACCTTTAAGGCACTTCTGTGTCACATTCCCTGTTCTCAAATACACAGGTTTCTAAAGCTTCCAATCCTGAACAAGGACTTTTTCTTCATGAAAATATTCAATAACGATAAAAATGTTCACAATACAAGCTAAGCAATTTTGCTCATAACTTTCTCTCAGAGGAGGCTACAATATTAACTGCTGATTTATTTTGTGTAGAAGTAAGCTAAACCACTTACTGGAAATGACTGCTTTGTGGAAGTGGTTTTAATAGTCATTTAAATATATTAAAATACCATTACTATGAGATTCATTAATGAAAAGGGTTATATTTTTACAGGGACTCTCATACATTTTTGCTCATCTTTCTGAGTAATGGACTTCTGTGCCCTTTAATATATTGTTCTTTTCCAATTTCCAGACATTTTAATACTCAGTTTGCAAGATCTGTATTGCTTAGGGAAATCAGGCAGTTGAGTTTCTTGCCCTCTGAGAACTCTCATTTATTACTGACTGTTTGTTGTATCACTAAGCAGAATCTGGAAGTCCTCTCTTACAGAGCTGTGCAGTAGGAAACTAAAGGTTTTTAGCAGATTGGGTTCAAATTACTTTCATATAACTAGTTATCAAATATCAATGACCGAAAAAGAGTCTTTTTGTTTGTTTGTTTCTTAACCTTCTGCAGGTAATTTGAAACCAACAAAAAAGTCTAATTTATATAGAATTACGGAGATCTGGGAACTATTAACAATTTTTATTTTGAGACAAAAAGGCTGTGTGCAGCAGCTGGTTGGAATCTTACGTGGACAAGCTCCTCAGTGACTCTGTGCATAATGAAAGTGCACATATGAGTATTTATTGTAAGATTTGATTCACTTCTGTAGAAGGGTTTTTGTCCCACAATACATTAAATCCATCACAATCTTAAAAACATTATTGTTTCAGGAGAGATCAAATAAAATTTTTTAGCTGTTGCCAGTAATTCCAGCCCTCCACCAAATACACTATGCTACCATTTTCATTTGCACTTTTGAAACCTAATCCTTCTGGTGTACGTGGTGTACATGGCGTCTGGTTGCTGGAGCAAGCTGAAGCAGTTTTCAGAACAAGCTGAAATACTTGCTCTGCCCTCTGCATTCTCCCTTTTTCATATCTCTTCTCTTCCTCCCCCTCTCCCTTACAAGTAGCTGAACTTCGCTGGTAGTGAAACAGGCTGGAAGAAAGCACAAAAAGGGATGCGATGCTGCTGCATTCTGGAGGGGAAGGGTGCTGGGCAGTGCCTGGCCCTGCAGACCCACCTCAGCCATTCCCTGCCTTCAGCAGGGAGGTGTTTCTTGGGTTCTGCAGTGGGTTTTTTTCTGCCTGTGTGAATATCCTATCTCCTGGGCCCAAAGGCTTATCATCAGGCATTTGACAAGTGTGGACAACCTGGTAAGCGAAGGGATAGCAATTAAATTATAAAAAGCACTTCTACAACAGCAGTAACCAGTAACTTGCTAGCAAATACTGTGCAGTGTAAGACTGCATGCAAAGTGAAAACCCCCCTCATTTTCGTACCTGGAAGAACACAGATGGAGAGATTTTCAAAGAGACTGTAATCTCAGTGTACAGGTGTCTGACTTCAGATACTTCACAAAGACCGTTTTTTAGTCAGTGTGTACTTTATTGTAAAGTTAAGTTTAAGCAGCATATAATCTTGATTGCCTTAGTGTTAAGATGACTGATGTTTGTGGTAACTCTGGCTCAAGAAGTTACCTGTCTCATTTTCTGTACTTTTATGAAATAAAAGTGCTTTACTTTTGTAAACTGATTTCTGTTTATTTCTATTGGTACTTGAAAGACCAGTGGCAAGTCCACATGTCCAGCTGTTTGTTGAACCAGCTTGCTGTAACGAAGCAAGGATTTGATGAACTTGGTAAGAGTTAAGGTATGTTCGGGACTTTCAAGATCATATTGGGCCCCCAACAGTTAAGAGAGTTTTGCACATATATGAGGTTTCTTAGGAAAAGTGTCCTGTCTATCACAACCTCAAGGTTGTCCAAGACAATCTTTCCTACCTCCACAGGAATGTGAGTGACCACTTTAAATGTGGAGGTAATGGGCTCAGTGGTTGCAAAAAATGTCTCAGTTTTCTGGCTGAATGCTTTGTGACTATCTGTGTGCCGTTCTTTTAGTGGCCAGCCCAGCCTATACCACTTTGGTTAGAAGAGGCTTAGCTGAAAAGTAAAATTACTGAACAGAAGATGAGTTCTCTTTTACCTCAAACCAGGACATTGTGTTTTAGTTGTACATTTTATGTAACCTGAAGATGTTCCAAGGGAGATGAAGATACAGTGTCAAGACGTTTTTGTGCTGAAAGGCTTGATAGAAAACAATCCTCTTAACATGGATATATACGAGTTCAGTGAGTGGGCAGAAGGACAGAAGGAAGAGAAGTTACCATGACAGTGGCAAACTTTAAATTGTATGTATGCATGAATCTCTAAGAATTAATAACATGAAATAACATTATGATTGTTTTGTCATCTTTGATGTTATGACAAGCCAATTAATCATTGTAGGTGAGATTGTCTTGTTGCCTCAGTAATAATTACTAAATATTATAATGCAGACTTGGCATTCCCCTAACAATTTGTACTTGATTTGTGCTCTTGGGAATTGTGCTGAATACAAGATGAAGTGCCTTTCAAAGTTATTTTTGAAGCTTACATTTACTGAAACCCCAACAAACCTGTGTGGTATTCTCCTGCTTCTTCAAACAGGTAATTCACAGCTTTGTGTTAAGTCAGCTAAGAAAACATCTGGAGTTATTGACAGGCAGGCATCTCTGTAAATCAGTTTGAACCAGCTGATGTCATTGCCAGCCTATATTGGGCAAGGTCTTTCTGCCCCAAATGTAGTACCGGATGAAGCAATATTGCTGTAGATGGAATAAAAGTTTTAAGAAGGCAACTTTTCACCACTTAAAAGGTCAACTAGGACAAAATAACTCAAAATGGCAACATTATTTATGGGTCAATTCACAGGAAAGCAAAATGTGCTAATGAATTAAAATAACAGCTTTTGGTATTGACATATACAGAACAGTTAGTGACTTGTTCCTCTATTTCCTGTAAGAGTCATATGAAAACTCATATACGTTTTGGTAAGTAATTTGCTAAGTGCTACAATCTGCTTTAAAAAGTGAAATTTATAAAATTCATATGCATTTTATAAAGATTTTGTATCCGTTAAGAACATTAGCAATGTAATAGGATACCATAGGACATAATGCAATAAGTATGCATATTTATTGGTATTTAAAACTCATTAGAGTGAAGGAATGACTTTTCTAGTGGGCCTCTTAAGTTAAACAAACAGTGAGAATGAGCATGATCCAGAAATTAGAATAGAATCAGGAACCATTGAATTTGAATGTTATCGGTAGGTCTGCAAGTCATTCAGACCTTGATCTTCAGATTTTTGTACTTTATTTCCTAAGGTTTCTATTTTTCAAATATTTCATATGTAGATAAATAATGATCAGTTTTGCGAGAATATATTCATATTTCCCTTAAACTCGGGGTAAACATATTACACAGGGTTCTGCTCTTTTTTTTTTAATTAATTTTTTTTTACTTCTCCCTCCTTCCTCTCCCAAATTCATTTAAATATGCAAAAGAAAATAATTTAGTTTTCACCTACGTCAGTTCAGTATCTAGTCACAAAAACAGGAGTGTGAGAAAAAAATGTGTGAATGAGTGACAGGAGCAAGAAGTGCAGGACTACTTCTACTTGCAGTATTGCAGTGGTATGCTGGTTCAAAGAGCTCATGACACTGGCTTGAGGTGCAAATCCTTAATTCAAGGTTAAAACTTATTCAGTTTTAGCCATATTTTAACACAACTAACACAACTGTCTTATAAAAGTCTTCCCTGCCAATTACAACTGCTGTGGCTGTTGGGATGTTCCACAGTACAATATCTTTCTGAAGGCTATGGCAATTACTTCTGTAAAGAATTAATATTAGATAAATATCTTGTATATTGTAAACTATCTTTAACTGTATTTAGGAAATAAACATGATGAGAGCAGAGGAGCATCATGTGATGACTGTGCAGGACTTCTTTCTTCTCTGGTGACTATGAATTCTTTAGTGACCATAATTAAATCAAAAACTAAAGAGATGGCCAAGATTTCAATTGGTTAAAAATTATCTTTCAAGATATTTTCTGGTATGTCTGCATGTCAGTTTATTTTTACTTTTGGAATAGGTTGGAAAAATGCTTGATGGGTCTGCAAAATGTTGGATATTGTCCCCAGATTGCCTGAGCATTTATTATTCCTTTTCAATGAAGAGACTTTTATTCCCTTGAAGCTTTACCAGCTACATCTGTCTGCTCAGATTTTCTACATGGCATTTTCAACAATATCTTCCATCAATGATAAATTACTGTATACTATCAAAATATTCAGTACCATTGAATTGAATTCAACACATAATTTTACTAAAGGAACAACAAATCCCCCAGGAACAAATCTGCAAAGAAAATATAATTTCCTCCCTTCCAGTCCCCCACCCCCCCATTATCAGTTTGCAGTTATTTTCATTGCTTACTTTAAATTGAAATGATACAGCATCTGTCTTCTGGTTTGAATTCCTAGCGACGTTGCAAGCTATTGGAAAGCAGAAAAACGTTTTCAAGTATCTACTGTGAAGAAAGGCCCTTGATATTAACTTTAAGTGTAATTTAGAGAACAACTTGATTATTGAGATTCAAGGAACTGATACTTGTTCGAGTAACTTGGTCTTGAGAAAAGACACCTCAGCAGGTGGGAAAGACATCAGCAGGGTCCATGTAGTTTAGTGTAAGGCTATTATGAGTGTCTAAGAGGAACAATATAATAACTCTGTCAGCTACAAATGCGGACTGTGGTGGGAGCTGGGAGTTACAAACAAGCACACGAAGAGGGATGAAATCTCACAAAGAAACTCATTAAACAAGATTATGCAAATGACATGAGTAGCTAGTCAAGGGAAAATTTCTGTCTCAGACCTTTACACATTATCTGAGCATTTTAAAAGGCATTTCCAATTTAAACACAAATTTAAATAATTAATTTTCTTGGGTCTTGGTATTTTTATTGTGAGATATGCAGAATTGGCTAAGTCATGATCTGCCTTATACTGGAATAACAAATAATTAACACTAAATTTCATAAAATTATAGGTAATGAGAATCTAGTTTAACTACTGGAAGAGTGGATCATCAGGAGTTGTGCTGAAAAGAGCTCAGTTTTTTTCAGGATAAGTTATAATTCAACTAGTCACCTTTTTAAAAGTTGTGTTTTACCCCATTTTTATTCACTTACATCTTGTCACAAGGTAGCAAAGACAGAATAGAACAGAAGCTGGGTGGGATGTTGCTTTGGACAATACCTATCAGAACATTTTTATGAAGAAAATTGCAACTTTCTGGAAAAAAAAGTAAATCTTCCATTTCGGTGAAAAATAATAATGCTTTAATTTTCAAATGTTCTTTTTTGATGAAAAAACGTATACTCCCTGGAGATAATAACCTACTCATAGTCATGTCATACATAAAGAAACTTAATGAAAATACACCGCGTTGCATTCTTTTGATGATACACTGGGGACAACATTGTATGTGCATCTCAACAAAATTATGGTTTTAAAACAGAACTGAAGAGGAAGATACATTCTTCCAAAATTATGTCAAAGCACAGGTGCTTAGTAAGTTTGAAAAACTTACCACTATAATGTTAATCTGATAGTTCTCGGTTCTTTGGGTAGATGCGTGGTTTACCTGGGAGTTCCCCAAAACTGCATCTCTTGCAATTAGAAAACTTGTCACTTTCCTTTCTATGGAGAGAGAAGATTTCTGTTGGAATTTAGGTAATTGTTATAGTAAGGTAATGATCCTAAAATTCTGGTGATGAATGCAAGTCAAATGCCGCGATTTTAGCCTGGAATGCCCTTTGGCAACTCTCTGTGTGCTTAAACCATTGTTTTATTACAATGCAGACAGGCATACCTAGTGATGACTATATTACATGGACTGTTTTCACGTTGAGGAAATTCAACGTGATTTCAACATGTGAAATTCAACGTGTACAGTGATTTACGCACGTGGGTAAGAAAAAAATTACTCTGCAGGGAATTTCTGAGAAACTTTTCTAGTTTGTTTTGGAGGCTTTTGTTACAGTCATGGCAAAAGGCAGGTGAGTAAGCGTAAAATCAGTTACGAGCATTGTGCTGTCTTTGACCAAATGGCATCCTATTGATGGCTATCAAACAGTCAACATTTGCTTTTGTTTACACAAAAGCTAATTATTATTTAGTTTGAAGCTCCTAATAACAAACAAAAGCAATAGAACTTTGGCTACTAGCCTAGATAACTGATATGAAGTGGTTTGAAAAAGTCAATATTCAACTGACCAGACAGATGCATGGAAACAAACGAATGATTTCCTTAATGGTCTCAGTTTTCCTAAATAATAGAACTCTTTCAGAAGAGTATATTAACTGCCAAACTTGCATGCAATTTATCACTGTAAGCATATCACCACTTTTTAAACTGTTAAGGTATAGTTTGATTATTTGTAATCTCCTTTCATTTTAATCACAGATTAAATCACATTTCTTCTTAAACTAAATAATCCATTAAAATACCCTAAATCAGGAACCGAGGGAAAAGACTTAGTCTTGAAATAGAATTTAATACTCTAATAAGGAAGGCATTCCTCCAATGATTAGTTTAGTCTATGTATCAGGTTCTCCAAAGGATTTTTTTTACAATTGTTCACTGAAACCTATTGAACAAATACTGATTATGTTTTAATTTTTCTAGCTGTCTTACTTGAATTTAGAACGTGGGGCAAAACCAGTTTATTTTAAATAAAGCAAAAATGTCTCACATTTTTCCAATCTATTACTTGCATTCTCAAGAAAGTGTAAAACTTGATCAACACAATTGATAATTATAGTACTTTTTAGGGAGAGGAAGAAGCCAGGACTGACCAGCACGACATATATTTCCTCTGGCTATGGTATTGTAGAAGCATTCTCAACTTCAGTCTTAGCACTTCTGTAATCTCACTTATCACAAGGCAAATACTAGACTGACACAGAACTCTTTCTTTCTTCTCACCTCTGTCACCTCTTGTCACAAATATGTCACCTATGGGAAATCACCTATTAGAGTTCAGGGCACATGGAGTATCCAGGAGTGCACAACAGGATGACATAACTGCATATAAAAGTTAGAACACATCGCACTGTTTTTGTATGAGTGCTGGAAAAGTGTGTAAAATAGTGTATTTAAGATTTTTGTGTATTTTGTACATAAGACCCCTTAATGTCTTGCTTTGCCCACAACTGTGGATCAGATCCCAAATCTGAGGATCAAGTCTTGAATGATGGACTTATACATGATATATGTATAAAATTGAAACTGCTTAGAGCTGAGAAAAAACCTGAAGGTACAATACTTACAAAACTGTGATGTTTTCTGCCTTTGAATTGTCACATTGCTACTTACTGACACATACATTCTGAAAGATTGGCAGAGGAAGTTGCTTATTATTACGGATTTGGAGAGCTCTTCCTCACTTCATTTTGCTGTTCCTGTGTTTAATAAATTTCATTTATTTCTTCACTATTTTTTGCTTCTTGTTCAATGCTGAAATGAACAGGCACCTTATTTTTTCCAGCAGTTTACTATGTTATCATTGATTCTTGCTCTTGATCTAATCCCTAGTCCTTCGATTTTGAAGGCATTAAAAATAAAATCTGCTTCCTTACTCATTAACGTTATCTTGCGTTTGGCAGAGAGGACAAATTAAAAAAACAGAAAAACAAAAAACCAAACCCTTTATATCTAGAAAATGCCTCCTAACCATGTAATAAGTACACTTTGCAAGTGCCTTCAGGCAGGTGCTATTTTAAATATGTTCTCTGGCTCAAATTTTTATTTTCAAAAGCTATGTATTAACATGAACTATTCAAGAAGAGTGAGTCTAATTCCTCGTGATTGCATTGGCCATAAGAGGTGTGAGGGGTGTTTTAAATATGTATTATATAGGGCGGACATTTGGCAAGCAAACCTTTATAAAACGTAACAGAAGATAGCAGTGTCTTACAGAGGGTTTAGCAAGCGTGTAAAAGGGTAATTGGTGTCTATTATAGCATACCTCTCTGTGTCACTGTTCCAGCTCCTTTCCTTCACCTGACATTGAAGTTTGCAACCTTATTTGGGACCAGAGCTGTTCACATTTAGTGATTATATAATGCTTTGCCCAATGTAGTATAACTTATATAAAGCTACTTATTTTCTATATTTTAGGTACGCAATGACATAATCTGTATTAAGGCATGTGACTAAGTGTGCATAAGAATGTATCACACACACTTGTATTTACTTATGTATATATATTTATAGAAACCCGTACATAACAGCAAACACTTTTATTTGACGCTTTTTCAAACACTTTTTTGAACAGAGATTAACATCTCCAGAGACTAGAAGACTTGTGTGCTGATAAAATTACTCATCAAACTATCAGGTCAGAGGTATTTAGATGGTCTTGTGTTTTGAAAGATCTTATCTAGTTTATGAAAATATAAAGTGGACTTCATTAGAATCATTAGTTAGAATCAAAAAATTAATATTAATGCTGTCACAGTTACAGACTTGTCACATACCTGTTTTAGAAAAATTCACAGTGAAGTGCCAAGTAAAAACCCTGGGGTTTAGTTTCTGTAATATTGATAATTGTCATTGTGACATCTACTTGTGTCAAGACTCAAGGATGACTTATATGTTAGTTCCAGTATCCAAATGCCTCAAAACCTGTATATCAGGTCTTCAGAAACACTGGTTTTATTTTCAGACTTTTATGGAACATATAGTTCCCCCTGGAGTCAGTGAGCATTGTTTGTCTATGTCTGAGAATAGTTCGTCACTGTATCTCAGAAAAAATCAATACACTGAAATATGATGTCTGATGTACTTCGATTTTACGGTAATTTCTTTTTGAGCTGCAGGAATTTTTTCTTGTTTTCAAAATAATTAAAAAAATTTAAAAGTCCCAACTTTTTTGAAAAACACATGATTAGAAACCCTATGCATTGTATTCAGAGTGTTTAATGTGGCAACTCTCTAAAGAGCCATCTGTACTGTGGTCACAGAATTCAGCTCTTGCCACAGAGAAAATTGTCTCACATTGAACCAGGTACAGCTGTAGTAGGAGACTCCAGTTTGTCTCCAGCTATCTTGAATATATCTACAATAAACATCACTAACTTTGGCATATATGTCTCCTCATATTAAGATCATAAATTATTATGTTTAGTAACCATATAAGACTAGTGCATGTATAAAATATATGAATAATTTTTTGAGGCCCTAGCATAGTAAACTTTCTGTAACAATTGATTCGTTTTCAGTAAAATTGTTTCCTTCAGAGAAAATATCACTTTTCCCTCTAAAAAGATCCCAACAAAACATCACTATTTCTAGTTTGTGGTGTTTTACAGAAAAGGTTTTTGAGAAATGCTTAGTGACTCTAGAGTGGGTGTGTAATCTCTCCCAGGGACAGATTTTGGAAGGGTGAATGAATAACTGTGTAAACTCACAGCTGTGTCAAATGGCCAGTTAGATACATCAGCTATCAAGGATGTCAGACAGTAAAATCAGAGCAGTTTTGGTGGCTACAGGCTGCTTTAGATTTGAGATATAGATGGTTATGGAGACTGCTGAGTAGGGATAGTCTACCAACTGAGGCAGGAGAAATAATGTGCGACGGGAAATAAAGCCCTTTCACTGCTGCAAAAGAGAGGAAGCAGTGTCTTTCTACAGCTACCCTTCTGTTTAAAAGAAATGAGGGCTTGGATAAAACTCTTTGGATTCCTGTGTATAAACTTGAATTCTTCTCATGCTGCGTGGATGAGTCACTCAGCTGAACAGATGGAAAAAGTGTAAGCGGAAAATGCATTCTCTGGGAAAACGTGGCAACAATTAAGTGCTGTGTAATGAACTGGGAAGCTCTTGATTTTACTGTAGTTACTAACATGCTCTGATTGATGAAGCTGTTTTATTATTTATTCAAATAAAGGCCACCAAGCTCTTAAAAGCTAGTGTAATAACAAGAGGGCATGGTGTAACTAAGCTGTTGAATCAAACTCATTACTTCAAGGCCAGCTTGGGTACAAACATGAGTTACTCAGATTTTTCAGCTATTTGTAGCCCTGTGATCGCTCAGTGAACTACTTGTTGGCAATTGTTCTGCTCAGTTTTGCTGCTTTAGGGCTTTGCTCCTCCTCAGAAGCTTAATTTTTATTACAGCAGTAAGTGCTGAAAGGTGCTGTATAAACACACAGGAAGAGTCAACACTGCTTTGTGTTTAAGGAGAAAAAAAAAAAGCTGTTTGCAGGCAGAGGGAGAAAGATGTTCAGAAAAGTAAAATGACTTCTGTAAGTGCTCTCTTTTCCAGTGAGATAGACGAAAATTAAATGGCTCCAGAGATCATCCTTCCCCTGCAGCTCTCCCTCCCGCCTCTTTCTCAAGTAGTCCAAGCTGAGAGGCTGCCATGGCAGCCGTTGAAGCTTGACATATCAGGAATAAAGCCAATTCTGTCCTGAGGGGTGGGGAAGGGTGCAGGAGAGACACACTAACTGATTTTCCGCTTGATGTGTGGGTGAGGAGGGGTGGGCAGTTTCGGCTGCTCTGTTTTTTGTCTGTTTTCCTCTGTGAATCAGGGTGTGTTGGCTGGTCTTAGTCAGGTTTGATGCTGCGTTGTGGTTAGGCTCCTGAACCTGTGTTTGTCCATTCCCTCGGGCATTAGATGTGTCTTTTTGCAGTTAACTTCTAATACTTATGCTTGTATCAGTGCTCTTATAATGTGGTGTTTTCTGACTTTCAACTCCATAACTCCTCTTGTTTTCATGGGAGGTATGGGTAACCTCGCATGAAAGGCAACCTCATGTGTAGGGTAAAGCAAAAGACCCCTTCACTCAGCCCATTTCTTTTATACTTCTACAGGCAAACTTAATTCTTTAGGATAAAGTGGTCTCTTAGGTGCGATTAAAAGAATAAAATGAAATTTTAACTCTTTGAGCCAGGTGTTCTCATGGCTAGTGAGTCATTCTTCTCATGGGTGGTGAACAGCTTATAAATAACCAGCTCAGCATGCATTTAGTACATGGGATACTGGGTTATACTTCTAAACAAGCAAGGCTGCAAGTCTATACTGTCCCCAAATTACATTTCACAGTCTGTTAGCCTGCTGTCCTCTGCACAAGCTTGTTACCTGCTGAACTAAAGCTGCTGGAAATGCACACGCGTTCCCCTGTGCCAGCGTCGCCACTGGTAAGGAACAAACTGGTGAGGAAGACAGCAGAGGACTGCAACCTTTTGAACGCGAATTTGGTGTTAGCCTGTAAGACACTGTTTTAAATTATTCTGTTGTAATGCGATTCTCTGTTAACTGCAAGAAAAATTTCTGCTGGGGTGCTGTAGGTGCTGCTGGGCCCTGTGCAGAGACAGAGAGTGTCTCCTGCTGTGATGGAGCCTGGGTGTGTGTAGGTACAGAGTGCTGTGGTGCATGGTGGACTTTTCTCCTGAACTTGCAGAAAGTGTTTGATCTTTAACAAAAGGTCTGTTTCAGTTTATTCTGTGTTTGTTTCTTTGACAAAGGGAAACATAAGTAGAGTTAATATTTTCAAATTAGTGGAAAGTTTTCACAGACTGTTTTGTTGCTTAAGATGTCAATAATTTTTTTTTTTTATATAGGTGTCCAAAGAAACAACATTGCTTCCCATTGCTAGTAATCAATTGTTTTGTGAACATTGACATTATAATTATTTTTAAAATGATTCGATTGTATAAACCTACTGTAGTTTTGACTTCCACTTGTCCTTGGAAAGTCAAGGGAATAAATGTCAAAAGTAGATTTATACTGGAGTTAAAGTGAAAACTTATTAAAAAATAGTTTTGCTCCAAAATATTAGCTAATCTAGTTATATTATAGTCTCACAACCATTTTAAGCTAATACTAATGATAAAAGTTATAATCCTGATCTTTTCCTCACTTACAGGGGATCACTCCTACCCTCTGCACAGACCTTTCCCTTTGCCTGCGCAACTCCTTGTTCATTGAAACCAGATGAACGAAGCAGAGCACATTGAGAGAACAGCTTATCCTCCCATGTCTTTAAGTTATTTCAGTCCAGCTGAATTTTGCTTGCTTGGCCTAAAAAAATACTCATGCTGTCACAGAAAGGGAAGGGACACAAAAAGCAGCGTGAGAATGAGGAAATGGAGACAGAATGGGTCTACTGTTTACAGTGGCAGCAACTCATGCTGCATTAAAATTGTTGAAACTGCAGGCTGGTAATGTTCCATCATGAAACTATCATCCTCTGTCTGGGTTGTGTGGAGACACAGACTGCTTCTGTCTCCAGATGTTTAATTCTTGCTGAAATCTTATCTGAATTCTTGTTTTTTTGTATAAGTCACTGTTATTGCAAAACCGAAAATATTATGTAATGTTGAAATACAAATCAAGTTGATTCAGTGTTGCAAATGATTTGAGACACTTCTATGAGGAGCTTTCTCAAATATTCAGGTGTTTCCTCTTACTTCACACTTCTTGTTCAAAAAAATTAGAAGATTGATGAGCCAATCTTCAGAAAGTATGCTAAGGAGAACTCGTCCTTCTGTCCTTTTGTATGGTGTGGTGTTTTCCATTTTCCTGTGGTTCTTTAGTAACTTCTTAATAATGACTGCAGAATTTAAACAAATAAGGTATGTTAAAAAGTATCACTAAAGAAAGAGTGGAAAAAGATGATGTCCCTATTTTTTTTTCTTGCTTGCTTACTGAACATTTACTATTCTTACAGAGATCTGAAATTATTTATCCAGTCAGTCTTATGGCAGGTGGCTAATACTAAAATTTTCAGAATAGAAAAAGGTGGCTGTTTTCAAGTTAAATGAGTCCAAGCTAACAGAAACTGCTAAAATACCTGCAACTCAAACGAGCATGAGTTAGCATTAGTGCTCAAAAATACATATATTTTTATTCACATACATCATGATTGTGGAGTAACAGGTCAGCCCACTCCAGACATAGTTAAGTTCCCAGAAAGAGTATTGCAATAAAACTTGGTGGAATTCTCCATGAATAAGAGTGAGTATGTGTTCAGGTCATGAAGTCCGGCAGAAGTAAAGAAAACAGTCAGTGGAAATCTTGTGTCTCCAACACCATTTTCTTTGATGCAGAAAGCATAATGTTACATAAAGAATGGCAACATCATTTAAAACTGGAGCAATATCCATTCTTTGTGTACTTCACACTGTGATTTTAAATGTTTGTGAAATAGCTTCCCTCTTTAGTACTTCTTAAAATGTTACCATATCTTAGCTAATTTCCCAAATAAGCTTTGGATGAAACACTGTAATTTAATTTCTTTAAATATTCAATATTAATGCTGTATCAGTCATAATCAATACTTCTTTTTTACCTCTGTTAAGTTAGGAAGCATTTCTTTGTTACTCAGACAATAAACAAAAGGAAATTTTTGATAATTTGAAACAAACTTGGAGTCTACTGCAGTCAGTGCTTTTTCTTCTTTTTTTTTTTTCCCTTTTATTTTTGTTTAGTTTCCTGCAGCCTTAGTTATAATACCAGTTTAGCTCTAAGAAGCAAAGCAAAGAACTGCTCATTAGGATGATAAGCTGTGTTGCAAATACAATCCTAACGGCACACAGGAATTCAGTTATACTGAGAGAGTGATTGGCAGAAAGCAAGTAAAAATGTATGTTGCTGTGTGTGCTTACGCGGGCCCAGCACTTTGCCACATGAAAACGGCTCACATTTACATTATGTTTGCCAGCTGAAGCCTTCTTTAGAGCCTCCTAAAAAACTGGATGGTACCTTTTTTTGTGGTTTGGGTTTTTTTGTGGGTTTTTTTGGTTTTTTTTTTTTGCTATTAACTTCACACTTCTATCAGCTGTCTAGGGATACCTTCAGTGGGATACTACATAAAGGTGCATTAATCTATGAAAATGTTAAGAGAAAATGTGCAAAACTTGCATCAGAAGCAGCAGTGACTTGCACATAGGTAAGTCCTTTCATCGAGGATCATCTCAATAAACTTTTAAAAATTTAGGACTTGCCTATCTGAGCTGTTCTGGGTGAACAGCCCCCAGTGTTTCTGTGAACTTTGGCATTGTGTGCTGGGGAAACAGCCAACATGTTCCACTGCAGTGTAATGGGCTACATTTAAAAAACTTGCAATTTAAGACCGTGCAGTAGTAGCAGCTCTGCTTTAAGTAATAGCAAATAAACATTTAGATCAAAAAGCGAGGAAATACATTATGTTTAGTAGAACTACCAAGAGATGGATTCAGTAATCAAGTTTGATATTTGGATAGATTATGTGTCTTATGTACTTTGATCAACAAAATTATATGACTTTAGGTAGCTGGTATTCATTAATCCGTTCAAAGACTACTGCTGGGATTGCAATAGCTAAAGGGGCACAGAGTCCTGCCATGCTAAGGTGGAGATGTAGCTGTGACAGATTAAAAAGATGACAATTGAGCTTCTATTGCAGTTCTGCTACGAACTTTCAAGTTGATAGTCAGTTAGGTAAACTGTCATAAATAACTACGACATCAACAACATCATGTATTTTCCCTGACTTATGCCTTTTGACTGAATAGTCTAGCCTACATTTGATCATTTGTGTTGATCCATTATGTAACAATTTTGGGGTGAGAGATAGCTTTCCACGTTGCTGGTATACATCATGCTGATCCACTACTTTTAGGAGGAGGTTAACATACAGCTTGTCAAGCCAGTTAGCTGTGTGAGTTAAACATTGCATCAAAGTTCTAGTAACACTTGACCTATAATGTCAGTACTGCCAGATTAACATATTGGACCTCAGTACTGTAACAATATTGATGCATACCAAAAAAGTATTTGGAATGGAACTATACAGAACTAAATGCACAATTCAAACATTCTTGGAAGATAGAGAAAACATTTTGCCCTCAGTGCACATGAGTGTGAATCAGACATAAAATTGACATTCATTGGTATTCTTGGCTAGCTAGGACAGCACAACAGGGACTTTCCTATATATGTAGATATAGGATAATGTTTGAGGTGGGTTGACCTTGCTGCCAGGTGCCCACTAAGCTGCTTTATCACCCCCCCTCCATCAACAGAGCAGTGGGAGAAGATGATACAATCAAAAAGCTCATGGGTCAATAGAAGGACAGGGACATCACTCAGTAGTTACTGTGATGGGCAACACAGACTTGACTTGGGGTTAATAATTTAATTTATTGCCAACTAATTGTAAGAGTAGGATAGTAAGAAATGAGAATGAAACTAAAACCACCTTTTGCGCACCTCTCCCTTCTTCTCAGGATTAACTTAATTCCTAACTTTTCTACTCCTCCCCCCTGAGCAGTTCAGGGGGATGGGGAATGGGAGTTGCAGTCAGCTCATAATGCTTAATATCTGCCACTGCTTCCTCCTCGTGCTTTTCCCCTGGTCCAGTGAGGGGTCTTTCCCATGGGAGATAGTCCTTCATGAACTTCTCCAGCATGGGTCCTTCCCACAGTCTGCAGTTCTTCATGGACTGTTCTGGCATGGGCTCTCTCCATGGGGTACAGTCCTTCAGGAATAGATTGCTCCAGCATGGGTCCTCCATGGGGTCACATGTCCTGCCAGAAAACCTGCTTCTGCATGGGCTCCTATCCATGGGTCCCAGTTCCTAACAGGAGCCGCCTTCTGTGTGGGTTCTCCATGAAGTCACAGACTCCTTCAGGGCACATCCACCTGCTCCAGTGGAGTCCTCCATGGGTTGCAGTATGGACATCTGCTCCACTGTGGACTTCCATGGGCTGCAGGGGGACAAACTGTGTCTTCTCCAGGGGCTGCAAGGGAATCTCTGCTCTGATGCCTGGAGCACCTCCTCCCCTCCTTCTTCACTGACCTTGGTGTCTGCATAGTTATTTCTCTCACATTTTCTCATTGCTCTCTCACAGCTGCTGCACAAGATTTTTTTAACCCTTTCTTAAATATATTATCATAGATGCACTACCACCATAGCTGATGGGCTCAGCTTTGCCCAGCAGCAGGTCCATCCTTAGCTGGCTGGAATTGGCTTGGTCTGACACAGGAGCAGCTTCTGGTGTCTTCTCACAGAAGCTATTCCTACAGCCCCTCTGCTACCAAAACTTTGCCACAGAAACCCAATACAATGCTCCAGTAAAAATTAGGTAGATGATTGCATACAGGGCAGCACAAGCTGAGGTTATCATGACTCAAATGAGAGAAATGTTTTATGCTAAAAAAACCTGCAAAATCTGTGAGCTATTCCTACAAAGATAATGTAGGCTTATTCTATGAACACGAATTGCATGAAAGAATCATTGAATCATAGAATGATTTGGATTGGAAGGGAGCTTTAAAGATCATCTATTTCAACCCCACTGCCATGGGCAGGGACATCTCCAATTAGATGAGGATGCTTCCACATACAGTGAACACTTCCAATGATGGAGCATCCACAACTTCTCGAGGCAACCTGTGGAGATTCACAAGAGCAGAGAAGAAGAGGAGAATCACCTCCCTTGACTTCCTGTTCATGTTTCTTTTTATGCAGCCCAGGATAGGATTGCCTTTCTGGGCTGTAAGCAGACATTGCTGGCTCATGTCCAATTCTTAATCCCCCAGTATTCCCAAGTCTTTTCTGTAGGTCTACTCTCAATCTATTCATTCCTCGGGCTGTACTAATATTGGGAATTGCTCCAGTCCAAGTGCAGGATCTTGCACTTTTTCTTGTCGAACTTCATGAGGTCTGCATGGGCCCCCTCCTCAAGCCTATCAAGGTCCATGTGGGACCCTGGGATGGCATCCTTTCCCTCAGGCTAATCAAGTGCACCCCTCTACAAACTTGCTGCAAGTGCACTCAATCCCACTATCTATATTAAACAGTATTTGTCCCAATATGGACCTTGAGGGTCATCACTTACTACTGGTTTCCACTTGGACATTGAGTGACTGATTGTAACTCTTTGAACATGACCATCTGGCCAGTTCCTTATCCATCTAACAGTCCATCCACCAGCCCTGTATGTCAGCAATTTAGACGTAAGAATGTTGTGGGGGATTATATCAAAGGCCTTACAGAAGTCAAAGTAGATGGAATCCATAGCTCTTCTCTTGTCCACTGATGCAGTCTCTGCATTGCAGGAAGCCACTAGATTAGCTGGGCATGATCTAACCTTGATGAAGCCATATTGGCTGTCTCTAAGAGCATAAATGCAGCCTTACAGAAGAGAGCGGCAAACAACAGGAGAGTGTCCAACCGTTAGTCCTGTCTCATGCTTGTGGGTGCTCTAAGTGCTGCTGCAAAGCCATGGCCTGCCTATTGACCAAGTCCTCACCCTCACTACAGCACAGCTGTCTTGAAAGACAATGCTCTGCACAGGCCATTTAACCTCTGTATCTTGTAAGTTCTTGAAAATTTTTAGAGCACAGGATAAAACTTGATTGCACCAAGTACCATGCAAATAATCCATATTTACTTTCTTAACATTAAGTTAATTAACAGAAGTTAATGACAGTTCTTCTGCCTGAGAAAATTAAAAGCTGTATCTCAGCAGAGTAAATAAATATATCTCTGAATGCTTCAGAAGTAGGGGGTTGAGAAATGGGAGAGTGAGTGGAAACAGAAGACTTGGGAAGAGAGAGATAGCAAAGTGCCTTTAAATATGTTTGTTTATGTGTGTAACTTAAGCATCACTATTCATGAACTTTCTCAACCTATATTCAATAAGTCTTGAGCTCTGTCAGCACTGAGTTATCTGCTAAGTGGGAAATATTACCTGCAAGTTATTTTCCTCATATGTGCTCTGTTCATCAGCTCATATCATCCACCTGTTCTTTAAATAAAGCTTTTTAAGTGGATTTGTTTATTGAAATGGTTGCTGCCTTTATGCTGAAAATTAATTTCCTACTTTTTTTTGTTAACAAAAGAAATTTATTTATTAGAATAATATGATTGTGAATTCTCTAGTAATGCAAGATACAACTGAGTGCATGACTTACTGTAAACAGCAAATAAAGATGCGATATAATTTTGCACATAGCTCTGAGGCAAAAATATTGAAATAGTTAATAGTGGTATTTAGACTTTGAGATCAAACGTGTTAGTTTCAAAAGACTATGGAAGAAGAGATCATAATTATACAGGTAGGAAATACCGCTCAGTGATCACAAAGCACAAAGGAACCTCTCGTGAAAAAGTCAGTGCGTGATGGATATACACAGCCCAAAAAACTCCACCAAACCCCGAAGCAGAAAACATTCTTCCTTCTTTGGTTAATTGCAGTTGAAGACGAGGCAAACAAATGCAAAGAGAAAACCACGGAAGAGTCTTTTCCAGCTTCAGAGGATAGTTGCTGTTACACCAAGACNGAAAGAATCATTGAATCATAGAATGATTTGGATTGGAAGGGAGCTTTAAAGATCATCTATTTCAACCCCACTGCCATGGGCAGGGACATCTCCAATTAGATCAGGATGCTTCCACATACAGTGAACACTTCCAATGATGGAGCATCCACAACTTCTCGAGGCAACCTGTGGAGATTCACAAGAGCAGAGAAGAAGAGGAGAATCACCTCCCTTGACTTCCTGTTCATGTTTCTTTTTATGCAGCCCAGGATAGGATTGCCTTTCTGGGCTGTAAGCAGACATTGCTGGCTCATGTCCAATTCTTAATCCCCCAGTATTCCCAAGTCTTTTCTGTAGGTCTACTCTCAATCTATTCATTCCTCGGGCTGTACTAATATTGGGAATTGCTCCAGTCCAAGTGCAGGATCTTGCACTTTTTCTTGTCGAACTTCATGAGGTCTGCATGGGCCCCCTCCTCAAGCCTATCAAGGTCCATGTGGGACCCTGGGATGGCATCCTTTCCCTCAGGCTAATCAAGTGCACCCCTCTACAAACTTGCTGCAAGTGCACTCAATCCCACTATCTATATTAAACAGTATTTGTCCCAATATGGACCTTGAGGGTCATCACTTACTACTGGTTTCCACTTGGACATTGAGTGACTGATTGTAACTCTTTGAACATGACCATCTGGCCAGTTCCTTATCCATCTAACAGTCCATCCACCAGCCCTGTATGTCAGCAATTTAGACGTAAGAATGTTGTGGGGGATTATATCAAAGGCCTTACAGAAGTCAAAGTAGATGGAATCCATAGCTCTTCTCTTGTCCACTGATGCAGTCTCTGCATTGCAGGAAGCCACTAGATTAGCTGGGCATGATCTAACCTTGATGAAGCCATATTGGCTGTCTCTAAGAGCATAAATGCAGCCTTACAGAAGAGAGCGGCAAACAACAGGAGAGTGTCCAACCGTTAGTCCTGTCTCATGCTTGTGGGTGCTCTAAGTGCTGCTGCAAAGCCATGGCCTGCCTATTGACCAAGTCCTCACCCTCACTACAGCACAGCTGTCTTGAAAGACAATGCTCTGCACAGGCCATTTAACCTCTGTATCTTGTAAGTTCTTGAAAATTTTTAGAGCACAGGATAAAACTTGATTGCACCAAGTACCATGCAAATAATCCATATTTACTTTCTTAACATTAAGTTAATTAACAGAAGTTAATGACAGTTCTTCTGCCTGAGAAAATTAAAAGCTGTATCTCAGCAGAGTAAATAAATATATCTCTGAATGCTTCAGAAGTAGGGGGTTGAGAAATGGGAGAGTGAGTGGAAACAGAAGACTTGGGAAGAGAGAGATAGCAAAGTGCCTTTAAATATGTTTGTTTATGTGTGTAACTTAAGCATCACTATTCATGAACTTTCTCAACCTATATTCAATAAGTCTTGAGCTCTGTCAGCACTGAGTTATCTGCTAAGTGGGAAATATTACCTGCAAGTTATTTTCCTCATATGTGCTCTGTTCATCAGCTCATATCATCCACCTGTTCTTTAAATAAAGCTTTTTAAGTGGATTTGTTTATTGAAATGGTTGCTGCCTTTATGCTGAAAATTAATTTCCTACTTTTTTTTGTTAACAAAAGAAATTTATTTATTAGAATAATATGATTGTGAATTCTCTAGTAATGCAAGATACAACTGAGTGCATGACTTACTGTAAACAGCAAATAAAGATGCGATATAATTTTGCACATAGCTCTGAGGCAAAAATATTGAAATAGTTAATAGTGGTATTTAGACTTTGAGATCAAACGTGTTAGTTTCAAAAGACTATGGAAGAAGAGATCATAATTATACAGGTAGGAAATACCGCTCAGTGATCACAAAGCACAAAGGAACCTCTCGTGAAAAAGTCAGTGCGTGATGGATATACACAGCCCAAAAAACTCCACCAAACCCCGAAGCAGAAAACATTCTTCCTTCTTTGGTTAATTGCAGTTGAAGACGAGGCAAACAAATGCAAAGAGAAAACCACGGAAGAGTCTTTTCCAGCTTCAGAGGATAGTTGCTGTTACACCAAGACATCAAACCGCAGTGGAAGAAGTGGGCAGTGGTAGTAAAGGCTGCTAAGTACTATACTGTGTTGTTTTGAAATCATGGAGCATATGGTCTGGTAAACATGTATTGTACTAAAAACTGGCAGACCTACAGTGAAAATAAAAAAGATGCCATTTGGCAACCATAACCTTCCCCTGCTGATTGGATAATTTTAGAGACACCCATAGAAATTCTATTAAAGGATTCAGGACATGCGTGATCCTTTTAGCTCATAACCAAGATTTACCTACCTTCCTCCTCCAGGTGGATTGAGGACACCTGGGGAGAGAGCACTGGCTTAGAAATCATAACTGTAAATTTATATTACACTGTAATATTAATATTATACTGCAAAATTAATTGCATAAAAATAAATTACATTTTGGGATGACAAAAAAGCCTATCTCAATATCCTTGTAACTTCAAAAACCTTGTAACTCTGGCTTGATCCCACTCTAATATAATCCTAATTGTCATTTGCTTATGTTATCTTATTCTTGATAAATAATATACCCAGTAGAAAAATAAAGCTTTTATGGTAAGAAACTGTCTTTGGATGATATGTGTGTAAGACACGCAGAGATCTTGTTGAAATAATCAAAAATGTTTTTATTTTTGTTTGGATCTGTTTGTTTCTTCCTGTAACTTTTAATTAATGTTGTTGTTACCTCTTTTGACCTGTATACTTTTAAAACTGCTTCAAGGGGGCGGAAAAGTCATGCGACAAAGATGACTTGGCAGTTTTATAAACCGGTAATTGGGAATCAATGTGCTTTAAGCTGTGGGCAGAAAATGTAATAAACAATCTAGTCTAGAGGGACAAAGGATTATTTGTTAATAGTATAAAAAGGTCAGTGCTACAGTAATTAAATTAAACCTGCAAGGCATTCTAAGCAATACTTCTGAATTGTAATATCCTAGAAAGAAATAAGGTGCTTGACAATTATATTTTATTGAATCTACCATGGGTCATGTCCTATATAAATGAACATGCTTAAATAGCTTTCTGTTTTAACACTTGATCTTAAACCTGCAATATTTGTTTTTACGTTATGCTACTCAGTAAAGGCTTGACTAGCTCAGAAGCGGTCAGTATTCAGCTCTGCATGGAGCCAGGTTAAGACACAGCTCATATTCCTGTAGCACACGCTGTGTCTACCTGCACCTGTGAAGTCTTACACCACCGGCGCCTGTGAGGTCTTGCACCAGAAGCTTGATCTTATGCACAACGAAGAGCAAGTGAGGATCACCCTTTGGGTGGAACGAGTGAGCATCAGTGCTCACACCCAGTAGATTCTCAGGGTGGTTTCTGCTGGAATGAAATGGGAGGTGTTGTGCTGTAATAAACTGCAAGTTTGATATGAAACACTGCTTGAGCGCTTGAAACTGCTGCGTTCCTTGGACTTTGTGTTTACTACTGATCTACATGTGATAGAGATAAAAAGTGTGATCACCAAAGTTACTTAATGCACTGCAGCATGGATTGTTATGAGCGTAAGATTTTCACTTTCTTTGTGCATCTAGTGTAAAGCTGCACAGTTCTGCAGTTTAGCTGTAGCAGTATTCAGCTCTAGCTCTTCTGTGGTTTCCGAGTCTTAAAGGAGCACCTCAGGAAACAGATAGAATTAAGTTGGGGACAAGAATTGTGTGAGATCACTAATTTACTTTAAATTAGTAATATCTTCTTTGTTAATTTCATTACTACTGACAACTACTTTATACTAATAAAGACTTTAATCAGAAAAATAAAATAATTTCGCCAGCCAGCCCCCAAAAGATGGAAGATTACTGAGGTACACATACAAACATTCCATGTTACTTATCTTGGATTTTTTTTCCTGATGGCAATGGGAGAGCTCAGTCTTGTCTATATCATGGCCAGCTATGTTCTCTAGATTACTCCGTGCTTCTAAGTTTCTGAGAATTTCCCTGATCCAACACCTGCAACACAGCCCCAGTTTCTTCTAGCCCATCTGGATTTCAGTGATAGGAGGAATATGTTGAGAATAAGTCATGTTCAGGCTTTGTGAGTTTTCCAAGACTTGATGGTGAGATGGCCTCTCAAGTTCCACATTAAAGACCTATCATCTGAGGTGGCTTTTTGATTTTCATTTATGAATAATAGAAGTAAAAATTTTTGCCCTTTAATAAGGATCAATGGGCAGAGGATGGTGGGAAGAAAAAGTGCTACATAAAAATTAGACAGCACAGCTACCAAACCTGAGTTGTCATTTGCTTAATTGGTTTCTGTTAAGCAAATGAAGTCTCAAATTGGTTGCATATTACCTGTGAATCTTGAAGTATGTTTGTGTGCACAATTCAGACAATTTCAGAACCTGGATTTCAAAGAGCAGAGCTAACATCGAAGTGACTGGCCATTATGATGAGTAAATAAGGCGTTGCATACACTTAAGTTGGAAGCTTTGGAGCAAAGGGCTGGTCTGCTTAGTATGCAGGTCTGCTTAGTATGCAGCTGTCTGTAACTAGGCAATAATGAAATCCTGAGGATGTTGTACTTCAGCTGTTTATGTGCATACCAGTCAGGGGCAGGTTCGTAACTGTGGAGAAATTTCTCAGAAAACAGATAATTGACTTCAGATTTCTTAAAGCAGACAGGGATCTCCTGACCACTGGTTAAGCATTTTGGGTTCCCACCATCCCCCCCCCCCCCCACNCCGTATTTTTTGATATGATAAAACCTGAATATGTTTCTCTGGTAAAAGAGCTGTCTATATTCAAATTCTGAGGGACAGGGGTGAAGTGCAGAAGGACTGCTAATTGAAAATACATTAAAATCCTTTCGGCTACAAGTTAAGTAGGATTTAAGTCCGCGAGAACAAAGAGGAATGCAAATTCAAAACATATTTAAATGTACAATTTTGAAGCTTTTCTTTTTTCTTGATATGTGACAGTATATTGGTTCTTAAATGCCAAATAACTATGTTAATATTGGAGACAAGTTGGTTCAGCTTTGATTCTAACTCCTGTTAATTTCTGTTCTTCTTTGTATAAGGGGATAGTGTCTTTCATTGCCACTTCTATCAGTTCTTGTTGCTGGAACATCTTGAAAATGATAGGATTGTATATTTTCCATAGTTCATGGTACTGTGTCAGAACAGTAGACTTGACATAGATAAGTGATGCCGGAATAACATTCTTGATGCAGTATATAACACAGTGAAAAGCAACAGAAGACCAAGAAGAATTAAAAGTGGTGAATCTTACATGGCAAGCAGTTAGAGCTGGTGTAATTGAGAATGAAAAGAAATCTGCCCAGTTTAAAGGAAGAGGGACCTGGACAGTCTTGAGAAGTGGACCAGCATCAACCTCATGAGGTTCAACTAGGCCAAATGAAGGGTCCTTCCCGTACCTGGGTCGGCGCAACTCCCAATATCAATACAGTCTGGGGATGAAGGGATTGAGAGCAGCCGTACTGAGAAGGACTTGGGGATACTGGTGGATGAGAAGCTCAACATGAGCTGGCAATGTGTGCTCACAGTCCAGAAGGCCAACAGCACCCTGGGCTGCATTGAAAGAAGCGTGGCCAGCAGGTCAAGGGAGGGGATTCTGCCCCTCTACTCTGCTCTGGTGAGACCACACCTGCAGTACTGCATCCAGCTCTGGAGTCCTCAGCACAGGAAAGACATGGACCTGTTGGAACAAGTACAGAGGAGACAACAAAAATGATCAGAGGGCTGGAGCACCTCACCTATGAGAACAAGCTGAGTTGGGGTTGTTCAGCCTGGAGAAGGCTCCAGGGAGACACTATAGTGGCCTTTCAGTAGTAGGACGCCTGCAAGAAAGATAGGGACAAACTTTTTAGCTTAGCTTGTTGCAACAGGACAAGGGGTAGTGGTTTTAAACAGAAAGAGGGGAGATTTAGACTAGATATAAGGAAGATATTTTTTACAATGAGGGTGGTGAAACATTGGAACAGGTTGCCCAGAGAGGCGGTAGATATGCCATCCCTGGTTCCAACCAAGTTCAGGTTGGATGGGGCTCTGAGCAACCTGATCTAGATGAAGATGTCCCTACTTATTGCAGGGGGGTTGGACTAGATGGCCTTTAAAGGTCCCTTCCAACCCATTTTATGATTCTGTGATTTTTTGAAAGTATGACTTATTGGTCTATGAAATGAAATTGATTACTTTGTTTGGGACAGTGGTGTGGCAGACTGGGGAACAGATGTTTTAGAATGATGTCATGTTTAGAATGCATGTGTAAAATGTGGCAAATAGACTGAAGTGTGAAATATTAACAGCACCAACAGAAAGCGTATGAGCCTAGGTGAGTGGGTAGCATGTGATTTTAAATGCATGCATGGGTGAGTATGGGATATGAATTGGCAATGTCCACTTGCAGCCTAGTCTGCTTAAAAAGAGGCGTGGCCAGCAGGTCAAGTGAAGTGATTCTGCTCTTCTACTCCATTCTAATGAGACTTCATGTAGAGTACTGCATCCAGCTCTGGGACACCCAGCACAATAAAACCATGGACTTGTTAGAGTGGGTTGAGAAGATGGTCACAAAAATTGTCAGCGGGCTAGAACACCTTTCCTATGAAAAAAGCCTGAGAGAATTGGGGCTTCTCAGCTTGGAGAAGAAAGTACTTTCAGTACTTTAAGACCTTTCAGTACTTAAAGGGGACTTGGAAGAAAGACAAAGAGAGACTTTCTATCAAGGTCTACCATGACAGACATGCGGTAATGGTCTTAAACTGAAAGAGTGTAGGTTTAATTTGGACATAAGGAAGAGATTTTTTAAAATGAGGGTGGTAAGACACTGGTGGAACAGGTTGCCCAGAGAAGTTCTGGATGTCTCACCACTGGAAATGTTTGAAGTCAGATTGGATGGCGCTTTGAGGAACTTGACCTAGTGAAGGATGTCCCTCCTCATGGCACGGCTTGGACTAGATGATCTTTGAAGGTCCCTTTCAACACAAACCATTCTGTGATTCTATGATTCTAATAATTTGGGTATTTAACTTTATGAGATATGAAAAAAAAATCTGTTTTTTCTACCAACCTGCAGTGACAGCTGAAGAAGCAAGATAAACTATTCTGAGTTGGCTTCTTGGCAGGCACAACTAGTGTTTGCATTTCAGGGCTATCAAGCTCAAACTCTAGCCTATACTGAAACACTTTGGCAAAGGCATTCTAATGGATAGCGTTTTGATACATGGCATAGAATCATAGCATCATAGAATATCTCAAGTTGGAAGGGACCCGTAAGGATCATCAAGACCAACTGCCAAACCTAAAAATGATAGGGGAAAAATAACATGTGTCGGAGGGTGGAAAAATTAACAGTTTTTCTTGACATTCTGTGACTAAGGTGCAAGCACCAGAATTGTCTTGCTGATACTAAGGCTACTGAGTTAGGATTTGATTCTTCATTGTGAGATGCTGCAGAAGAAAACGTAATCTCCAGGACCAGGAGAATACTTTAGCTACCTTTAGAAGGTAGCTTAGGTAAAAATTTGGTAAACTTTTTTTTCTTTTCCTGGGTACTGTGTGTGTCCATGACATTAGCAACCTGTACTAAATTCTTTGCTCAGTAACCTGAAGTCTACTTTATCATATCAAGGTGACATACAGCTGTTACAGTTTCTAAGATGTTTTTGTCTTAGGCTTTAAGATGGTATCATGAGGAAACGGATAAAAAGAATGCAGAAAGTTGTCATTGCAGTAAAACAGAATGTAGGTACTCAAATATCTTAGGATTTATACAGAGCTGAAAAGCACACAGCAAAATTGCACAGCTGTTATCTCCATGGATGATGTTACTGTGCATATAAAAATCTTTGATTATTTAGATTCCACTTTGCTTAGGAAACAACGGCAGCTACAGGCAATGTGGTTGTGGCTAGGAAGATGTGACTGCAGGCATGGTTATGCTGCTTCACTGTTACAAGTGTCTCCAGCACATAATCATCAGAAGAGATCAGCAAATTAAACTCATTAGAAATTCATTCTTGACTGGAGTATTTCCCTTGGTTATTGTACTAAGACATTGAATAACGTAATGTATCTATTTGAATGGATTTTTTCATCCTAAAAAATTGGAAAATTATTGCAGACATTGCTAGAAATCATCTAGAATCGCTTCCAATTTATCAGATTTTATTCCTATTTCAGAAGTCTCACAGAATACTAGCTTTTTACTAGTTAAGAAAGATAAACATCATCTAGAAAAATTGGATGTTCTGGCATCATCATTATTTTTACCTTTCCTGTAGCGGAAGATATCCTAGGGATCATGGTAAGTGAAAATGGTTTTTTGAGTCTTTTCTCAGGACTTTTTTTGAAAACTTTGGTTGGCAGTTAGTGACTGTTTCTAAAAAGTTTTGCTTGAGAGCAGAAGCAGTTTCCTCTCACAGGTCACCAATAAACGGGGTTTTTCTCATATCTCTGAATGCACGTAGGTATTCCTATCCTTTATTTGCTCTGTTTTCTCATTCTACCACAGCTCTACAGAGTTAGGTCATATAATCTGCTACAAACCAAAGCTCATCTTG
This sequence comes from Chionis minor, assembly GCA_013398295.1. Classification (NCBI taxonomy): domain Eukaryota; kingdom Metazoa; phylum Chordata; class Aves; order Charadriiformes; family Chionidae; genus Chionis; species Chionis minor. The sequence goes on from VZSF01002182.1 coordinate 960,366, forward strand.
TCACGTATGTGTCGTGGAGTTGAAACACTTGCTGTGTATTTTGTTGCATTGAAGGTTAACCTGATTCAGTATTAATTATTTTATCATGTGACTGAAAACTGTAGCTGAAAACAGACACATGTACATGCACACTGTTATTTACATTCACATTTACCTAACTCAAATATATTCTAAAAAAATAATTACATTCTTCTGATTCATGAGTTGCAGTAGCAACATGTAGTTTATGATAAATAAAAAACAATGTCCTCTTTCTATGGAAGGTGAGGAAGGACTTGCTGTAGATCAGTAGTGGCATTGATTGTGCACACAGTCCTTAAAGGTGAAGAAAGTGCTGGAGCAACCTCTACTTTTTCTCGTCTTCCTTTTTTTTGTGTTTTTGTAGAGTTTGTTTTGCATATTTGGGGAATGTGTTCTTTGTTCTCCTTGTTATGTTGTAAATTTGGTTCTACATGCTTCTCAAGTTAGCATTTTCCCAGTGATTGTTATTTGACCCTTTTGACTTCTTTTTGTGTCCTTGAGGAACTGTACCAGAGGCTTCTTCTACTATCCCACATTTCTCTCCCCCTCCCATGAGGCCCTACTGCCCTAACACAGAGCGTTTAAGTATGCAGATGCCCCCTGAAATTTCCCATGCACATTCATCTATCATTGACAATACCTTGTGTACTACTATCTAATGCCCCAAATTGCTGTTCCTGTTTAATCATATGAACTGCTCCAGACATCAACTTGTTCAAAAGAAAATTTGGTTTTGCCATTACAAAGTAGCATTTGTGGCTTTTAATAAGAACAAGTTTATTCTAGTATTGACTCACACAAATGCAACAAGTCTACATGGCCACCACAGGAGACTGTCATGACTGAAGAACCAGGAAACAGCAGGAATACTCCCTAGGCAATCATAATAAATAAATAAAGGATTACTTATTGTTCTCTAGGGGACTTTGAGAAAACATCTAACCCTTGACTTCTATTTCCTGTTTAAATCTGCAGGTGTTGAATCCAGTGAAGACCAAGAGAATTGCAAACAACGAGTTAGAAAAAGAAAAACTAAAACCACAAAGAAAATTCCACTATACTAGACTTGTGAGAGTAAAGGTACCATCTGAAGAGAACTGGGATGATGCCTGAAGCAAGCAAACTTTTAACACTTTTGCTTTTGGTCATGGATATGTTTGTAGAGGGTGTGAAAATTTTAATTCTGAGGAAAATTCAGTACTTCTGAGCTATAATAATATCTGATTTTTGGTCTTTTATTCACCTGTTTTTAATCTTCAACATACACAATCTCTTTTTTTGAGGGGAGAGAGAATACTGTAGGCTTCCTTAGAGGAAAGAATACAGTCAATGCAGGGAAGCTGAAGCCAGATAAAAATCTTATTTAAGTTCAGATTTTTTTGTATATAATAGTGAAAATTATTTACCATTGAAACAAAATGGCTAGGACAGCATTGTTCAAATTATTAAGCTTAGTACAAATCAAAACAAATTACTTCCATGGGATTGGAAATCATAGATGAATTAAGAGTGTCTCCTGATTTTGTGAAGTTCCACGTTACGTAGTGATATTATTACTGATTGATTGGTATTTTGCAGTCTTATTGAGAGGTTCTCAGATAAATCAGTGTTCGAGGTTGTCTATAATATCCAGGCAAAGACATCAGATGAGTGCAGAATATTTATTTGACCAAAGAGTTGAGCCAAACTCATGTTCATTTTGCTTGATGGTGCAGGCTTCTTGGAATCATATTTGCAGTGATGCATGATGCCAGACTTGTGTCATGTACCATACCATTCAGTTCAGTCACATCACAATACAAGTTACAAAATAAAATAGCAAAGCTTCACCTCAAGAAAACAGAGGATATCAAGTATATGAGGCTAGACAAATGAATTTAGAATACTTATTTGACAGAAGAGTTGAATCAAACACATATTCAAGACTTAAAAACAAATTCTTCCTGAGGTTTTAACAGCCCTATACTTCTGAACATGAGTGAATGAATCTATCCACCAAATGACAATCATCATCCACTTGGGAAGTGGTCTGCCTTTTTCTCTCTTCTTTCCCTACTATTCTCTCCCTCACACTAAAATCCCACACTAAAGACCCTTCCCACCTTTTCTTTCATCCTATTTCAGTGGTTTCTAGACTATATGGTAGTGTAGTGTTGGTATGTTTTTCAAAATGAACCTATACATGTGCCAGCCTGGCCATAAATAAAGTAATGTAGACTCAGAGGTCTCCCTTGTCCTGTGTAGCATTGTTTTAGTTTTAGACTACATTTACGGTCTATTTCAACTCAATTCCTCTGTCTATTAGTTATCACTTGAGTTTTCTACTCCATAGCGAAAGGCACTTATAAGATATGCCACCATTCACCTCTTCTATTTCTTGTCTCTGTAGACTAAACAACTGGTTGCTTTAGGTAATAATATTAGGGAAGGCTTGCAAAATCCTGTATTTTTCTAATATGCAGAGAAAATAAAGTCTGTTTAAATTTTAAAATTAATGCAGTAATTTTTCTTCCTCCCCCCCCTTTTTTTTCAAACTACTGATCCAATTATTCTCAAACTGATCTGGCTTTTGAATTTCCTCTATAAAGTTTAGCAACAAGCCAGTTTGACAGCTAGTTTAGTGAAGGGATAATTATTTTACAAAGCTATAGTACAAGTTACATATTCAATCTTTTCTGAAAAGACAGCATGACAGACAGATATAATAGGAAAGCCTCTAACATGTAGTCATTTAAGTTGTGGCAAATGTGTAACAGCTTTGAAGCAATCTTCCCAGGATGTTCAGATCGCATGAAATTTACTCTTTAATGTGTCAACATACTGTAGTTAGTTTCGCAATGCAACTGTTTGCAGTTTATCAAAGATAATTCCACAAAGATCACCTGTGTTGAATTTTTATAGACTTAAATTCTTGCTTTTACTTAACATTAGCATGAGACTTTTGGTGTTTTGTTACTGTATTGTAGCTAGCTGTTCTAACATCCTAAGACTTACTTAAAAACTATAGATATACTTGGTTTAGTTCTGCCAGATTAAATCACACTGGGGCAGAGCTAAACTCCGATGTGTAAGTATATTTGCGTCCTGGATTGCAATGAAAAGATTAAAATTAAATAGAACATTACTAAAAATTTTTTGAAATACTGTCATATTGCATTTTAAACTTTGCATCTCAAGAGCAAGCTGCATTTGATAATTAACATAGTGCAGGCTTCTTGGAAACATATTTCCAGTGATGTATGAGGCCAGGTAGCCACCTTGTATAATATAACATTTGGTTGAGTTGCACCACATAAAATGTTATGAAGTCTAATAGCAAAGCTTCATCTTGAGAAAACAGGGGATTATTAAGCATTTCAGCTAGACAGCTTGTTGCCCAGTGTTCACCCAAAATAACTTCTCTTGAAATATGGTAACAACCACCTTTAATTTACAACACCTGAGTCTAAATATTTTCTTTCCTGTTAAATTCTCTAGCTGATTCAATTTTCTTGCATGGAGCGTTGATTCTTCACAAGCAGACTCATTTACCAGCAGACATTCATACAGAAAACTATTGACTGAGATCTTCAGTTACCTTCTTTTTTGTGGATGAAGCAGCAGCCCAACAAAAATTCATTTTATGCTTGCATCTTGGCTTTTCAACATCCTCTACATATGAATGCAGTCAGCAATAAATGGGAAATGAACAGCAAAGTAGTGGAGGTCTAGACTTCTGGCAGTGCTTCAGCTTTTACTGAAGAATGCTTACTTTCATTTCAAGTTATAGCAAAATATATGGCCTCTGAAAGGCACCTCATTCATGATGCTGGGAAAAAGGTTTTTGCCAAACCCCATTAGCTGAATAGTTCTCTTGGTAAACTTATCTAAGCTAGCCCTTTACAGCTGGAAGTTATGCCTGTACTTCACTGAAGTATGTATGGTTTAAGGATCTCCAAGGCACTGCAGCTGGGTAGGTAGTAAAGGAAAAGCAACTCTTTCATTAGAGGAATTATATAAAACAGCTGGCATGAAAGCTCTTCAGTATTTTGCAGGGCTATCAATTTCTCTTTCTCTCACTTTCCCATTTGTCTGCCTTCTTAAAATATTCTACATTCAATAGTGACGTTGACGTGAACACCAACTGCCAGTAAATGAAAGGTTTGAGATTAGATTAGCAGCATACAGCCTCTGTATCACAACCAAACAGGCAAGCAGTGCATGCAATCACTTTCCAAAATAGGCATTTCTGTCCACAGAAAATAAATGCAGCAGCAGAGAGATGACAATTCAATAAGACTGAAAATTTTATCTGGTTAGTCAATAAGACGTTAATTAACGTACCTTAACACAGGTCAATGAATCTTACTTTTATTGGAAATGAGATATTTAGATTTAAAAATACAAAGTATTTAGTACCAACACAGTTCTATTGCTCAAATGATAGCTTGACTTTACTAGACTGGTCAGCTGTACATGTTCTGTCGAGTAACAATTTCGAGAATGTTTGCAGTTTCAGTGAGTGGAACTCAGCTTTCATTGGCCCTTGTTATATCATGTTAACTGAATGGGCTTTATGAATAGGTCTAGTCTTGCAGCTCAGGACAGGTTTGGGTGTACTTGTTCAATTTTCTTCCAAAAGAGAAAATCTAGAATTCTTGTATTCCCTTTTTTACCCCAAAGTATTCAAAGGCTGTTCAAAGAAATGAATCTTTTATTAATTTCTTTGTTCCCCTTATCACTTTACCCATTGCATGAAACAATTGAGACAATCACATGTTTAACAATTGACTTTTTTTGTTTGTTTGCTTTATTCAGTAACTGTAGAAATCTGCATTAATAGGTGGCTTTCAAATTATTTGGTTGTTGAATAATTCAGCATTACGTAAAATAGAGCTGCAGAACTGCTTCCAATAGTAATGAAATGGGGAATTATTAATGGAAGGTGCTAGATGAGGAGGGTAATTAGATAAAATTTCTTTTAATTCTGCAAATCTAGAACTGGCTCCCAGAGAAATCTTGACACTTATCCTGGTTTTCCTGTTGGAGTAAGAGAAACTCAGGTAATGGTTGTGGGGGTTGTTTTTTTAGGTTTTTTGGTTTGGTTTTTTTTTTTTTTTTTTGTAATTTTAGCTAAAGAAGGAGAAAAATAAATTTGAAAGGATAGTTAACTCCATAAAGCAAAAGGGCAAGAATAAAAAGTAAACAACAATGTTTTTCCAAAAGATTTTTGTGAAATGTTGACAAAGCACACTGGAACATGACAAAGAGTGACTCATCTTGAGTTGGGCAGTGCAATGGTCTAGTGTCAGAACTGTGGCATTACCTTTATTTAATGACACAAGTGGTGGAATTGAGCCTATGTCTGTTAAATATGGGCTTAATGACTAGCACTGAGCAGAGCACTTGGCCTGTACAATGAGAGTTCCTGGAAAAACACCTATAGCTTCCTTACAGGGTGTGGGATGAGGGAAGAGATCCTAGGAACAAGGATTTATTTGAGTCTTTTAATACAAAAACTTCTGAGAGGGAAGACGGTTAAGAAAACTAGACCTTAGGCAAATGACTTTCTGTGTGGTGCCTCAAATCCCCCAAGCTGTCTGCATGTAACAGCTGTATACAATCTTAATTTTTTACTGGAGTGCAGTGGCCCTTAAGGTACGAGCTACTACTGGTTTTACTCAGCTTTTTTGTCTGCAAGTGTAACGTAAATGGCAACTATTTACTCAACGGCTATAGCTCTTTGTTTCTTCTAGTCAGAACAAATGGCTTTCAGGCTTGACATATAATAGTCTGAATGGATGACAGTGGGTTGGACATGTTCCTCTGAACTGCCACATGCAAGCATGTACACCTGACTACAATTGCATTTTGTAAATTGTCTTTTCTGAGTCACAGGGGGATGTGTGGGGTGGACTAGCCTACTCTAGCACAAATGACACAAATTTCTTCAAAGACCATGACTGTTACCTGAGTCTGGATACTGATGAGTCAGGGTGGCTTGAGGGAGATAACGTATTGTAAATCTCCTGGTAGCAATCAACTCTTATGTTCTTGGGATTTTTTTTAATTTTTTTTTTTTTTAATCTTTACAGGACAACCAAAGAGAGGCTTATATTCCTCATTGCTACAAAATGTGGAGAATCTGCTGGTAAAACTCCTCTTCTACCTTGCCAAACAGTGATAATACCATTCTGCTTTTACTGTCAGACTCTAAAGACAGATACTGGTACTAGTTGCCCTAGCTGCTCGGTGCTAGCTCTCAACAATAGTTTAGGTCATTTGTGCCTTTCTTTGTTTCTAGCATTTTCGAACAGGTGCAATTGTAGCTTTTTGGTGTAAAGATGAGCCTGAGGTTAGAATGGTTGCTTAGGATGCCTCATATCTCTTTCCCTTAGGGCATTGGCTCCAAGTATTACTGTATTTTCTTTTAGTTCATACGTGGTTTTGTCATATTGCAGTGAGAATGGAAAGGAGAGGAAGGATGTCAAAAGGTCTATTACATCCATTTTTCTACTCTTTTCCTTAACTTACTGGCAGTCTGGCCGTATCAAGTAACTAAGTCAGGTAATTTGGATTGTGCTAAAGTTTCATGACTGTTTCTCTGTGTTTTTACCCTAGAACTTTGTCTGTACCCAGCTTAAGAACCTGCTCTCTTCTGAAGAAGTTTTTCATTTCACTTTTGCTGCAGGTTTGTAATGTCATGCTGCCAGTCACAGAAGGAGTCTGTGTGGTGTTCTGGGGAATACCAACACAACTGGTGCAGCAGATAAGTGAGTTCAGCAGATAAGTGAGTAACTACACCGAGTAATGTGATGGTAAGGGGAAACTGCTCAATTCATCTTTTCATGAGATAGGAAAAGACAGTAAAATATATGGATGCTTTTTCTTTTATTTTTGGTACACCACTGGTCCCATTGTGGCAGTCCTGCACTGTCCCACAGACAGCTGACCTTACTACTGAATTTTGACTGAGGTTTTCTGGAACTTGCAGAAACTACTTTTTGCAGAACACTATTTTTTGCCAAGTGACGCCCAACCTATTTCTTTAACAAATAGGTCAGTTGTAACTCATAGGTAACTCATTGAATTAAACAAAAAGGTTTTCTGTCTCTGTTTCTTAGTTCACCTATAATACCAGAAAAAAAAAATTCCCACACAAAACCAAACCAGATCAATCAGCCATATAAACAAAACACTAAGCAAACCTAATCACTCTTTGGTCTTCAGAAAATTCATTTGAAGGAATTCAGTTTCTTACTGTTCTGCATATATTCTGTTCATCTTGCTGTAAAAAGGCATAATATTGATAATAAAGCTCAAGCATAAACAGGAGGAAATTTTAATCTGACTAAAATTAACCACATTTAACCATAGAGCAATAAATAGAAGAACATGCTGTGTGCCTTATGTAGAGTCAGCTGTCACTTAGTTGTATTATTCAGTAAATTTTTGCGGGGTGTCTGTAAGAACAGATGAACTTTATATTTTTCAGTGTTCTTGAACTGTCAGAAATGCAAGTTTCAATAGAAAGGCTAAATTTTGAGGAATGACTGTGGGAACTGTACATACATAGGGACCTGCACAAAAGAATGTTTCTGACAAGCTTTCCCACGTGAAGAGAATTTAAATGATAGTTCACACTTTGCTAGGGCCTAATGTACTAAACGCTTGAGAAACTTAGTGATTCACAGATACTAAATGAACAAGGAAAGAAAATAATAGACTACATGCAAAACAGTTCTAGAACTGCCAGCACAGCATTCAGTAGACAACAAAATTGTTTTGGTATGTGTTCTGGAGAAAAGCAGTTTGCATGCACAAGGACCATTTGTTTGTTTTTCTGGTGGCTCATCCACTTGAAATTGGAGTTGTGTTTTAATTTTCTTCAGTTAGTCACCATCCATTCCCAATAATTGTGCAGACAAGTCTTTGCCTCTACACAGCAGGATATACACATTGCATATGATTACGCTGGCTTCCAAGGAAGGAGAGGCTGCCTAAAAACGAGACATAAGTATCATCCAAGCATTTTAGGAGCAAGGGTGAATGTTATATGAAGTATAGAGGGACAAAACTCTATGTGTGAAATGGTTTTGCTCATTTTCTGCTTACCTGTGCATTTAATAAATGATTTTAGATTTTTTTGGGGTAACATACTCTTTACCCATGTTACAACATGCTTATAAACAAGATATGCAAAATAAAGTACTGCACCAGATAAGCCTAAAAACCTTAACTCCTAAAAATAAAGATCATGGTTGCTCAGTTTGTCCCATCCTGCCTGCTTACCCTGTATAAAATTTTGAATGAAAACAACCAAAGGGTTTTTTTCCCTTTATTTTTAAGGTCTGTCCAGAAAGTGTATGCTGCTGGACACCCAAGTGACTTCGAAATTTCTTCAAGCTTTTATTAGAAAACATATGAGCAGTCAATGCTACTTCTTTAGTGCAGCACAACTATGCTCTATTTCAAACCTGACTGGATTAGAAACTGGATAAATCCAGAAACAGGTATTTATTTATTGGAAACAACACTTTGAAAAGGTGAACGTATAGAGTGTATTAATTAGCATCAAAGTAATTTCAACATTTGAACCAAAGAACTCTATTAACATAAAAAAGTGTAATTTTTCTGTTCACAAATGTTAAACAATCCTTGATATTAGCAAAAAATTAGTTTATGTCCATTATGGATATGGATTAAATGAAGACATAAAGACATTTGCCTTTGTCAATTCTGTACCTCACCTCCATATTGGCAAATGACCTTATGCCATGTTCTGTCTACATTTTACAGCAAAAGTATTCTGAAGTGCTTAACCTTTTGCTGGTTTACCACATGTAGCAAAATTCTTAAACACTCTGATGGTCTGTGGTGTTTAAAAAACAACAACAACAAAAAGGTGCAATAGCAAATCCACAAAAGCCAGGCACGAAACACCAGTTGTGAAGATGGGAATGTCTCAAGTTGTTTCGGAGCAAGCAGTTCTCGCTCGTTCTCTAAATGAACGATTCGTTCTCTCTCATGTGTTAGAAGGTTTTGAGTAAGACAGTTCTCTGGAGGTTTTGGCGGATGACCTAGCAAGGGATCAGGAGAAGTCCTAACTGGAGCATTGGTCTTAGTGTGCCCTTGTCTGCAATCTTCCAGCAACATCTTTCTTTAAAATTATGTAAACCCAGTTTGTTTGCTATGTCTGTAACAGAAGAATATTCATCTACATGAAAACAGTGCTACAGGGCTTTTATTATACAAGGTTGTGAACTGAATAAGTGCTTATGGCTTGATCCTAACTGGTAGAATGACTTAATGTGTAACAATTTGTTTTTACCATTGTAATTTTGCTTTTAATAAAACATTTTCAAAAGAAAATAAAGCCTAAAACTCAAAAATCAATTAAGCAAAATTCGTGAGCTGTCTTCTTAGAACCATAAAACTCAATTGTGTGGTACAAAAATAATACTTCTCACACATGATAATCTAATTTGGGGGACTAGATTAATGAATTTTATTTTTTTTTTCCTCACAGTACTATTTGCTTTTGCTCTCCTTTACATGACAAAGTCTACTTAGCGATACTCTGGTCCTGTGATAAGAGGTAGTGAGAATCTTGAGTGGTCATACAGATAAAAGTTTTTAAAATGTATTTATTATCCCCATCCCCGCTTCCTCTCCAAAAATGGAGAAAAAAATCAGATGGGTGGCAATTTGCAGCTTGTTTTGGACTTTTGATTTTCTTTTTTCTCAAGAATACATAAAATATCTAATTTTTTCAAATTTTACTGTATACCAATGTTTTTGGGAAAGTTATAGTATTGAACAGTATATTGATATTTCAAGTACTTGGGTTTAAAACATGGTTGGGGTGGGTAAGCTCCCACTACTTGTGGCGGTGAGGAAACGATATGTCGTAACAACCTCTGCAGTTACAGGGACAATGTTTTTTGTGAGTGTCTGTTTCTTTTTGTCAAATATTGTTGGTTTTTAGTGAATTTGGGGGAGAGGGGTTATTTTTTGTGTTTTTTGTTGCTGTTGGGTTTTTTATTTTGTTTTATTTTTTTAATAAACTGATGTCTGTCTGTTTGCAAGTATTACTGTACCTTTGCATCAAATTCTGCAATAGTTTAAAAATCTAACTTGCTTAAGCACCTCAATTTGTCAAAAGATCAGTAAGCTTTCAGTATATACAATATTATGTATGCAGATTAGTTCACTCAGACTGAACAGTAAAGCAGCTAAGAATTTTATAGCAAAGACTGAATGAAGATGAATGTATAAGTAATAAAGTTGCATGGTGAATTTTAGGGTTTGCCATTTATCCTTTGCTTCAGATTTTGTAGGTTGCGTTTCTGTGCTTTAGCGTATCATCTCTGTGACAACTGAATGCTTGTCAAACATGATACAGCCCTAAAGTCTTTTCTAACAATAATTTCTTCACTAACAGATACAGTACATACATGGAAAATCTTAGTTTTCCTTGTAAATATACTGAGACATAGAGGAAGGATTTAGTTAAATGGGTATTTTCTTCTATTGCTAGGCAATGAAACTGATTAATTGATCTAAAATGTTGTTCTTATTGGAGAAATAATTCATATGGTGAAATCATTCCACATCGTCCACCAATACATAGACCGTTTTAGAAACCCTAGTAATCTAAGGAAATCTTGTGACTAAGCCGATAACTAAAGAAACTTAAGCTTTGACAAAAGAAGGTGACTTCAGTTGAAGTGCTGGTCAGGTAGAATGATGTTCAGTAACATATTTTGATTACCCATAGAGGTTCACTGAGAGAGAGAAATGGGCATGAAAAAAAAGCGAATATTGAAGTTTTCTTCAGGTCACTGGAGAACTGTGAAGTTAAATACTCAACAAGAAATGTCATTTAAAATTGATTGACTGAGTGTACGTAGCACTATACTACACTATAGTGTTGACTATAATGTCATGAGGATTTTCAGACCTATCACACTTTTTCCTAAAACACTTGATACTCAGAACCAAAGAGAAATAGCATAAATTTTTTAACAATGAAGGTATATAATTAATATATACAATTGGGTAGAATATGAAATCTAGTTTTTTTGTAAGAGTCACTGTCTAATATTGGTATCTAAATCTGCATTTATGCACACAATAAACTAAACAAATATTAATGGAGTACTGAACATTTCAGGGTCCTGGGATTTTGTTACTTCTATCTGCTTTTACTATCTCTTTGAGAAGCAGTGTTCAGCTCTGTTTCAGTCACCAAGGGATTCTTCTTTCTTTCTGAAGAAATCAGATTTGATAAATTTACCTATTTAGTAGTATTACAGATTTACTAAACAGTGGAAAACCAGCATAAATACCATCTCTATTTCAGAATCATTTATTTGTGTATAAAAAGGTGCTTTTTCTGTCAGGAAGGAGATTATAAGGTAAGTTTATCTATAGAGATTATTCTATAAACATACTGCAAGGCACGTGATAGACCTTTTAAAATCCACAGAAATAAATAATCTTGAGTCATAAATTTCTTGTTCAAGGAATGCAAATTTTTGTGTAATGAAGATGTGTGTGTTTGTACTCTCCTATGCCTTTTGCTGTTTCATTCAGTTGGGTTACCATTCATACTTTTTCCTTTTTCTGTTCTTCACACATATTTTCATCTCTACCAAGCACAAAAAGTGATGCAGGGCTCAAATAAACTAGCATGTGTTTTTTTCATTTGTTTGGGGATTTTTGGTCAGAAAAGTTTTCTTGTGTAGGCTGCTTAAGAAACTGCATCACTGCCTCCTCTTTATTTCTGTCCTTAAAAATGGACACATTGTAGGTGTGTCGATTCCATTTCACGAATGTGAGCATTTTTACCTGTGAAAACCTTGAAAATATCTGTAGAAAATGGGTGTGTTAGACACTAAAGAATATGCTGGTTTCTAATCTCTTTCCTCCTTCCCCCATTCACAGATTGTGTGCATTGATTAGATTTAGAGTGACCTATAGACTGAAATTCCTGTAGCATGCCTCTGCATGCTGGAGAGACAGAGGAGGGTGGATTCGTGAGACATACTGAATCCTGGGGCAGATATAATTTTCATGCAGACAACTTCACTCAAAGCCTGAGAGAATTAGCTGAAAATGTTTCTCCCTTTGCTGTTGCAAACGCTACTCAGTGGTCGGTCCTCTCTTTGTTAACATAGCAGGCCATTTCAAGCTAGCTGAGTTAGCTTCTCAGCGAGAACTAAATGGTGGGCTCCCACTGCCCTGCCAATACTGAAAGGAATTTTCAACTAAATACTGAATGCAGATCATTGCATGTTAAAATGAAATATTACCTTCAGACAAACGGACAAATATTTCCCTTTCAAATTATACTACAACACTCAAAACTTATAGGATGCTATACATATAAATTGTTTAACACTAGAAAATCTCATAGCCATATTAAAGTTAGATTGTACCTGAAAATCTGTCTAAGCTTAAAAATATGGGAATATGCTCTGAAAACCATTAAATTTGATCACTGATGGAGCAAGTGAAATGTACTTCAAGTGCAAATAGCAGATCTCATTATTCATGTACTGTCTTCTCAAAGTATCTTTTCAGAATCCTCCTTGTATTTTAATAAGAACATTAATTGATAAGCTGCCACAAAGTATTAGGATGAGTTAGCATTTTGCAAGTTGGAACCAACATTGTCAAATTAACTCTGGGCCAGTACAGGCTGCAGAAATCTAAGAAACAATGGGCTGCTTCTGTGAAGCACTGCTTCATAACTGAGCAGCTGCCAACAACTTCTGTACTGCCTTTGGCTTCATTAATTTAAGAAGTGAGACTTCAGACTGTGCCCATGGTGAAGGAAGGAAGCAGAGTTCAACGCTGGGGTAGCAAAAGCATAAATGGTCATGTCAGAAAGATATTTGACTCAGCATAAGCTTTAAAAGATGTTGTTGCCTATAGAATGAGTATCCATCAATGTCACTCACAGTGAATTTACACAAAAGGTGGCAGATATGTGCCCCCAGATGAACATATCATGGGATGCACCTGTGAGTCCTGAGGGAGCTGGCAGAAGTCGTTGCTGGACCACTCTCCATCATCTTTGAAAGGTCCTGGAGAACAGGCAAGGTGCCTGAGGACTGAAGGAAAGCCACTGTCACTCCAGTATTCAAAAACGCCAAGAAGGAAGAGCCAGGAAACTACAGGCCAGTCAGCCTCACCTCCAATCCTGGAATGATGATGGAACAGCTCATTGTGGGTGTCATCTCCAAGCGTCTGGAGGAAAAGAAAGTTATCAGAAGTAGTCAACATGGATTCACCAAGGGGAAGTTATGTATTACTAATCTGACAGCTTTCTACGACGGCATGACTGGACAGGGCAGTGGATGTTGTCTACCTTGACTTCAGCAAGGCTTTCGACACTGTCTCCCACAGCATCCTCGTAGGTAAGATTAGGAAGTGTGGGTTAGATGAATGGACAGTGGGGTAGATTGAAAACTGGCTGGCAGGTAGAGCTCAGAGGGTTACGATCAGTGGGGCAGACTCCAGTTGGAGGCCTGTGACTAGTGGTGTTCCTCAGGGGTCAGTGCTGGGTCCAGTCCTGTCCAATGTATTCATCAATGTCCTGGATGAAGGGATGGAGTGTACCATCAGCAAGTTTGCTGATTACAGGAAACTGGGAGGGGTGGCTGACAGCCTGGAAGGCCAAGCTGCCATTCAGCATGACCTGGACAGGCTGGAGAGTTGGGCAGAAATTCAACAAAGGCAAGTGTAGGGTCCTGCACCTGGGCAGGAATAACCCCAAACACCAGTACAGGTTAGGGGCTGACCTGTTGGAAAGAAGCTCTGGACAACAGGATGACAATGAGCCAGCAACATGTCCTTGTGGCCAAGAAGGTCAATGGCATCCTGCGGTGCATCAAGAAGAGTATAGCAAGCGGGTGGAGGGAGGTCATCCTGCCCCTCTACTTGCCCTGGTGAGGCCACATCTGGAGTGCGGTGTCCAGTTCTGGGCTCCCCAGTTTAAGGACAGGGAACTGCTGAAGAGGGTACAGTGAAGGTCCACGAAGACAATTAGGGGGCTGGAGCATCTTTCTTATGAGGAAAGGCTGAGGGAGTTGGGTCTTTTTAGCCTGGAGAAAATAAGACTAAGGGGGGATCTTATCAATATTATCAATAAATACTTAAAGGGAGGGTGCGGAAGGAGGGGGCCAGTCTTTTTCCAGTGGTTAACAGCGATAGGATGAGAGGTAACGGGCACAAGCTTGAATATAGGAAGTTCCATCTAAACATGAGGAGGAACTTTTTGACTTGGAGGATGGCAGAGCACTGGAACAGGCTGCCCAGAGAGGTGGTGGAGTCTCTGACTATGGATACATTCAAAACCTGACTGGATGCCATCCTGTGCAACCTGCTGTAGGTGGACCTGCTCTGGCAGGGGGGTTGGACCAGACTGATCTCTAGAGGTCCCTTCCAACCCCTAACATTGTATGATTTTATGATTCTATATTAGCATAGTGCCTTGTAGAATCCTTTTCTTTGATCTGAGTCTTCCTCTGCCTATGTGAGCTGAGAATCAATCAGTTCTACTCTGTCAAATCTCACCCTTTTAGGAATGCAAATCTCTTCACATTATTTTGCTATCAGAAACAGCTTGCTCTGCTTAATTTGGGGTGTGTAAGACTCATATGCATTTGACACCACATTCACTTTGTACATGGCAATAAGCTCCATTTAGACATACAAATACAAATATCTACATTGGTGCAAACTCTGGTTTTATTCTAACAAATTAGCTATCATGTGTCACCTTTTCTGCTCAGAAGTCAGATGTATGAGCTTTTCAATGCCTGTAAAATAGCAGAAAGATGTGCCCGGTATCTGTTTCTTTAATTTGAACAGTAGCCTCTTATCCTACTCATGGCAGTGTTCAGATAAACAAGCTACTCCAGATTAATGCAAAGGTTAATATATAGTGTTCCTCTGTATTGTCTTCTTGACGCTCTGTACTTTGATTATTAGGGAACTAGGCTCTTCATCAAGACTATTTCAGAATCCTGTGCACAGCAGTATTTTGAATGCCATCTTAATTATCAAATAAAAAAAAAGAAAAAAAACAAAAAAGAAAAAGGAAAAGAGTTTTCACTTTTTGTACCAAGTAAAGTTTGTCTTTTGAGCTGGTAATAAAGTGAATTAGATATTTCAGTTATAATTAGCGTAACAGAGCCACTGCTGCTGATTTTGCGATGTGCTGGAACTTGACGAAGAATTTGGCCAATAAACTTTTAAAGATTCTAACTACTACTGATGTAACCTTACACTATACCATAAGGACACTTCTCTAGTATAATAGTGGCTCTCAGCAGAATTTCCTGTCAGTTATTGTAAATCAAGCTGAAAAGGATGTGTTTATCATGGAGTAAGTATTCACAGAAGTCCTTACTGACTTAAAGAGGGTTGTCTACAGAAGTTAAATTACTACAAGCTGAAGGGTATAGATAAAACTTTACTTAATATTTTTAATCATTGCTATTGCTTAGCAACATGTACACATGTTACATGTGAAGATTTGTCCCAAAGCAACACTATTTTCAAAATGTTTGTCGCATTTGCTGTTGCTGATAAATAGATACTAACTCTAATTTTTAGGAATGGCAGCTAATTGAATTGTTTGCCCCTACATTACTTGCTCCTTAGCAGCTGTGAATTCACGTAATTTCTAACATATTATGCTGTGTGGGCAGTCCTCTAAAGTATGTAAGAGAATGTGCCATGAAGAGAACTTTTTGGATATCTCCTCACTGCCATCTTTATTCCATAAGTTTCCCATATGTTCATTAAACTTTTTATGAAATCTTTGAAGTGGTTTGTCACCAAGCACATGATGGCACTTCACATTTCCCCTTGCTTTCAAAGTCTTCATGTTCTAATATTACATAACTTGATGCTGAAGTGTCACTTGATTGTATTTTGATAAAACAAGATTTAAAGATCCTTTTTATGTAAATGCAGTGTGCTGTGACCTGCTTGTATCCAGAAGTAAATTTTTTTTTTTCTGGATGACTTTAAAGAGAGAGAACTGTTTCTTGTACTTTTTGTTATACTCTGTCTGTTTTCTTTAACTAAATTCTGCCTTGTCCCAGACAATTCATATTGTTTTTTGTCTTAATAAGTATGAAATATTCTGAGCCCTGTAAGAATTTCCTATGACAGTCAATATTCTATAATGCCAAGAACTAATATTCAAGCTCTGAGCCTTACATAGACAATATTAGCAGCATATTTATTATTTGTGGCACTATTAAACCGTAAAATAATGGTTACTGTTCACTTTAAGCCTTCTTTGTGACACACATTGTCTAATGAAACCTACTTTAAAAACCTATTTTTGCATTCCATCATAGAAATTAAAAGATAAAACCTCTTGAAATAAGACCTCTGGGTAATGTTTTTGAAAGTATGGAATATGAAACTGGGGCTTAAGGAACAAGAAGATCTCCAAAGCTGTCACTTAAACCAGAAGAACAAGGTTCTCAGTTGTTCTCCAGAGTCTATTCCAGTTTATTTTTTAATACATTTAGCTGTTAAGCCTATGAAAAAAAATCTTAAAAAATAAGTGTAATTATATAATTACTGTCCATTTGAATTTTTATGGGGTTGAATACTTGCTCCAAAGTGGCCATGTAAAAATTATTTTTTTTGACAAATATGAACAACTGGGGTAAGAGCTTGCAATAGTCTAGTAAGAAAATTATAAATCTTAACGTTTAATGGGAACTTTAGTTAAGGACCTTTATTTAAATAAACCTCTGACGATATTCCATATTTTGGAAAAATACATACTGTTAGTGTTATGATGCAATATTTCCACATGGGAAAACCAAGCTTATACAAATGCACTGCTCCATGAACCACTCAGACTACAGCTCCCATAGGGTGATATACCAGCATGTTGTTACTGACAGTCTCAAAACCAAATGCACTGATAGATGATTTTGCAGCAATAAATTGTCCATGCAAAATCAGCTCCTTTTTTTGGCATAATATTTTTCAAGAAACAATATTCTGAAATGTTATACATCCTTTTAATCTCAATGGATACCAACTTGTATTTCAACAGGTTATATTTCTGACTTGTTATAAAGAAGCTCACCAAAGTATTCAAGAACAAAGGACCCGACATTAAAATTTGTCCTGTTTCAAAATAAACGCACCTTTTGGCTTCCTCTTTAACAACATTTGGGAGACTTCAAAGGAATGTGAATACTTTCCATTTAAAATGTTTTTAGAATCAGCTACTATTTTTAATATGCATAGTATTTAACAGATAAAAAACTAATTTGATGACAGTTAAGGATTACAGTCCAAAACATGTTAATTATATGAATATATATCAAAATACAACTGTAAAAGTTGATATGATCAAGCCATTTAGCGACAGATGCATGAGGAATACTCATAAAAGTACAGCCATAAAAATTCTTCCTTTACAGAAATTTCCTACCTCACATACCTGTGTGTGTGATAGCATTACTTTTCTGAGGCAAAGCAGCAATGTTAAGTATTTATTATTTAAAAGATGCACTATTGCTTTGAAGCCCAATTTTTATATACTTATCCTAAGCATACAGAAAAACTCCAACAGAAGTTTTTGATAAATTATCTAAATACATAGGATAACTAGACGGGTACAGAAACAACAGAAATTAATTAAAGTGTAATAACATAGGAAATCAATTATTCAATCATGTACTCAGATTGAGAAGAAAAACACATTTTGGCTTATTGTCTAAATATTCACTCTTTCTGACAGTTCCCTTGAAGCTTAATCAAAATTGATTCAGGAAATAGTCTTCCCTAGTTTTATTAATAAGTTATTTGTGAAACAAATGTATTACAAATGTGGTGGGTTGACCTTGTCTGGCCACCAGGTGCCCATCATTCACCTCTTCAGCAGGACAGGGAGAGAAGTAATATGAAAAGCTAATGGGTCAAGATAAAGATAGTTGAAAGAAGAAAGGCAAAGGCTGCATGTGGAAGCAAACCTAAGCAAAAAGATTTATTCTCTGCTTTCCACCAGCAGGTGAAGTCCAACCATTTCCTGGGAAGTAGAGCCCCAGTACATATAGCGATTGCTTCAGAAAACAAATGTTTTAACAGCCAGTTCTCACCCGTCCCCTTCTCTTAGTTTTTACGCTTGAGCAGACGTCACATGGTATAGAATGTTCCTTTGGTAGGTCTGAATCAGCTGTCCTGGCTACGTCCTCTCCCAGTCTCTTGCTCATCTCCAGTCCACTGGCGTTTGGGGGGTTGGAGAGTTGGGCGTGGAGAGACAGCCCTGATGTTGTTCGAGCACTGCTCAACAGGAGCTCAAACACGGGTGTGTTATCAACGCTGTTCTGACCACAAATATAAAGCACAGCACTATGAAGGCTGCTATAGGAAAGTTAACTCCATCCCAGCCAGACCCAACACAAAATAAAGAAAATGTGGAGAAAAAAGCTTTTTTGAAAATTCTAGACTACAGTAGGTCTCAGACTCAAGTCTTGTCTTTGTTTTATTTACTAATTTTATTTTATTTTATTTTTTTAAATGTGAAGCAGAGAATTCACAGATTTTTCAAGTTTAGTTTTGAAATTTTAAAATGCTGTGCACAGAAATCTAATCAAGTCTAAAGAATTCCTTAAGCACTTATGGCATATGTTTATATGTGATTTGTTTCATGAAATTCATCTAATCGTTAATATTTTGTCATAGTTAAAGATGGCATTAGTTCTTTTTTTCTGGTGTTTCCAGGAATCCATTCAATAATATGTTTTTGAATATAGGATCCTATTTAGCTATTTGCATCTGATTGGCTTGTTAATTTATCTGAATAAAAATGAATAAGACTATTTCTTTAGTTAGATTTCAACACCTACAAATTTTGAAAGCATTGCCTTGAACTTCATAATTTTCTTAAGAGGAAACTTTCTCTCCAAGGGATTAAAAATAAATGAAAATAGCAAAAGTAAATAGTACTGGAAGGACTATCTTGAAGCAAAAGTACTTGAACTTCGTATTTCCATCTATTTTGCAAAGATTACACAGGAAATTGAGCAGAGCTGTAAATTTGCTTTGTATAAATTTGGTGTAAGTAGTCTTACACCACTGATCAATGTGTACTTTTTTGGAGCTCAGATCTAGGTCCAACTGTTTTTATGCTACCAAAATTGCAGAGGAAAGTGTCTGATTTGTGGTTGCTTGAGTTGCCTCTAACAGTAATTTAAATGTCTGTAGGCCCAGTGGCAAGTAAGTATGAAAAGGATCAATCAGTACAGAAGATGAAAGCAACAGAACTAAATCTGCTCAGCATTGCTATGCAGAAAATATTTAGAGTCATAGCATTAGTGAATTTTGGCACAAAACAAACATTATTCATGTTACAACATTGTAAACATAAAAAAGACTGGTTTGTGGTGTTACCCTTGTGATATTAGAGTGCATCTGGCCTGAGTTTTTTATGCAGAAATTTCTTCCGCCTGAATGCTCTATAATAAAAATGCAACCAAAGTGCCACAATGATTCCTACCTCAGGTTTTGTATGTTTATATATCCGTGAGTGATTATATATGCACATTAATATTTATAAATAAACACTGTAAAACTTAAATGACTGTCATCCCTAAGTCCTGTGATGTTTTCCAGAATGTAGGTAACACTCACTGTACTGAAAATAAGTGACCTGAATGATTAGATGCAGCAGCTGACTGCTAATATAACAGAAGCTTTCTTCTCCATGCTAAAGTCTTTATCATTTTGACAACATACTAAGCTATGTGTAGAACCGATTATTTTCCAGTTTCCGTATTCCTTCTTCCACACCACTTCAATTACTGAGAGAGTAAACATTATAATACTACTGCCTAACTTACCTCTGTCTTCTCGACATTATAACTTTAATGACTTTCTTTTCCCAGAATGTGGCTTCCAGTTTGGTGTCTGTGATTATTGTGGAGATTGTATTTCAGTCAGTAATTGCTGGCTTAAAAGTCTATTTTTTTATCCATGCTTCATTACATGCCTGTAAATCACGCAATACAAAACAGATTGAGAAGTTATTTGGTAAAAATCAGCTGGAGCTGCAAGACAAGGAAAGCTACTAATTGAAAAATTAAGTCAAAATATATAGTACCCCTATACTATTGACAGTAGCTGGAAACTCAGGCATGGAAATAAAAATCTGTTCCTCTCTTCATGGCAAATAGCTGATCCCTTTTATCCTGTCTCTCTCCTCACGTGAGCGACCTCCTGCATCTAAGCTAACTGAGTTTGCCTGACACTGCAAATGCAGTAGTTATGTGATAACAAGGTATAAAATGTGCACAGCCAGGCTGCCTGGGAAGATTATTTTAGAGCACATCTGGACATCTCTGGGCCTGTGGCTGCAAAAATTATGGGGCACACCTCAGAACTGATCTGGAGAAACAGGCACATAATTCCTCAAAATTATAGGATGAAAAAAAGGGAGGGGAATAATTGGGAAAACTTAAAATTGACATTATTTTTTGAATTATGTGTTGTACATAACATGATCAATGAACCAAAGGGGAGGGGAACAAGGGGGAGAGGAACCTCAATCCATCCCACTCCTACCAGTTTGATTAGTCTCACCTCTGTGCCTAGCAATATCATGGAGCAGATCCTCCTGGAATTTATGCTAAAGCACATGGAATATAAGGACAACCAATGAGGCTTCACTAGAGGCAAGTTGTGCCTGACAGATTTGGTGGCCTTCTGTGATGGTGTTACAGCATTGGTGGATAAAGGAAGAGCAACAGACGTCATCTACCTGGACTTGTGCAAAGCATTTGACACTGTCCTGCATGACATCCTTCTCTCTACATTGGAGAGACATGGATTTGATGGATGGACCACTCAGTAGGTAAGGAATTGGCTGGACAGTCACACTCAGATGTGGCTCAATGGCTCAATGTCCAAATGGCGACCAATGACAATTTGTTTTCCTCAGGGGTCAGTATTGGGACTGGCACTGTTCAACATCTTTACTTGTGACATGCATGTTGGGAATGAATGCACCCTCAGCAAGTTTGCTGATAACACCAAGCTGTGTAGTGTGGTCAGCATGCTTGAGGGAATGGATGCCATCCAGAGGGACCTGGACAGGCTTGAGGAGTAAGGTCATGTAAACCTCATGAAGTTCAACAAGGCAAAGTGCAAGGTCCTGCACCTGGGTCAGGGCAATCCCAAGTACAAATACAGGCTGGGCAGAGAATGGGTTGAGAGCAGTCCGGAGGAGAAGGGCTTGGGTGTGTTGGTTGCTGAGAAGCTCAACACGGTCTGGCAATGTGTGCTCACAGCCCAGAAGGCCAGTTGCATCCTGGGCTGCATCAAAAGAAGCATGGCCAGCAGGTCAAGGGAGGTATTTCTGCCCCTCTATTCATCTCTCATGTGACCCACGTGGAACACTGTGTTCAGCTCTGGAGCCCCCAACATAAGAAGGACGTGAACGTGTTGGAACGGGTCCAGAGGAAGGCTATGAAGATAATCAGAGGATTAGAGCATCTCTCCTATGAAGACAGGCAGAGATTTGGGTTTGTTCAGCCTGGAGAAGAGAAGGGTCTGGGGAGACCTTACAGCAGACTTCCAGTACTCAAAGGCAATCTACAGAAAAGGTGGAGAGGGACTCTATCATAGAAGGTAGTGATAGGGCAAGGGATAATAGCTTTAAACTGGAACAGGGTAGATTCAGATCAGATATTAGTAAGAAATTCTTTACTCTGAGGGTGGTGAGACAGTGGCACAGATTGCCTAAAGAAGTTGTGGGTGTCCCATGCCTGGAAGTGTTCAAGGCCAGATTGGACGGGGCTTTGAGTAACATGGTCTAGTGGGAGGTGTCCTGGCCCATGGCAGGAGTTTGAGATATCTAAGGTCTGTTCCAACCCAATCCATTCTATGATTCTATGTTTCTGTGTTTCTGTGATTCTATGATTCTATGCTTCTTTTATTCTATGATTCTTTGATTCTATGGTTCTATGATTCTTGAACAATCTAGAGAACCTAGAAATGTTAGATGTTTTGGGTTTGCAGGGAAGGTTTTGGTAGCAGGGGCTACAGGGGTGGTTTCTGGGGGAAGCTGCTAGAAGCTTCCCCTAGGTCTGATAGAGCCAATACCAGCTGGACCCACTGCTGGCCAACGCCAAGCTGATCAGTGATGATGGTAGCCCCTCAGTGATAAACCTTTTAAGAAAGGGAAAAGAACTCTGTGCAGCTGCAGCCTGAAGAGAGGACTAAGAATATGTGAGGGAAACAACACTGCAGACACCAAGGTCAGTGAAGGAGAAGGGGCAGGAAGTGTTCCAGGCATTGGAGCAGAGATTCCCCTGCAGCTCCTGGAGAAGACCATAGAGAGACAGGCTGTCCCCCTGCAGTCCATGAAGGCTGATGATGGAGCAGATATCTACCTGCAGCCCATGGAGGACACCACACCTGAGCAGATGGAAGTCTGAAGGAGGCTGTGACCCCCAGGTAGAGCCCGCACTGGAGCAGGCTCCTGGCAGGACTTGTGGCCCCCTGGAGATAGGAGCCCACGCTGAAGTACGTATGCTGGTAGGACTTGTGACCCCATGGGAGACCCATGCTGGAGCCGTTCATGAAGAACTGTAGCCTGTGGGAGGGACCCCATGTTGGAGCAGGGGAAAACTGTGAGGAGTACTCCCCCTGAGGAGGAAGGAGTGACAGAAACTGGCCACAACCCCCATTCACCATCCCCCTGTGCTGCTTCTGGGGAGGAGGTAAAGAAAATTGGTAATGAAGTTGAGCCCAGGAAGAAGGGATATATAGGGGAAAAGTGTTTTAATATTAAGTTTTTATTTCTCATTACTGTACTCTGATTGGATTGGTAATCAAGTAAATCAATTTTCCACAAATTAAGTCTGTTTTGCCTGTGACGGTAATTGCTAGAGTGATTTCCCTTTCCCTATCCCATGAACCTTTCATTATATTTTCTCTACCCCTGTCCAGCTGAGGAGTAGGAGTGATAGAGCAGCTTTGGTGGGCAGCTGGTGTCCAGCCAGGATCAACACACCACACCAAAATAAGCTATTTTTTTAAAAAAAATTATCTTTTCAAGACAAAGTTTTGTTAGCATATTTCTGTCTCAGGAAGCTGGTCTGATAGGCAAACTTTATATCAATGTTTCCATTATGATAACTTGACCTATCTGAGTTAGCTTTCGATACTTACCTATTACTTGCAATGTACCCACAACAGTCTACTACTAATTGTAAATATCAAAATATTCAGGGAGATTTAGGAAGCATTCAGCAAAAATATTTAGACAAGGAAATAAATTGTTCTAAGATTAGTGATATACTTGCACTGTTAAAGGTGTCCAAGTTAGTTTACATCTGTTGAATGATCTGAGTGTGACGCAGTCAGTGTGACAATGGTGAAATTAAGCAAATTCTTGATTCTAACTTGGAGACGGATGGGTTTGATGGATGGGCTGTTGGATAGGAATAGTCTGGATGGTCGTATCCAAAGAGTTATAGTCAATTCCTCAGTTTCCAAGTGGAAACCAGTAATGAGTGCTGTCCCTCAGAGCTAGATACTGGGACCAATACTATTTAATTCCTTCATCAACAACATAGATAGTGGGATTGAGTGCACCCTCAGCAGATTTTCAAATGATGCCAAGGTGACAGGTGCAGTTGATTTGCTTGAGGGAATGGATGCCATCCAGAGGGACCTGGACAGGCTTGTGGAGAGGGCCCATGCAAACTTAAGGAAGTTCAACAAGGACAAGTCCAAGGACCTGCACCTGGTTCGGCACAATCCCTGATATCAGTAACAGGCTGTGGAATGAATGGATTGAGAGCAGCCCTGAGGACAAGGACTTGAGGGTACTGGTGGATGAATTGGACATCCACCATGAGCCACCAATGTCTGCTTGTAGCTCAGAAATGCAATTGTACCCCAGGGTGCATAAAAAGAGGCATGAGCAGGAGGTCAAGGGAGGTGATTCTCCTCTTCTCTGCTCTTGTGAATCTCCACAGAGAATCTTCCAGAGAAGCTTTAGATCCCCCATCACTGGAAGTGTTCAAGGTCAGGTTGGATGGGGCTCTGAGCACCCTGACCTAGTGAAGGATGTCCTTGCCTGTGGCAGGGGGGTTGCACTAGATGATCATTAAAGGTCCCTTTCAACCCAAACCTTTCAGTGATCCTATAATTCTATGAAAATGTTTGTTCTTGGTATCATTTCCCACCTACTATATTGATCTGTCCGGTCTAATTTTGGAATCCAATGCAATGATCATTAACTTGTTTTATTTTAACAAGTTCCTACCACAGCAGGAGGGGGCCAGCCTTTTTTCAGTGGTGCCCAGTGACAGGACAAGGGGCAATAGGTATAAAATCAAATATAGGAAGTTCCTTCTCAACATGAGGAGAAACTTCTTTCCTTTGAGGGTGGCAGAGCACTGGAACAGGCTACCCAGAGAGGTGGTGGAGTCTCCGACTCTGGAGACATTCAAAACCCGCCTGGACGCCATCCTGTGCCACCTGCTGTAGGTGGACCTGCTCTGGCAGGGGGATTGGACCAGATGATCTCTAGAGGTCCCTTCCAACCCTTCACATTCTGTCATTCTGTGATTAAGTAAAACTATAGGTTCATTTTAAATACTGCTTTGGCAAGAAAAATCTTCATTATGTGTAGGTAATTATTTGCTTTACTAAAAAGTAATAGCCTTTGCAGTGAGAAAGGAAAATAGCAAGCCTGCTTATTGGGAAAAAATTTCAAATATATACCCTTGCACTTGAAACTGGAAAAATTCACACCAAATCAAATTAAATAAAAAAATTAAGATTTATATTCAACATATGTGAAAAACCCCAAAACTCTGCAATTATGTCATGAGTTGTAAAAGACTCTGGTTTTTTGTTTAAAGAAAACCATACAGACTATTAAAAAACACACTATTAGAGGTAATGAAGCTATTTTTTTCATAGTTTATTTCTTTCTACCAAATTTCTTTCACTACCAAGAACGTCCCTGATTCATAATAAATCACCTTTTCACTTCATAATCATAGCTTTCAATATAGTCTATTATTGAAATAGAGCGTCTGGAACACTTTGAGATGATGTGGACTCTCTAATGTTGCAGTTTAGAGCTGAAGAACATATATTCTCCTTGCAGCTGCAAAGAAGAAATCAACTTCCCTCTCCCTAGGAAATAACTTGAAAAATGCAGCTAAAACAAATCATGGGGATTATAGGAATCAGTTTGGTAGCAGCAATGGCAGTTAGTAACAAAATGAAACTGGGCAGGATGTGTAGGACAGTGAAGAAATACCTACATCTTGCCAGGGGAAATGTTGGGCTCCTGCTCAGCTGGTCATTCTTAACCTTGGCTGATAATTCTTTTTTTTTTTCTTTTTTTTTTCTTTTTTTTTCTTTTTTCTTTTTTTTCCTGCTTGCCCATCTTCTGTTAAACCATTTGACTTGCACAGACTGTCCTGAGAGAAATTCTGTCTTCCTGCATAACTTATGCTTCAGGTAGTATCCATTAGCAAACACACTTTGTGAAGTTTGAGTACCCATTTCCCTATTATATCTGTCTGGATGTACTGGAGGAACTAATATTTCTTCCCTAAAATCTACTTATTTCCTCTTTATGTTAATGGTATTCTATCTTTCTTCATAATTTAAAATAAGCATCATTTCACTTCTCTGTATATTTAAAAAAACACTTTGCTAGGTGAGGCAAAGTTTGTAAGTAAAGGTAATTTCTTTTTGACAGGCATGTGATATAGGTAGAAAAATCAGGCAAGCTTATGGGCACATAAGCACTTTTCTAACATCTAAAGATCATTTTCGGTATTTGACTTGGTAATTGAGATCTTTTTATCTCAACAAGCAAAAAATCCTCCATATCCCACTCCTATTTATTTATTTATTTGATGTCTCAAAAAACCCTGTGGCACTATGCTTTTATGCTGCATTCATTTGTGGGTTATTATAGAAATTCACGCATCTTATTACTGGCACTTCATTAAGCAAAGCCCTCGTCATAGACCTGAATGGAGCTATTATTTTGAGGTGACATCTTTTCTAAAGTGTACAACAGGAAGTAGGGGGATCTGTCAGTGCTTAACCTACTGATCCCAAAATATTTTGCTCAACTTTTTATAGATACAGTTTCCGCCGTGTCTGTCACTCCATGTGTGTATTCACCTATCTGCTGTTACATAGCCACTGACAGCCCAGACTATTTATTAGGCATATATGATTCTGTACTGAAAGTGGCAAGATTGACTTTATTTTTCACTCTGTAAGATGTAGTGGATACTTATCTGCCAATGTATGGAAGTGCCCGTGTATGTGGGTTTGTACTGTATGAAACTAATTTTCACTCTTTCTAGTAGTAAGTTGTGCATACTGGTGTTATTTGCTCTTTGATGTAATTATATCAATGATTTTGCTGATTTTGTTCTGTGTTCTGCAAAGTGAGGGGTCACTTTGCTTTTGCTTTGATCAGATTTTCTGGGCTGATAGTACACCTAATGGTAGCTTTTAGAGTTTGTACGCAGAGTGTAAGAGCGATGAAGTTGAGTAAGTAGCCTGTTATCTGAAAAGTAATGTGGCTGGCAAGGAATTTAATACAGAACTCTTTGCATGAACTCTCCAGCTGCTGCCATCCTATGGCTGCTGTGTACCAGTGTACCACCTGGTGGTCCTGAAAATGCTAAGAAAATACCAGAGGGAAGGCGATACTACTTAATTTTTCGGTGCTTCGTCTAATAGATGGACAGAATTCTCCTGAGTGCAAATGGAAAAGATAAACTTAGTTTGTTCAATACAGATACTAACTTTGCTGGATCTAGATTCTTGAAATGGGCATGAGCCACCTCTCTGAAAAGTCAGATTTTTTTGCCCTGCTGTGTTTTTATTGCCAGAGTAACTACTGGCCAATCATTCTGAAACCAATCTGACTAATCTGAGAGTTGCAGGTTTATGTCATAAATTATGCTTGTAAAGAAAGTCTGTGTTATTGCTCCCAATTCAATAAATAAAGGGAAGACAGTTTTCTAACTAGATAATCAGTTGTGTTTCTAAGAGCCACAAAGAAAATGATGGATTATTTTATTTATAGTCTACATAAAAGAATTTTTTGTAGATGATATATCATGGTCACAAAATAACTTAAAACCATGTGTTTATAGTCAGCATGCAAAATATGTTCTTGTGTGATGATATATTCAGAAAAAAAAAAGTAGAATTTGAAGATGTTCTTAGTATAACACTTACTCCTCAAGTGCTCTGATGACAAATTCATTTGACTAGGTGCAGTTATGCAGACCCACTGAGGTAATGTAAGATTTTTACAGATTATTTTACAGCACAGTGAATGTACACTTTATTAATTAATTACTTTATTTAAAAGTAAATGTTCAGGCATTCAGATTCTTACCTTGTTTCATAAATAACACCTGTGAGTACGCCTGTAACGCTCATCAATAACAACTGAAAAATATCTTTGTTGTTATTGGATTTTTTTTTTCCACAGATAAATAAAATAAATGTCACTCTGTAAATGCAGGGAGGAAATGAAGTATGGGATGGGTTGAATATCTGCCAAACTTGTTGATAGATTACTGAAAAAGTTGAATAGTAAGCATTCTCAGTACAATTGGTTACATGAAAACAAACCTATTTAAAAAAAATGAAAAAGTATGATTAATTTGACAAATATGTTGAATTTTCAAATTTGGAAAAATAAACAGATGATTCAGAATACACTGAAGATGGATGAATTAAACTCTTTTAAGCACATAGCAATTTTATGATGAGATTCTCTGAAGGGAACTGGTAACACTGTAATCTATCAAAATGCCTAGTCTCTGATTTTTGCACAATACATAATATCAGGTATAAAATGTAGTCTGGAAATATCCTGAATAGGAAAGCAATTAAAAGCTCCGTCATGTTCAAACTGTCTAGAAAGATGGAGAAAAAAATGACAAGGCTTAAATTTGACATCTCTGTGTATATGACAGCATTCAATACCAGTAAGAGAGAGACTAAGCAGGTAACCTGTTCTTAAAATCTTCTTTTAATAGTTAAAGCAAACAGAATACGTTAACGCGTCTTATATATTTCTTACTGTGAACTGGTTTCTTAAAGAAACAGTAGGAAAAACATAGATTGGGTAGTATGTATTGAATGCAAATAATAACAACATCAGTAGTGAGATGTAGAGGAGATAATTCTGGCTTCATCAGAGTGGATGTCATTGAGGGTCTGGGAAAAGACCTTGTGTCTTCTGATAGCCTGGAATTAAAACTGGATTAAAACTGGACAGAGAAATTAGAATTTGCTGGGTCAGGCTGTTAAATTAATGAGAGTTGTTTCCAGTCTGGAAAGCAAGTTCTGCGTGCTGAACAGTGCCAGATACTGCAGGTGATTGCAGAGAAACCAAACAGTACTTGCAAATAATCTTGAAGTAAAAACTGGTGTGGATATAGTTGTTTACAAACAAACTTCCATGTTGTGGAAGCTGGGTAAGTGTAGAAGTGTGTATTATTTGAATTTGGTTTGCTATTGACTAAATTAAATCAAAATCAGTTAAGCCAGAAACACCCTGAACCTGTAGCTGCAACTAGGGAGGTGTTACACTGTCCAAGAATGTTGTTTTCAATGAACAGTTGTAGGTTGCAGCAGAACCGTGAATTTTGAACAAATTTAAGTGTCCTTGCAGCTTGCATGGGGAGAAAGGGAAAACCAAAGTTCTTGGAGCACATAAAGGGCGCGGGGAAAGACAGAGGGCCATAGTGTCCTGGGGTCCTCAAAGTGTGCAGGTAACTCACCTGGGGCTTCTGCCTTGAGCTTCTGCTGCTTTTCTTTGTTCTGCTTAATGCAGTTTTTTTCTTCCTTGTAAGGGTGCGCTTCTACCACAAGCGGCAACAGCCGTCAGCGAGTTGTCCTCGGGCTTATGTATTTTCCAACTTGTTTGTATTTTCAAGGCCTTTGCTGTTACCTTGTGTTTGAACTCCACACGATAGGAAGACGTACCTGGTATCAAGCCTCAGTTTGCACAAGTTCTCATAATAAGCTGATAACAAGCCTAACAAACCAGGACTGAAGAGAGAAAATTTAACAGACAGCAGTTAGTCTAAGGCCTGTGGCATGTTGCTGTCAATGGCAATACTATTTTTAACAGGCAAAAGCATTTACTATATTTTTGGATTACTAC
This sequence comes from Chionis minor, assembly GCA_013398295.1. Taxonomy (NCBI): domain Eukaryota; kingdom Metazoa; phylum Chordata; class Aves; order Charadriiformes; family Chionidae; genus Chionis; species Chionis minor. The sequence goes on from VZSF01002182.1 coordinate 989,602, forward strand.
TCAAGTAGTGTATTAGACCTCTATCAAATGCTTGGCTTTCAACGATTCCTCAGTATCAGCAGTTAAGGTAAAAGCAAGGTCATTATGTATCATAGGTTTATCGCTCTACTAGAGTGCAGAACTGATCCATTCTTCTTCTATAAATTTTTCATGGGTTATTCCATATTCATACCTTTTTTCTTCAAGGAATTATTTTTCAGGATTTCTCTGAGAGGATGTGTTGACACTTTAAAATCTGTGAAAAAGCTGCACTCAGTTTCTGTAAACTATGGCTTAGAGCTGTTATACTTCAGTGTTGGAATGATGATGGTTGAATGGAACATCACAAAATAAGTATTTATTTTAACATACAACTTTCTTGGATACAGTTCAGGCTGCTCTGCTACTGTAAAGGCTGAGACTTATTTTCACATATGCTTATTTTCACATAAGCAGTTAAAGTGTTTTTTATATATTTACAGCAACTCTGAATATCCATACAACAAAGTAGACACTTATATTGGGAGATGAAATAACTCTTACCAAATAAGAAGGTATCCTGACTTTTGAAGTAGCTAATACTATTCTCTACATCTTCTTTTAGTACTAACCAAATGACAACTACATGTGTATGTGAATTTCTATATTATGTATACTGTTACAGAGACAGTCCAAAATGATAGATCAATAAGATTATTTTATTTTATTTTATTTTATTTTATTTTATTTTATTTTATTTTATTTTGTTTTGTTTTATTTCGTTTTATTTCGTTTTATTTCGTTTTATTATTTTGTTTTATTTTGTTTTATTTTGTTTTGTTTTGTTTTGTTTTTTAGCTAGTTTAGTTTTGACTTGTTTTTATTTTGTTTGATTTTGCTTTGCTTTGCTTTATTTATTTTTTCTTCCAATTTGTTTCAATCATTACTGTTGAATCTTGTTAAGTCATAGCCAAAGTATGTCTTGTTCTGTACCATGGGGATATAGGAACCATGATGTGGGTGTAGAAACTAGACTTTGTGTTGTGAAAGTAAATAAGCATAGTTGTTACTTTTTGTGACAAAATATTAATCCTACTCATTCAAAATTTTAGTTGTATCTACAACACTTAGAGGTATTTCTAAGTAAATATATGAAGTCTTGGTACAATAAAATCACAAGCAAACAAACCATTAGAGATAGCTGAGAGCATACTCCACTGCTCAGGAAACAGCATTATCTGTTCACTGACTTACACAGGAAATGATTAACTGCCTTTGGTTAAAGAAACGACTAGTCCTTTGGAACAATTTTGCAAAGGCCAAAATCATAAAAAGAAGGATACTAATTTAACATTACCATTATTCATTGATAAAGTGTAAAAAGTGCCTCTTATGTCGGACGATATCTGTAATTTCATATTTTACAAAAGGATACAGTTGCATTATTCACGGCTTTTAATATGTCATGTCTTAACTATCTATCTTTTCAAGTGTTTCTGCTGAAGATTAATAACCTAAATAGGTTAGTTCTTCCTAACTTCTATTAAAACAATCCCTAAGTCACAAAGTAAAATCAAATGAATATTAGTGTTATTGTTGTGTGTTCCTTGCAAATTTGTTAAAATTTACAGCTTTTAAAATATGTTCATAAATTCATGTGGCTAATGTGTGTGTGTCGTCCCTGAAGACCACAAGCTGGAGCATGTGGATTTCATCCCTGATGCTCAGTACCATGGAAGGAATCTTTTAATGTAATTTCACTCTTAGTGAAGTGGAACTAGCTCAAGGGGCTTGGGGGAGAGGAGTGTTCCTTTCTTTCCTTTAAGCAAGTAATTTTGCAAACATAGTTTTATTTTATGTGTGCTAGTAGGTCTAAATAATTTGAAATCAGAGCTGTTCTTACAGACATTTCTACATGACAGCTGCCTTAATGGCCAGCACCAAGTAGTAAATTTAATGGCTGTGCTCTTTTAATTCTGAAGTTCTTCATAGCATTAGCTGAAGGCAGAAGTACTTGAGGGATGAGACACAAAAAGGTTGAAAGGATCAATCTTCACACTGACCTGAGAATCAGTTGTGATTTAATACTGGAATATTGCATGAACTGATCAGAAGAAACATGCAGGACAGCATGCTTGGTGCTATTTTCTGCATATTCTCTGCATTTTCTATATTTACTAACTACAATGTTCAAATGTGCAGCATTGTTTTTTATGTGTCCTGGCTATACGACTCCAAACTCTGTCCAGTTCTCCTACTTATGATTCTCTATCTTTCTTCCTTTGTTGCTTCCACTATGCTAGTAATGCCATCCTTTATCATTCTTCTTATGTTCTTTACCTATAAACATTTTCTGGTAGGGTTTTTTTTCCCTTTTATCTCAAAGGGTCACCAACAAATTTCTTTAATACTGTGGCAGATGTGGAAATTAGGAAGAGGCACTAATACTATGTGTAACCAGGGAATTTTTTTTTTTTTTTTGTGAGATGCAGATACAGATGTACCTCAAAGATATTAAACATGAAATTCCATTTATTAACTACAAGCTTTTGAAAATTTGGAACTCAGTTGATTTAGAGAGCTGTAAACATAAGATAATAGGTTGACTTTTCCACCATCAGTTTCCTCTTACTGATAATGCATGTGCCCTGCGTGGAAGTTTGATTCGAACTTGCATAAGCTTCTGGTGACTTCGTTCCACTACACACTATGTCCCAGCACTCTAGTGTTAAGGTAGTATCATTTCTGTACGCAACCCGGGAGCAGCGAGCAGGTTGCTTCTGAGGACAGCACCTAATCTATTTTAAATTGCGTTAGTCAAAGCTTATGCTATAATTTGAGCATTATTAAAAATTGTTACAATATTAAATTCTCCCAATTCTTTGGCATCAGAATTTGATATTTAAATTACTTCTGAAGTAGTGGGAGTTGAAGATATTAAACGGTATTGGTCCCAGTATGAACCCTGAAGGACGCCACTCTTTACTGGTTTCAATTTGGACATTGAGCCATTGACTATAACTCTCTGGACATGGTCAGGAATCCAGTTCCTTATCCATCTAACAGTCAGTCTGTCAAACCCATATCTCTCCAGTTTAGTGGCAAGAATTCTGTGGAGGACCATATCAAGGGCCTCACATAAGTTGAAGCAGATGATATCTGTAACTCTTCCCCTCTCCACTCATGCAGTCACTCCACTGCAGAAGGCTGCTCGGTTAGTCAGGCATGATTTGCCTTTGTTGAAGCCTTGCTAGCAGACTCTAATTTCCTCCCTGTCTTCCACGTGCTTCAGCATAATTTCCAGGGTGACCTGCTCCATGATTGCAGCAGGCACAGATGTGAGGCTGGCTGCTCAGTAGCTGTCAGGGTGCTCCTTTTTAACACTGTTTAAAACTGGGCATGATGTTTCCCTTTTTCCAGTCACTGAGGACTTTGCCTGAGTGCCATGACTTTTGAAATACAGTTGAGAGTGGCTAAGCAACTACATGAGCCAATTGACTGGATTTCTGTCTACGCACCCATAAATTTTTCAGGAACCTTGTAGGAATGTAATTATATGTTGAGCTTTCCTACACTATTTAATTTTGCTAGATTTACCAGGGTTCCCAACAGTGATGTGTGTTTATACAGGCACACAGAAAGACAGTAATTGCATAAGTCTATTTTTCTTAAGGATCCTGTTTAAAAAACTGTTACAAGAAGTTAATGGGGAAAATATGCATACAGTCATCATCAGCCAAAAGTAATAGGTTTTTTGTCTGTTTTTTCCTTTTTTTTTTTTTTTTAAGGAGGAACATACACTCTTTTTTCAACCTTTCAGAAGAGTATGAACAGTTTTTATAGGCCAGTATCATTTCACAAAATTCCCTCCTAATGCTGTATGTAAAACTGCTAATAAGAGCACTAAAACATCACTTCATAGATGTTGCTCTTCCTGTTCCCGACTGTAATTTAAATAATTGCGTTGGTATAAAACATATATTGAAAAAACAAAAATTGACCTGATTTTTCCTCAATTACTTTGAATACACTAACAGGGAACAGAGTCTTAGGTCATAGTTTCTTTTGCAAAAACATATGCTCAAATAGATCTAAAGTGTAAAGTGTACTAAAAAGTGGAGGGTTGATATATTCATAGTGCTTTTAACTAGGTTCTTGTATCAGTGGAATTGCATATGTGCCTTTACTCTGTATGTTCATAATTCATGTTTCATCTCCATATATGTGTTCTCTAAATAACTGGTATTCCACTGTGGTCATATAAAAGCATTTCTTCCCCTGTCTATATCCCATTTCTAGAAACAAAATAACATCTTAGTTTGTCTCTTAAAATATATTGATGAACTTCGACAAGATTTTTTCTATAGGCTGAGGCAGTTGCTAGGGAAAAGTAGTTTTTTAGGCTCAGGTCTTTGTGCTCCACAGAGTGATACTGTTTCCCATATTTGAACATTACAACACTCCTCCTTTGAGGAATACACATTTGTGAATGCTTGCTTTCTTCCTTCAGAAAGTAAAATCATTGGCTTTTGATTATACGTGTTATAACTCACTCACTGAGTTATTGATTAGGTTCTAATAGACATAAAACATTGCTGTGGTGAAGTGACAGCAGTTCCCTTATGTGATTATCTCCTAAACCATCCTGTTGCTTTGCTATACAAAGAATTTCTATGTGCTTTAAAGATGTCGATTTTTTCATCAACTGCTAAAAAGATGAACCTAATAGGCTTAAAATAATTACTTATCCACACAGAAGTAGTTAACAACATTGCAAATCTTAAAGCACACATCCCTGAAAGGTTATAATATATCAAGTACGCTACCTTTGTATCTGTCAATAATGACGAGAGAATCAAACCTGCATGAACAAGAGCTGAGAACTGAGCTTGATATGTTTTGCATCATTTTTGTCTGCAAATTTGGAAGTACTTACTTATATTCTGTTAAGTGCATCTGCCTGGCCTGAACACATTTGGAATGATGCTGTTCTCTTACATAATTGCTTCTCTTTGAGGCGGCAGGAAGTCACTGGTAAACAATACTCCTGCTGAGAACTTGGCTGGCGAGAGATTACATGGGAGCAAAGCCTTGCCTCTGATTTCTGCTTACCAAAATGTCCAGTGGTGAGAGGCGTGCCTACCTTCTGTTAGTTCTGTCCTCGGTTGAATGTAGGGGTTAAGTACTGTCGCGCTGCTCCACATTGAGTATTTTCTCCTTCCTTTCATTTAGCACACCTATCTAGAAGTCAGACACAGTTCAGTGTTAAAAGTTCTCAGCTGAAATATGCTTACATTGAGACCGAGTCATCCCTCTGAGAGGACTGTCTGCCAAAAGCTTATAGGTGATATCACAGTGACAGAAATGTTGCTGTGCTGTTTTATGTGGGCCTGGAGAGGATCTGTAGACCTGAATTTTCTTAGTGAATATTTCATGTTCAGCTTCAGTGCTAATTCATTCCAGTTGTTCCTCCCTCTTCCCTGTGCCTGTGAACCTTACACTCCGCCTTTATTTTCCCAGTAGTCATCATGGCTCCAGATGATGCCTCAACATCGAATATTTGAAATAAAGAGGAATGTGCCTCTGCAATTCTGATAATTTTAAACAATAAGATCTTTATTTTGGAGCCTCTACGTTGAAAAAAAGTTGCAATTTGTTTGCTTATAGTATATTTTTCTTCATTATGTAATATATGAGACGCGCAAACATCCATTAAAAATATTCACCTTGTCTGTTGATAACTTGTAGACGGAATAGCGTTTCGAAATGGTAGTGACATGATGACATTTTGTTATGTTAAAACAAAATTTAAAATGCTTTATTTAATTTATATTCTTTTACCCTTTTGTTTACTTCTGCATACAATTTCATTACTGCCTTGGAAGTAATTAATCAGTGAGTGGGTAATTCCCCTTTCAGCAAAGAAGAACTATTGGAAGTATTTCAATGTCTTCGTGTTTCTGAAGCCTCAGGGCCATGATCTTTACAAACAAATCTCTAATTTTTTTCTCAATTGAAAGTGGCACTGGCACATTAATAGCAAAATGCAAAGCTTTTATTGTACTTTCAACATTTCTTTTTAGTTTAAATATGGACTCCTGGAAAACAGTGCTATTTAATTTGCTGACACAATCCAGCAATCCACCTCACTGCTGTGTTAGCTATATTAATTACTATGATGTTATTACATCAATCCTGTTATCTTGTTATACCTACTATCACTGCATGCTTATATAGCTTCTGTGACAACCAGAATTTCTAGTTCATAGGTGCCATACTGGAATTATCTTCTTTGGCCCCACTTTCCCAGAAATTCCTTCTTTGTGAGTTGTTATGAGCTGTACATTAACAATTATTTTCTGTTTTGATCCATGTTTCTCAGTTCGCTTCATGGAGTGCTAAAACTGTGAATGGTGACTAATGTCATGATTGGCAATCAATGTAGTCCATTTGTACTCTTTGGCTTTTCATGGACAAGTTCTTCAGCAATCAAGTTGTGGCCTCAGTGAAAGATCTAAGACCATATTTAACTTCTGTTCTCCTCTGCAAGTTTTTCCTGTCTTCATTTTCACTTCTAAGAATTTCTGTGTGTATTTCTAGTCCACTACATGCTCATGAAGTTGTCTTTCTGTAATATACCCAGTAGCTCTGAACACACTAGCAGACCTCTACAATAAAGCTCTCCTGATGCTGGAGACCCTCTGAGTCCATGGGCTTGCAAATTCTGCTGAGACTTTATGCAGAAATTTAAAGGCCGTGCCAGAGTTTGCTTGCCTTTTTATTTTAAGCTCTCCCTGCATACAATATAATCCAAACATACAGCAGACTAATGCCCATGAGTGAGGATTAATATTTTAAGAGTATACTCTCAGACTTTATTTCAGCTGAAGAGGTCAGTGGCAATGCAATATGAAAACATTTACCTTTCATTTTTACTAGTCTTTCTTGGAAGAAAAGGTTAGTGCAGGCTGAATTTGTACCTGGAACTGGTTTCAGTTGACTTTGCTTAATCCTGCTGTACAAATATTGATTCCTCCTTCCAGTTAGTCATGCAACTAGTAGATGAAATAAAGAATGGTCCTTGAAATAGGGATACCTAGTAATTCTGCCTCACACCTGCAGGAGTAAAGTTTTAGCTTAAAGAACAAACTGCAAACTAAATTCCAAATAATCATATTAGTATAAAACCAGAATAGCAAATAGAATCATAGTATCATTCAGGTTCGAAAAGATCTTTAAGATGATTGAGTCCAACCATAAACCTAACACTGCAAAAACCACCACTAAACCATGTCCCTAAGCACCACATCCACCCGTCTTCTAAATACTTCCAGGGAAGGTGATTTCACCACTTCTCTGGGCACCTAACTTGGTGTCATCTGCAAACTTACTGAGGGTGCACTCGATCCCCTCGCCCAGGTTGTTGATAAAGATATTAAAGATAATCGGCTCCAATAACAAGCCCTGGAGAACACCATTTGTGACCGGCCACCAATTGGATTTAACTCCATTCACCACAACTCTTTGGGCCCGGCCTTCCAGCCATTTTTTTCAAGCAGCGAAGAGTATGCCCATCCAAAACATGAGCAAACAATTTCTTCTTAAAATATATATAGGCACAGTATATCTTTAAATAAATGTATAGTAAGTGATTGCGGTTTCAGGGGATAGATAATGAAATCAATCCACACCACAAAAACTTGTATTGCAAATGTGACTACTGGATATCATTAGAAGGCCTACTGAATCAAAGAATGAAAATTTTAACAAATCTAGGCCTGATCACAAAAAACGGGTTGAGTATTAGAGAAATTTCACAACAAGTGTTAGTGACAAAATGAATACTGTAACCCAGCAAACTTCTCTGATTAATAGGTGTATTTATCAAAATAAGAAACCAGGACATATATGGTTCTATAATGAGTGTGCTTGTGGTGAGGTAGGAAAAGTTTACCATTAAAAAAACCCCATAAAATGTATAGAGTTGGTATTTTGAAACAGGAGGCTAGTGGATACCAGCAGGTCATTAATCATGGTATATCTCGGCAGGACAGTGGGTTAAGAAATGCTGATGGTGCTCTTTCCAGTGGTTTTGCTTTCTTTTGTCAGATTACTGCTTATTTTGACCTGATTTTTACTGTCAGAGAAGCTGAAGAAAATAATTTTCCGATGCTTTTACTTCAGTGGTCTTACTGGGCTTTTCAACCGGTTATTTGCTTTGTTCTTGATCATAACATAGTTCAAATGACACCAATCATGGCATACTGAGTGACAATAATTTTGCTTTATGTTTAAATTTTGCAGTGTTTCAGCAAACATATTGCATTAAACAAAAGGGCTTATACAATGAAAAGAGGGGATAGCTGCTGGTATCCACTAGCTTCGTTTTTCCAAATAAATGCTTTGTATGTAAGGGTTGTTCCACTTGGCACCTGACAACTTATTTCGTAAGTCAGACACCAAAAAAAATCCAAGTCATGGAGAAAGTCAGGGAGAGGAGCACTAATTAAAGAAAAATATATAGATAAGTAAGGATTTGCTGTAGCTAAGAAAGGTCATTGAAAAAGTCATATTGAACTGCAGGGCAGATGAGCAGGAAATTTACCAAGGTACACCATTTTTCATATCGATACTGCACGGGCAAAGAAGTCATGTGTTGTGCCAAGGAAAGAGTTCAGTGGCAGTATCAAAAGAATTCCCTTGGTAACAACCAACATAATACAAATTTTTCCCCATCCTTAGAAAACTGGCATCACTTAAGGGGAGTAGGAACGGCATCTACTCTATACATAGAACATTGAATAAAAATATGTAATATGAAAGATTAAAAAATGTGCGGTTTAGGAAGTCTGGGCTTTACCTACTAACTTTGCAGAGAGCTCTTCTACTTTCAAGATGCTTCCAGGCAATTTCAGAAACAATAATGTACCCACAACCTTCAGGAATATCCAGTTACGCAGTGTGGGAGTCCTGAAGATCCCCACTAGTGTGTATTGCTGCCAAGTCTGCTTTGCCAGCTAAGTAGCAAATACCTGAAATTTTAATTTCTGTCACTCAAGCTCCCATTGTTTATCTGTGCTGGTGGTCAGACATGCCAATTGAATGAGTCACAAACATGAATGTCATGTAGCCAATTTTTTTCATAGTTTGTTAGGATTTCTTATGTACCTAAAATTAGCATTTAAACTCTGTTTTAGGCACATAAACTCATGGGCTCATTTTCAATCCTGCTGAGTTGTCATATGTTCGTCTTAATTTTTCTCTGTGTTAAGTAGGCTTAAAAATCAGCTGCAACTTACAGTTTTAGAAAAGAAAATAGAAGCTAGTTTAGGGGAATTTTTAATTAATATCGTCATAGTAATTATTTTATTTTGCCACTAATTTTAAAAATTGTTCTGCATAATCTGATTGCAGGTTCTATTCCCTCTGTTTTTGCTATACGCATCATGGAGACATCATCATATCAAAGTATTTGTATTTCAGACTGTGCAGACATCCACAGATTTCAGCTCATGATGGCTTGTTTTTGATCATTGAAGATGAATTTAATAATCAACTTCCAGAACTCTGAAATTGCAAAATAAAGCTAACAGAAATCAAGAAGAAGTATTTCCCAGTGCAATACAAGATAATCATGCTTGGAACTTGACTGGTTAGTGGTTTTTGTAATGAGTTCACTCAGTGCCAAAGGCTAAGTACCTTTGCCTGAAGTAGACAATAAAACTATCAGATCAGAGATGTGATAGAATGGGTTTTTTTAATAGATCAAGGAGAACTTTGAAATTGTATCACCAGTTACTGTTGAAAAAAAAGGAATGACAAATCCACCACATGTTTAATTTCCTTTGGGTGTTTTTTTATAACTATATTTTTAATCTAACAAGAGAGGACATATTACTGATCAGTGCATGGAAGGCAGTTTAGCTTCTTACCACGTTTATGATAAAAACCCTTACTGATAGAGACACAAAGTAAAAAATAATGCATTTCATAACATTAACAATGGACAATGTATAAATGAGGGGGAAAAATGTGGATGAGGAATGAAAAAATCAAGGAAATACATTATCTCAAAATCAGTGAAAACTGAAAATCAGTGAAAACTGAAAATCAGTGAAAAGGTGTTGTCTTTCTGTTATGGGTATTCAGCATCCCTCAATGAGTGTAACAGAATGAAACAGGTTTGACAAGCTAAAGTGCTCCACCTTCATCAGAAGGTGAAAATAAAGACTTCTATTATGTGAGGGCTTTTTAATCCCATTTAATAGTCCACCTTTCATTTTTTACAATAACTGTGTAGGTCAATTAATGTATTGCAAGATTTCTGCAGCTATGACAAACTTACAAACCGTCTTGACAGAACATTACAAAAAAGCTTAATATTTCCACAGTGGAAAATAACAAAATGTGTCAGAGTATGGGGGATGGGTTTAATGTATGTGTAAAAGAGTCAAAGTATTATGGATGCTTCAGAGTTTTCTCTTCTCTGGGAATCAAATGCTTCAATTTTTATCTTCTTTTTTTTCATTTGATGTCAATTGCATTTGTCTTGTGTGCGTGTAGTTGAAGGTGATGAGGTGTTTGACAGGCTTTGGAGATTTTTCTATCTTACTTTCTGACTTCAAACAGTTCTATTACATTACATATACTTTTTTTTTTGATCTTCCAGCTCAGTATATTTTTTATATATTGAAAGATAGTGGGGTATTTTGCATTTAAGTACAAGCTTTGGCTTTCTCAAATGTTTAAGTTTTATTTAGTCCTGCTTCAGTTCATTACATTTTAATGTTTCATCAGTCTGGCTTATCTGAGATGTTGATAAGTTTTAGAGATTTTCCATTTTCTGAATTTAAATATTTCTTCTTATCCTGTGTTATTGGAAAGTTCAACAGGCATTGGGGAATAGTAAAACTTGATGATGTTGTAGCCTTCTCCAATTGTAGCATACTGCTCAACACAGTCTTCTCAAATTGCTGTCATGCTGAATATATTTATCTCAAATAAAGACGGGAAAAAAAATACAGTTCAAGACCAGGTAATGAATTTATTCTCCACATGTTTGGAATTCCAGAATTCTGAGCATCAGATGTTTGGAAATCAACAAATGACTGTCCAGCGCTTCAAATCAGAAAGTTGTCAGTGTTGTTAGTCTGGTTGAATGGTGTCCAAAGACATGTGAAACCTGTTTTCATGCCTGACTGTATTGTAGATAATGTAAAATCATAGGGGTATTTTACATAACAATATTAAGCTAAAATTACAAATCATCAGCTGATAATGGGCTCTGTATAAGCAGGTGAAAAAACGGAGCTTTATGGCTGGTACTGAAAACAGTTTTTGTCACTGCTTATGTACATAGCAAAGAGAAAATTTCAAGAAAGTGGAGTTTGGAAAGTCAAGTCAAGTTACCACTAAACCATGTCCTGCAACCATGTAGTCATCTACAAGTCTTCTATATACTTCCAGGGATGGTGATTCCACCACTTGTCTGGGCAACCTATTCCAATGTTTGATAGCCCTCTCAGTGAAACAATTTTTCCTAATATCCAATCTAAACCTCCCCTGGCCCAACTTGAGGCCATTTTCTCTTGTCCTATTGCTTGTTACTTGGGAGAAGAGACTGACTCCCTACCTTGCTACAACCTCCTCTTGGGTAGTTGTAGGGAGTGATAAGGTTTCTCCTCAGCCTCCTTTTCTCCAGGCTCTTTTTCTGTGGAGCATATGGTTGTTGGACTACCTTCTTTTGGAAAAAAAAATTTCTCGTAACATCTTAGTTTTTGTCTCATGTAGCATGTTATCAACCCTCATGCAAACTTGGGCTGTTTCATATGTTATGATAGGTGACTATATTGTCATGATGTAGCAAGACTGTTTAGGATTTAAAAAAAAAAAAAATTTTGATAATTCCTAAGAATGACCTGATCATTATGCAAATTACATTTCAAAGTAGTATGAGAGATCCGTTATTAGCTGCCTCTTAAAAGAGTTAGCATGATTTGGTAGAGTACCACTTTTTCTGCCTACAGTTCATTACCTACTCTTTGTGGGTGATAAAACTAAAAGAAAATTAAAGTTCAAATAACTTTTCTTGCATGTTATTTCACAAAAGCTTTTAAAAACTGACTGTAATAGATTCAGCCTTAGAGTTATATCTGAAAATATAAGAAATTTGGCTTTATGAATTACTCTTACAAAAAATAAAGTGAAATCAGAGCTCATGAATTACTTATAAAGACAAGCTTAAAATCAATAAATTGCCTGTAATGCACACAGAAACATTTTCTCCAAGTCTATAATATGCTGACATCACAATTTTTTTTTGGTGAATGAGAGCTATGCAAGACTATAAGCCTGAAATTACAAAATGGCCTATCCTCAGGGTTTATTTTAAAATGTCATTTAAATTTCTGCATTTGATTGAGAATAAAAAATATGCTGTGAAATGCAGACAGATTTCCATACCAAGGAACTAAGAAAACATTGCAGAATGTGATTCATAACACAAGTATCCCTGGAGATTCCAGTTATTACTAGGTTAAAAGCAAATTATGCAAAATATTCACTGCTAAGTAAAACTTGCAAAATGAGAAAGAGGCTAAATGCTAACTTGAATATTTAGTGCACTAAAATGACATTCAGAATTGAGGACTACCCATCATACAGAGGGGTAAGTAGTCTTTGTATACAAAACTATTTACAAATGAAGTTGGTTTAATGTACCATCTATCTATCACCTTTAAGAAGAAAAAGAACTCCAGCACTTGAAATTTACTTTATTTGTGGTTAGACAGCTGCTACAATAACATTATGGGTCAAGGAAAGTTCAGAGTTTCTAAATTCATCAATATTTATGCACCTAAATAGGCACCTTTATGCTGTTATATTTGTGTATGAGCATAAAATACTGAAACAGTCTAAATTAATAAATCATAGAATCATGGAATGGTTTGGGCTAGAAGGGACCTTAAAGATCATCCAGTCCAACCCCATTACCATGGGCAGGGACACCTGCTAGAACAGGTTGCTCAAAGCCCCATCCAATCTTGCCTTGAACACTTCCAGGCAGGGTGAATCCACAACTTCTCTGGGAAATCTGTGCCAGTGTCCCACCACCCTGACAGCAGAGAATTTCTTCCTAATATCTGATCTGAATCTACCCTCTTTCAATCTAAAACCGTTACCCCTCATCCTATCACTACACTCCTTGATAAAGAGTCCCTCCCTGGCTTTCCTGCAGACCCTCTTTAAGTACTGGAAGGCTGCAATATGGTATCCTGGGAGCCTTTTATTCTCTAAACTGAACAACCCCAACTGTCTCAGCCTGGGAGAGGTGTTCCAGCCCTCTGATCATCTTTGTGGCCCTCCTCTGGACCCACTCCAACAGGTCCATGTCCTTCTTATGTTGGGGCGTCCAGAATGGGACACAGTACTCAGGTGGTGTCTCATGAGAGGCAAGTAGAGGGGCAGAATCGCCTCCCTTGACCTGCTGGCCATGCTGCTTTTGATGCAGCCTAGGATATGGTTCACTTTCTGGACTGCAAGCATACATTGTCAGATCGTGTTGACCTTCTCAGCAACCAACACACCCAAGCCCTTCTTCTCAGGACTGTTCTCAACCCATTCTCTGCCCAGCCTGTATTTGTGCTTAGGATTGCCCTGACCCAGGTGCAGGACCTTGCACTTTGCCTTGTTGAGCCTCATGAGGTTTACATGACCTTACTCCTCAAGCCTGTCCAGGTCCCTCTGGATGGCATCCCTTCCCTCAAGCAAATCAACTGCACCTGTCACCTTGGCATCATTTGAAAATCTGCTGAGCATGCACTCAATCCCACTATCTATGTAGTTGATGAAGAAATTAAATAGCATTGGTCCCAGTATGTAGCCCTGAGGGACACCACTCATTACTGGTTTCCACTTGGAAACTGAGAAACTGACTATAACTCTGGCTATGATGACCCAGACAATTCCTATCCAACAGCCCATCCATCAAACCCATATCTCTCCAAGCTAGAATCAAGAATTCATTTGGTTTCACTATTGTCACACTGACTATGTGACACTCTCAGATCATTCAACAGATACAAAGTAGCTTGAATATTTAGCAATATATATGCAAATACATATATATTTAAAAAAATAAATATGTAAATAGATGTGGGTATAGGCCACTCAGAGGTATAGACCTCTCAGGCTTGTCCAGGTCCCTCTGCATGGGATCCCTGTACCACACAGCTTGGTGTTGTCAGCAAACTTGCTGAGGGTGCACTTAATCCCAGCAACCATGTCACCACCAAAGATGATAAACAGCATAGGTCCCAGTACCAGCCCTTGAGGANGCTAGAATCAAGAATTCATTTGGTTTCACTATTGTCACACTGACTATGTGACACTCTCAGATCATTCAACAGATACAAAGTAGCTTGAATATTTAGCAATATATATGCAAATACATATATATTTAAAAAAATAAATATGTAAATAGATGTGGGTATAGGCCACTCAGAGGTATAGACCTCTCAGGCTTGTCCAGGTCCCTCTGCATGGGATCCCTGTACCACACAGCTTGGTGTTGTCAGCAAACTTGCTGAGGGTGCACTTAATCCCAGCAACCATGTCACCACCAAAGATGATAAACAGCATAGGTCCCAGTACCAGCCCTTGAGGAGCACCACTCATCAATGGTCTCCACTTGGCCATTGAACCATTGACCACAACTCTCTGAGTGTGACCATCCAGCCAATTCCTTATTCACTGAGGGGTCCATCCATCAAATCCATGTCTCTCCAATTTAGAGAGAAGGATGTCATGCAGGACAGTGTCAAATGCTTTGCACAAGTACAGGTAGATGACTTCTGTTGCTCTTCCTTTATCCACCAATGCTGTAAGACCATCAGTTAACGCCACTGAATTTATCAGTCATGACTTGTCTCTGGTGAAGCCATGTTGGCTGCCACCAATCACTTCCTTAGTTTCTGTGTGCCTTAGCATAGTTTCCAGAAGGATCTGCTCCATGACATTGCTGGGCACAAACGTGAGACTGATTAGCCTGCAGTTTCCCAGGTCTTAATTTTTTTCCCTTTTTTAAAAATGGAGTGTATGTTTCCCCTTTACCAGTCAGTGGAAACTTCATTGGACTGCCATGATTTCTCAACTATGGTTGATGGTGGCTTGGCAACTTCATCCACCAGTTCCTTCAGGACTTGCTGATGTATCTCATCAGGTCCCATGGACTTGTGCACCTTCAGGTTCCTTAGGTGGTCTCAAACCTGGTCTTGTCCTACAGTGGGAAGTTCTTCATTCTCTGAGTCCCTGCCTTTACCTTCTGCATTTTGGGTGTTGTGGTTAGAGCCCTTGCTGGTGAAAACTGAGGCATAAAGTCATTGAGTACCTCAGCCTTCTGCATATCCCAGGTGACCAAATGTCCCGTTTCCTTCCAGAGAGGGCCCATATTTTCCCTGGTCTTCCTTTTATCATTGACATTAAATGAGAACAACAGTATTCTGTCCTAGTGTAAAATTTGAGCAAGAGCTGTTTTATTGGCAAAACAGATAATCTTAGTTGGTCTGTAAGTATTCCTTTCTGTTTTATTACAACAGGAGAATTTGAGAAAGGTGGGTAACTTCAGAAACATTCAAGCAAAGCATTCTCAGATGCTTTCATAGACAGTACAGGTAATCATTGCCATCCATATTTTTGCCCTGTAGTGCTCACTGCATTGCTTTCTTGGCCATAGGTTGCCTACAATTCACTTGAATGATAAATGCTATTAACATGTCCCACATTGTCTTCAGCAGCTTAGTGAGTCATGGTAAATAAGCAGTGAATTTTTCAGGCAATAGTTTGTGAAAATGTCCCTTTATATGTGTTTCTGTAGTGTTCATTTTGGAAACTTTCATTAGTAATTGTTCTATGGAGTAATGCAAGCAATAACAGAACTTAGTTAAATATTGAGTTGGACATTAGTATTAGTAAGTAAGAATTAGTAAGAACTGTACTCCAGCAGAACCAAACAAAAAAGCTATATAACATTCAGGGAAGGACCTGTCTACATTAGAAAATCTGCAGCAGGGCAGCTGAGAAAATCAAACCCAACTAATTACATGGATGTAATTTGTTCTCTTAGTCCATTGGATATGCAGGGTAATTATCTTCATAAACCCCAAATGGATAAAAATGGATCCAGCACATTGCAGTTGAACGGTAGTCTTTTCCTTCTGAATAATTTTGTGTCTTTTCAGGAACTTATTTTTAGTTCCATTTACAGAAACATCTCAAACACCAGTACAAAAAATTCTCCAATGTAGGCAGGACCATAAATAGGTTGTGTTTATTTCCGTATATATTTAATATAATAATTGGAACAATATAATTCAGAGCAAAAATTTTCATAGAGAAAAAGGAAACTCTCAGAAAGACTACAGGCTCATTGATCAAACGGAACGAGTAATAAATCCAGAAAATAATCAGTTGGGTAGGCTCTATTATCTTATATCTTGCAGCTGTCAAAGTCATCAGGAAACAATTAGCAATGGGATGCAGCAATATTTTGCAGTATTATTATTCATTTCTCACTTCAGAATGCTGCATTCAGCTGCTCCACGTTAGCTCACACCTGGCTTGCAGGAGCTGTGTGAGTTTTTAGTTTACTATAAATGAGTTAATAAAAAGTTTGGCTACACAATGAACAAAATAAAAATCTACAAATGAATGAGATTACCTACCACGTGTTATGAATACATCATAAGGATGCAGAGTTATGTGCTGATCTTTTTAAACTGTTCCACATATTATACAAACAAGACACAGAGTTTAACTTTTCTAGTAAGCTTGATTAGTATATCTTACTTAAAAAAATTATAAGCCTTTTATTATTTGTTTAGTGTGGAAGTCCATTCTTTTGATTTCTAAAACACCCAAGTGATTTTAAGTTGTAGGAGGAATACAGCCTTAAGAAAGAGAATCAGGAAAAAATTTACAAAATTTACAGGTGGAGCAAAAGAATTAATTCTAAATTCACAGTAAGAAGAGGACAGGCTTGAAGAGGATCATAATTGTGGACAAGTAAGAGCTGTACACATCTGATTTGGAATATAGGGAAGTATAGGTTACAACACCAAAATGATTATATGAAGACCCTTTTAAACAAGAAGAATAAGCTGGTAAAATTTGATAAATGTTAATATGTAGAAGTTATACAAAGGTGAACACGAGAGGATGTATTTCAAAAATTAACACATTCTTGTGAAGTTTACACTGTTCTTTGCGAGAACAATGAACATTAATTAAAAAATTGTAGCTGTTGAACTTTTTAAAAAATCTGTTCTACAGCCTGAGAAAAAAACTCCAGAACTATATAGGAAATTCAGAGTATTTCTACCCATGATTTTGATTTTCTTTTTGATGTGTTCTCTTAACAGCATAAGAGCAAACCCCCCAGAATACCCACAAGGTTTTTCATTTGTTTCTGAGGATCTTTTTCACCACAAAGCATTTAGTAGGAATAAGTACAGAAAATATTTTGCTGCATTTTTTCCAATTTTTTGACATGAAAAAGACGTATCTTTTAGTATTTTTGCCTAGCAGAAGTAAGAATGTGTGTGTGAATATTTGTTAGTCAGAATAAATGTCAAAAGCTGTAAATTCTGTCAAAGGAGCTAAGAATCAGTGAGTCACCTCTCTCTCACATGTCAATGATAGTGATGTTACTAAAGAGGTTGGGCTGCTAGAGCTCCAAAGTCTTGTCTTTTTTTCCCCACTTGATTCAGGATTTCCTGGACACGAGTTTAAGAATAGTTGCCCTTAAGATGTTACTCTTCTATTATGGCTTGAAGTGCAAAAGATATGAATATTAGGGTTAAACTTTATTAACTTTTAAAATGCTTGTTTCCTTTCTTCTCATTGTTCTTTAATGAAATACAGCTCAAAAGTATTTACAATGTTCTCATTTTACCGCATTTACAAATTATTTATACAACTAAATAACAGCAACAGTAACAACAACAAAATTACAGGAAGCGTGGAGACAGAGATGGAGAAATTAGGTCTTGTTAATCCCTGTACTAGCACAATTACTGAATTGGCATCTCAGTTGCATGTTGCTGATGTGTTAGGTAGCTATTATATAAGGAAAGTAACTGAATAAATTATTTTAAAATAGCACATGTAAGGATATATATAGGAAAAGTAGATGCTCACGTTGGTATAAGTAATTGAAGCATATTTCTAAGTGCTAACAAATGTAAACTTATATTTTGTGAACTAAAAGGCTTTTTTCTTCCCAGAAAGGAGATGAAGAGTTTTACTTTGAACAGAGAGATAGTTGTCACCTGCTAATATTTTTGGGTATATTTGTCAGTCACTTTGGCAATTTGTGATTGACTAAAGCTGCAAATCACTGCAGAATCAAGCACTTATGGAAAAACTCTTGAATTGTTACCTGTACATCTCATACATAATAAAACACTACTTCTCTGTTAAAAATGGAAAAATCCCAGCTTGGACCAAAAAACAGTGTTTTAATTCTAACCACATCAAATATGACTCATTAGAAGTTATGAAAACCTCAAACTTTGCTTATTTTTCTTGCAGATTTCAGTATAATTTCTTACCAAACTATTCAATGCATGAAAACAAATGTATCCTGTTGGCTTGAAATTTACTTAGACAATTAATCTTTATTCTTAGCTCTTCTAATTTAAGCATCTTTAATTTTAAAAGAATTTTCTAATGATTATTAAAGAGTGAGACACACTACAACAGAAAATGTGATTTCATCTATGAATCCCTTCTGTGTAGTGTCTTCCCATATGTTAATTAAAATAAAAGTAGGTTATGCTGAACAACTTCAGTTTCCAGTAATCTATCCTTGGTGAGGATTAAGATCATTAAGTGGTAATTAGTGCACATCTAAAAATTAATTCATCTTGGATATGGTCAGAAGAGATTTCATGAGCTAGTACTACTAAAATGTAGGAAGATCTTTGCAACCACTGATGTTTTTGCTGCTTTCTTACTCTCTAGCATACACCTTCAGAGCAAACAGGCAACCTTTTTCCCCCATCCATGCCCAATTTTGGCAGGATTCTGCATGACTGCCACAGAAAGAAAAAAAAAAAAAAAAAAAA
>VZSF01002182.1:1008692-1050389 GCA_013398295.1 Chionis minor
AAAAAAAAAAAAAAAAAAAAAAAAAGTGCCTTTGAAATATTACTTGGTAACAGTGTTGCAATAATTGAAATCCATTCTGTGTCCTGATTCAACATGCATGTGCAGTACAAGCTCAGTTCTGGGCAGAATCTAATACACAACTGTCTTAATGCTAAATATCACACGCATATCACAAGAAAAACTAGAGAGAATGCGGGCCTCCTGTTGAATGAGATGGATGCTATGGTGACAGACGATGCAGAGAAGGCGGAGTTATCGAATGCCTTCTTTGCTTCAGTCTTCACTACTCAGGCCAGCCCTCAGGAGCCCCAGACTTTACAGGTAACGAGGGAAGTCTGGAACAGATTGTCCCTTGATTGGGGAGGACCAAGTCAGAGACCTATTAAGTAAATTGGACATCCACAAGTCCATGGGTCCTGATGGGAAGCACCCATGAGTGCTGAGGGAGCTGGCAGAAGTCATTGCTGGGCCACTCTCCATCATCTTTGAAAGGTCTTGGAGAATAGGTGAGGTGCTCGAGGACTGGCGGAAAGCCAGCGTCACTCCAGTCTTCAAAAAGGGCAAGAAGGAGGATCCAAGAAATTACAGGCCAGTCAGCCTCACCTCCATCCCTGGAAAGATGATGGAACAGCTCATTGTGGGTGTCATCTCCAAGCGTCTGGAGGAAAAGGCGGCTATCAGAAGTAGTCAACGTGGATTTACCAAAGGGAAGTCATGTCTGACTAATCTGATAACCTTCTACAATGGTATGACTGGATGGATGGATGGATGGATGGATGGATGGATGGATGGATGGATGAGGGGAGAGCAGTGGATGTTGTCTACCTCGACTTCAGCAAGACTTTTGACACTGTCTCCCACAGCATCCTAGTAGGTAAGATTAGGAAGCGTGGGTTAGATGAATGGACAGTGGGGTAGATTGAAGTGGCTGGGAGGTAGATCTCAGAGGGCTGTGACCAGTGGGGCAGAGTCTAGTTGGAGGCCTGTAACTAGTGATGTTCCTCAGGGGTTAGCATGGGGTCCAGTCCTGTCCTATGTATTCATCAATGTCCTGGATGAAGGGATGGAGTGTACCATCAGCAAACTTGCTGATGACATGAAACTGGGAGGGGAGGCTGACACCCTGGAAGGCTGTGCGTGACCTGGACAGGCTGGAGAGTTGGGCAGGGGAAACTGTTATGAAATTCAACAAAGGCAAGTGTAGGGTCTTGCACGTGGGGAGGAATGACCCCATGCAGCAGTACAGGTTAGGGGCTGACCTGCTGGAAAGCAGCTCTGCAGAGAGGGACTAGGGAGTCCTGGTGGACAACAGGATGACCATGAGCGAACATTGTCCCCTTGTGGCCAAGAAGGCCAATGGCATCCTGGGATGCATCAAGAAGAGTGTGGTGAACAGGTGGAGGGAGGTCATCCTCCCCCTCTACTTCGCCCTGCTGAGGCTGCATCTGGAGTGCTGTGTTCAGTTCTGGGCTCCTCAGTTTAGGAAGGACAGAGAACTGCTGAAGAGGGTACAGCGAAGGGCCACGAAGATGATTAGGGGGCTGGAGCATCTTTCTTATGAGGAAAGGCTGAGGGAGTTGGATCTTTTTAGTCTGGAGAAGACTGAGGGGTGATCTCATCAATGTTTACAAATACTTAAAGGGAGGGTGCCAGAAGGAGGGTGCGAAGAGGCAATGGGCATAAACTCAAATATCGGCAGTTCCATCTGAACATGAGGAGGAACTTTTTGACTTGGAGGATGGCAGAGCACTGGAACAGGCTGCCCAGAGAGGTGATGGAGTCTCTGATTGTGGATACATTCAAAACCTGACTAGATGCCATCCTGTGCAACCTGCTGTAGGTGGACCTGCTCTGGCAGGGGGTTTGAACTAGATGATCTCCAACCCTTAACATTCTGTGATTCTGTGATATAAGATCATCTCTGATACTGCTATGTAATTGCCACAAGGTACTGGAAATTCCTGTGTTTAACTCATGCCCTTAATAATTATCATTTAAAGTTCTCCTAAAATCCTAGAAATTCAAAGGCAATATGGAGAAGACGACTACTGGAAGAATGAATTTAATTATCCCTGACCTTGTTTTATACATTTAACTCTGCATTGCTGTTGATTTGTAATATCACTCTTCAGTGATATTGCACCCTACTAAATAATAGTAGCAAAGAGTAAAGGTACATTACAGATTGGATTTGCATAAATGTAAATAGACATTTAAGAAATGACTGTAGAAGGATGTGAAGTGAGAAAAGTCATATCAAATTGCACAAGGAAACTTGTAAGAAGCTATGAAATAAGAAGAAAGTTAAAATACCTCATTTCCCTTAACTAAATATAGGGACAATGAGAAGCAATGGATGTGGGTTAGAAAGTGTCTGTTGAAGGATGATGACCAATGTGTGATTACTCCTCCTTAACTTAACAACTGCCGTGGGATTTGCTTCTCAGAGGCTGTTATGGTCTTGGTATTTCACCTGTAAACTGTACCATGCGGTGATTTGTCTATGCACAAACCCCACCTTGCGCTACCACAGACTTCCTAGATCTGCTGCCTCTAGTCTGAACCTTACTGAGGCTCAGAAAGGCCAATCTGGATTTTTAATCTCTTCTTGGTTGTGGTGATTCTTTATGCAGCTGCTGTGGCAGCTCATAATAATATCACCTACACCTACCCTTGCTGTCTGTAAATCAGACCTGTTAGATGCCTACTATTAACTTTAGTGAGTAAACAACAGAGTTTATTAAGGAAATGATTATACATTGTACCCATAAATAAGTATTGTACCTTCAAAGGTTATTTTAGGCAAATTATTTTCAGGTCACTCATCAAATTCTTAGAAAAGAGTCAGGTTAGACAAATGCATTATTTAAATCATGTTAAGGAACAACAATTCCAAATGCTCCTGGCATGTGTGATACAAAAACAACATTTAGATGAGTTCTTCACAGAAGAACCACGTACACAAAACTGAAAAGATGCTAACTATTATACTCTGTGGTAATATTTATGGAGATATTCAGAATTCAGATGTCTAATCTGATTAGAACACTGGACTTTGATGGCTGAAGCCAAATATCAATTTGGCAAATAAATGTCTTTGGGCTGTGGTAAAAAAAAAAAACCCCAAACAAAACCTGTGATGATATTATGCCTTCCTCTTTCATCTGTGGTTAAAAAAAGAAATCTGCCAAAAAAGGGATGAGAGGTGGCTTGAGCAAGTTCAGCACTGGTGTTCAAATAATTAATGAAAGCCTTCTGGGGGCTGCTTGCCAAATCTGGCACTGAGAATTTGCAAAATGTTCCAAGTGACCCTTTTAATAAACACCCCAGATTTCTTTCAACTATTTACATCAAAAGTTGCCTTTTTTTTCTTTTTTTTAGTTCATGATTCAGGTGCTGCCTTATTAGAATCACACATGCAGAATAATTTGCCCAATTAAAGCTAAAATTTATCAAATAGCTTTGGAATCAATTTCTGCATTATATATGAAAGAATAAAATAATATTGTGGGAAATGACTATTTTCTGTTAAGTTATAATATTTAACATTAGAAAAAACTGTTTTGTGATTACTTACAGCCTTGCATCATTTGAAGCTACAGAGCTATTAATCACATCAGAATGACTGCAGTCATTTTTGTGACACTTCTGCTGTTTCTTTTGTCGGAGAGAGAATGAAACATGCATGCAGACAAAAAATCTTCAGGATTTGGTGTAAGTCATTCAATTCTTAATTCTTGAAGGAAGATGATTTAGGTACCCTTTTTCACATCTGTTTTTATGATTATCATTGGAAAAGCATCCTAAAAGCAGGGCATCTACGAGCTACTAATAACCAAACACCTGTACACAATTCTGATACTATTAACAGCCTAAAATTTTTGGACAGCACAGTCTGATGATTGGACATTTCTGTGGCTTCTTATTTAACAAGAAAATGTAATCTTTTTATCCTTTGTAAGGGTTACTTACATACAGTACCAACCAGCTTAGGTGGCAGGGAGTCAGGATAAAGAATTATCCACGCAAAAAGTGTGGGGCTGATGTGTGAACTTCTGCTTAGGGTAAAATCCTGGGAGTTAGGAGGCCTTGGCTCCCTGCAGACACTGAAAGTGCTTAGTCTTTATGTGTCTATAGCTCCAGTAGGCTATTTTTTTAAAAAAAAGTTGCTGGAATATTGAAGTAAAAAACATAAGAGAATATTATGATTACAGATTGTAAAATACTTGTGAAAATTACCACTTGTATCATAATCTGATATATCAGAAATGAATTAATCTGAATGAAGTAACTGTATCATTCCAGAGACCAACTGCTGACACTTTTCCTACTTTCATCTTTTTTCCAGAAACAGTACATGACAAGAAAATAGACAAAGGTCACATCAGGTGCGTTGGTACAACAGTGGTGTTGGGACCATGCTTTAGTATGCTTAGGTGAATTAATTACAGTTAGGAAATGAGTCTTCAGCAATTTGTAATACCATTGGTAGTCTCAAGTGGGAGAAAGAATTGAAAAAACAAAATAAGAAGTGTCTTGTCTCAGACACATAATTCCTCCAAAATACAGAAGGGCTTGTTTTAGTACGTTTTTATAGTACGGGTTGTATGTTCCAGAGTAAGCCCATTATTTACCTAACATTCTGTAAGAGTCATTAGAACATTTATGTATTTTTAAGAAATTCAGTCATGCCGTTTGGAGGAAAACTTTTGAAACACATACTTGCTCATCTGATAATTTTCCCCCCATTTTTTAGTACCAGTTTTATTCTACTTTACATTGAACCAGCCTCCATCTATTCACAAGTAGTTCAGCAGTCTGTTTTTCATGTGTTGATTGTCCTGCTTTGAGGCAAAACAGGACCAATTTTGTTCAGTAACTCTGCTTTCTAACTAGGCATCCTCTAACTGCTGAAATTAACAGCATATTGTGCAGAAAACTGCTCTTTCTCAGAGCGATAAGACCCATATTTATAGCTGATGCCAAGGCATGGCGTGCAGAGATACCGTTGCTTAGACTTACTGCTTATAACGACCAAGGGCAACCAACTTTGTTATTTGCCCTGTTGGAGGGTTGGAAGCAGAAAAACGTAAAGGGGGTCACACCTGTAGGGTGGAGTGGCCAGGACAGGTGACGCAAAACTGACCAATCAGGGTATTCCATCCCATCTGTCCCATTCTCAGTATAAAAGCTGAGGGACCAAAGGGTCAGCACTCTTTCTTCAATGGCTGGTGTCTGAGGAGGACTCCATCTGTTTGTCTGCCTCTGATCCCAATCCATGTGTTCCTGAATCCAGATCTGGAATCCAGTTCCCATCTGTCACTGAGTCCAGTCTGGAACTTCCCAAGTGCCTGCTGGTGACGTGGTTGTCATGCTGGAAGCCTGATATGGTTTTGTATATATGTCATTATTTTCTTTTTTTATTATTTTGTTCTTTATATTCCGTTAAAGTAGTTTACTTCTTACTAAGCTAGTATCTCTTCTTCTCTCTCTCTTGCTTGGCAAGAGAGAGGGAACATCTGTTGCTCAGCTTGCTTGGGCCAATCTGGCCCAAACCGTGACAGTTGATATAGAAAATAAGCATGTGTATCAGAACAGATATTAAGAAGAACTCCACTTTGCTTGGAAAACTTGTGTATGATGTCTTCAAAATAGCAGGTTGTTCAGAATAGTAGTAGAATAAATGTTCTTGAAGGTAAACTGTATGGCATTATAATAATTGCATATTATAAATAATTTTCTACCCCTGCAGTGCATCCAATATAGAATTCTTATTAATTATAATTTATTCAAAAATTACAGTACCTGAGGTATCATACTTCACCTGCAGCCAACTCAAATACTTTAATTGAACAATTAAACTTGTACTTCAGTCTTCATGAAAAATATTTCAATAACAGAGCTGTAGCTGTAACAAAATAAAAAGCTAGTATGAATTCAAAAGGTCCATTTTTTTGCGACTGTTTCTCTGAAATCATGCAAGTGAAATGGTACACACAGAATATTCTGCTTTGAATTTTCTTCCTTCAAGTCAGCCTTTTTTTTTTTTTTTAACTGAGTCTTATAAACAGAAAATAATTAGAGCTGCAAGTGACCTCAGAAGGTCATCCATTCTCACCCATCTGCTCATCACTGGGCTTATTTCAACAGTGGATCAAGCTACTTAGGGCATTCTCTAGTTCATTTTGATTGAATACCTTTGATTTGTTTTGTTTTCTCATGCTTCTCTTAAAACATGAAACTTTTTTTGTACCTCCTCTCTCTCCAAAGAATTAGGTTTACCACTATCCACAATAAATAGCACAGCTGAAGACAAACGGACTTTAATCGAGGCTCCCCAATATTCAAGCTTATTGTCTTCAAAATCACTTGTCTAATGTATTTGGGGCATATCTAGACAAAAAATGCATGCAGAAAAACTTCAGTTTTTGTCTAGTCTGAGCTGGCAGGATACGGTAGACCACTGAAAATCTCTTCCAGCTGAAGAAACAGATGTGATTATTAAAGTGATTTGTTTGTGTTTACTTAGCATCCAAGTACGAGAAGATTTTCAGTGAGACAGAAGTTTGGGAGTACAAAGCAACTTTTGAAAATGAGGTTTGAGATCCAAAGTCACTTAGGAATTTCTGAAAAAATTGCTCTACTTCATGTACCCTGAATTTGTGAATATGAATGAAGCTGTCAGGAAGTGGCTGAAAGTTACAATGAAACTATGTATATATAATGAGAACATTCACAGACCTCTGAATCTTACTTTTTCTTTTTTTTCTGTGAAACTACCCCAAAATTTTGAAAAATAACTGGAATAGAAAACAAAATAAAAGTCTTTCTTTTTCCTTTATGATAAAAAATTGTGGTGCCCTACTATACTGTGTAACTTTTTTTTTGACAGTGATGTAATCTTTTAAATTTTTATACATGTACATGTATAATGACTTTTGTCATGACTTTTTTGTCATGTCATGACTTTTTGTATAATTTGTTTTTAATTCATGCAAAATAGTATTGCAGGTAATACCGCAGCCCCTTGGAAGTGATCCTGTTGCCCAGCTGACAATGTGAAGTTTGATCTTGCAGAGAGCTAAGAGAATTGTCTTCTCTATATAAATCTCTCCTCTAGGGTTAAATGATTTATTTAGTATTACTGTAGATATGACTTGTGCTTTACAGACATTTATAAAACTCGTTCCCTGACCCAAGGACCTTCACTTGGCAGAAAGGAAATTTATTGCTTGCTTCCTTCATTCATGACTGCTTCAGATATTTTCTGTTCAAGAAGTTGAATGTCATACATTTCTTTGATTTCCCTGTTTTACCACTTACATGACTATTTTAATTTTTCTTCTCTGATGTGTAGATAAGCATATTGAGTTATCTTCTATCTATAAAAAGAATTAATGTAAAAATAAGCAATATATTTAAAATTTTAAAAATCTTATTTGTGACTGTTGTTTGATTTGTTTTTTAAACCGTCCTCAAGCATAAGAGTCTTATTAAAAGAAATTAAGCAACTCTATTAACAAGGACCTTTGTACTATTGGTATCACTTTCTTAAAGTTTTGCAGCAAACCATTTGATAAGTGTAGATGCACCTGAACACAAGGCTAACTCAGAGAAGAGGACCCAAAATTGCTGTCTCTCCACACATGGTGATTTCCATATCCACTGTAGCCGATAAAAAGTTGGGTTTCCAGCGATACTGGTGCTCTAGTCAGTTGCATTTAGCTCTTGAGATGTTTGAGTATAAGACTGTCTATGTTGTGCTAGAGCAAAGACCCTTCCACATCAATACACTTGTCCAGGGGTAGGGAGGAGCATATGCTTAAGACCAGAAGAATAAGATGAGCGATGCATTTCCTCTAGTATCTCTTTCCGGTGTGCTGCGGTTGAAGAATTTTTGTTTTCAGTAGTCCGTGATCAGTTTCTAATGTAGAAAGTCCCACTGGAAGTGGTGGGATGGGAGTGGTCCAGCCCTGCCTTCCCCCAGTCAAGGAGCAGCACAAGCTGTAGGAGCAGAGAGGAGCAGACCCTAGCTCATGACATCAGGCACCTTCAATTTTGTGAAAATTCACACAGAGGCTTTTAGAATTTGTGTAAATATACCTATTGTGAATTAGATTAATGTGCCTGCATGTACAGGGACAAATTTCTAGCTGTAGGAGGTGGCTGATCCCTGGAGAAACTACTGGGTATATACATGAAGCTCACTGGCATAGCTGAAACCCTGTATGTTTGTTTGTTGTTGTTTTTTTAAATATTGCACCTTTGATGATATTGCATACTGCATAAATATTTTTTTTTGTAATTCTGTTAAAGTATGTTGCTCAGAACACCTTCATAGTGCAAACAAATTGGACTAAACTACTTTTATTCTAATGTTTCATCTACTTGGTGTTTGAAATTTAATTGACTACAAAGCAATTTTTCCCTTGGATCCAACTAGTCTGGATCACTAATAAGCCACAAAAGTTATTTGACACATTTCTTCTTCATATCAGCCACCTATTTTTCAAAAATGTGCAATTTACTCTCATGACAATCTGTTTTCTTTCAGCCTCTCAGTGTGCTATCACAAAATGAAAAGCAAAACACCACTGAATTCCAGTGATACTCATGATTATTATCCCATTGAAAAACTGTTTCTGCTTGTCAAAACATGACAGATTAGCTACCCAATTTTCAAAAAAGCAAACTCCACTGTGATGGCATATGTTCTTTTATGCCTTTTAATAGTAGAATATGTCTAAGTGTGCCTCATTTGGACATTCATTACTATAATTTACAACTCCCCAAAAGCAGAACTGGTGAAAGTGTATGCCGAGGACTATTAAACTGAGGAAGCCTTGATACTGCGTCAATTAGTAAGTGGAAGTTTAATGGGTAGACACGCGTAGACAGAAATGAACTCCTAGAGCTGAATGCACAGGCCATAAATGCTGTATAACTTCTTTTTTTACGCTGATAAACTGTATGAAACAACAAACAATACTGTTGTACTAGAAATAAAATTAAAGCTGATATCCGAGTATTTTCCTTAGGCTTAAGTTTTGTCATTCTGTCCTTTTCAAATCCCCATCTCAGGACTGAAATTGCCGGTGTCTTGTGGGCTGAAAACAAGATTAACTGATCAGAAATTCTGCTGTATTTCTGACCTTCACTGAGGTCTCCTTCCTTAAGAATTTCTTGCACAGGAAAGGGAGAAAACTGTCTTGATTTGATGCTTATAAAACTGTTCCCAGCAGTTGAGAAATTTTTACCTTGTAACTTAAAAATTTATTTTTCCTATTACATACCTCTGGTAGAGGACGTGAAATACCTAATGAAAATCTTTTTAACTATTGGCATTTGTCATAATTAGTTGTATTTTCAATGATTGATGCACACCCATGGCCATTGCAGCAGCTTCTGGGCAAGCGGAGGGAGAAACATCACTAAACGTACAGAGATTCATGTATGACTCGCACTATAGCCCAATATCAAATTCTTGAAGTTTTCTGAGAAGACACCTTTTCACAGAGATTCAGAGACTCTGGCAGTGACTTGAAGACCTCAGCTTTTCCCATTCGGGTCTGCTTTGGGGAAAGATTTCATAATTCATGAACTGAGTACCCCTTGTCCCTGTAGGTATCTTTATAAATGTTTGCTTTTGCTCATGCATAGACATGCATGTTCTTGGCATACAGAGCTAGAGCTATACTACATTATTTCATCTTTTCACATCTTCCTTGTAAAGGAGTTCTAACTGCCTCATTGGGAAGATTTTGTAAATGTGAGGTGGTTCTGCAGCAAAGAAATAATTCTACTGCCACCTTTCTTCCATATTGCTTGTGTAAGGAAGAAAGTTGTATCTAAAGGAAAGGGTAATTAACTGAGAACGACTGAGATGCGTTAGTGTTATACCCTTCAGTCGTATTTCTTTATACACCAGCAATTTGCAAATCACCAAATACAGTATCAGTAAAAACAGTCTCTATATTATTTATTGTCCATTTTAATTTTTTTAAGCTCTTTTAAAAATAGATTTGAAATTAAAAATATCTCTTTAAAGAAAAAATATTCACTATTGTCTGGAAAAGCAGCAGAAGGCTGAAATCAGGTATCAATATTGTCATTACATTTAAAAGAAAATAATATTAATGTTGAATTTTGGACATGCTAGTCTACTACAGTAGGACAAAGTGAAGTTGTATAGTCTTTTCACATTAATCAAAAATACTGATGTTCAATTATACCTCGATAAATTTTTTTTTAGAAAACTCGAACAATAATATTGTACTTTTATTTAACTATCATAAAGCAAAGCATTTTTTTTTTCATAAATATATTTTCAGAATTTGTATGGGATACTTCCCGCTTTGACAGACAGTTATCCTCCCACACAGTCACTTGCACATAGCAAAGTATATTGCATTGCCAGTATATTGTGTTTATCATTCAGTGATACAGCTGCAATCCTGAATGACAGAAAAAAGATTAACAGTTCCTTCCCTTGTAATAAGAAAGTCTGCTTTTCTGTCCGACATTTTTAACATGCTTCTGGAGGAAACGTTGAAAATACTTAGCTTGAAGATTAATTTCTCTGGAAATTTGCTGTATGTAAATACATTCACTGTAGCTATATCTTTTGTTTCCTTCATAAAAATAGCAATGAATGTTCTATTCCAAGACTGGTTTAATAAGGCTAAAAATACTAAGAGAAGCAATGTTAGGTCATAATAATTACCATCCAAAGATCTAGCTGATTCTCTATATTAAACCTGCTTTGGGCTTGGCTGTAGCCTGAAAAATGAAAGCATGGAGTACAAAGAAATCCGAACTGTTGGTTTAAAAAAAAAACAAATCCCCCCCAAACCCCCAAACCATCTAGAAAACCTGAACTAACTTCCTTTCAGTATAGATTTTGATTTCTACAACAAATTTGCATCAGTGTGGAACTCAGATTTTTAAAATTTCATAGTTCATTGATGTTTCATATAAAGGACATTTTGAATCTCTATTGCATTGTCCTACTGTTTTTAACACTTTAGAAAAAATATTTCATCTTCCAAACATGGCAATCACCTACCATATTCTGACTTCTCTGCATGGCGAACATTTTGAGATGCACCATGTCTGCACTGATTCATTCCATGTATAAGCATCACAGAGACTTCAGTTAAACCATCTGGTTTTTACAACAACTTGAAATAAAGTTATGTTAGTAGCGTCTTGCTCCTGCAGAGACTCTGTTTTAGCTCTTCTTCTTGTTAAACTTAGAAAAATTGATTTTCATTTTCATTTCCCTAATAGCTTCGAAGATTTTTTTTCTACAATATTAGGGATATTTTCCTGGTAGAATGCTTTTTATCCACAAGAGAGCTTTCCTACTTTACAGTAATAAAAAGAACCTCAAGAAGGAAAAGCACAAATAAAAGTGGCAAGAAAAAGTGGAAATTAAAATTATGATTGTCCAAACTTATCAAAACACATTTAAAAAAATCCAGGAGACATTTCTGACATCATGAAGAGCCACTATTATTAAACCTCCCAAAAAACACAAACAAAGCAAAAGCTATACAGAAGCCAGAGGCTTCATGCTGTTTATTTCTACAGGAACAAAGCTATGGAATCACTTTTCTAATCTGCCAGTGTCCTGCAGCTAACTTTTGAGCAAAACTGCCCCATTTCAACCCAATATGCATCAAAGGAGATTAAATTCTCATTAATTTACTTTTCACTAAAAGACATCAAAGGATACGCGTACACAGAATGGTGTTATGTACGCAACAGAAAAAGCCGAAAACGGAGCTCTTGCCTTCTGAGGCATGAGAAAATAACATCTTCTGCTTAGATATGCTAGGGTTTAATGTATCATAAACTTTTACATACTTCATGCAAAACACCTCTCATGATTTGCTGGGATGTAGTATGTTTGCACTGTAGTCTTATAATTCAGAAAGACCATTATCCACAAAACAAATCTGTTGGATAGTAGATTTAAGTTGTTCTGGCTCTCATGGATCCTTCCTCCTGCTCCACCGCACACTAGGAGATTACATTACTCCAACTCCATTAAGTAGAGTAAGTTAAACAATATTACAGTAGCATTTAGAAGGTTACGAATCTGCTAACTGTGAGGATTTAAATTCTTATTCTGCTTTAATATGTAATTCTTTCAGTAGAGGACACACGCAACGATTCATGGATTATCAAAGGTGAAGATCTCAACTTCTTGTGTTTATACTGCATGACCGGGTAGAGGAAGAAATAATTAGACTGATGAAAGAATATTTCATAGAGAGAATTCAAAACAGACCAAAAAGCTGTGAGAAAAAAATTCTGTGATATAGATGCATCTTATTAAAGAGCAATTTCATTTGATTAACTAGAATGGAATAACAGTATTTTCATTTGGTCAGAGCTTCCTTGTTCTGGAACATCTGGAGTCAGACTTTCTCCAGACTGGGAGCTAGGGCACTTTTCAGCAGCATGGGGGATACTTGGGTCAAGTCCTTCATTTGCCATTTCAGTCAGCTAGACTGAAACAACATCCTTCTCTATCTTCTCAACCTTTCCAAATGTAAAAGTTTAGTGTTTGTTCTGAAAATGGCCATTTTTTTAATATTTCTCTTATGATGACATCATTCATAAAGTTCTGATTTTATTTCAATCCAGATCAAAAACAAATTCTGAATATTGAAAAACTAACATGCAATAAAATTATTTCTCCTATTCTCAGCCTTATTAATTGTGTTACAGGAGAAAAGATGTTAGCTGTTTGTCAGGTATTTTTTTGTAGCAACTCAATTTGCTATTAGTGATGCTGAACTGCTATTTATTTATTTATTTATTTATTTGTGATGTTTTCCCTCATTACATGAAATGCATACAAATCTGAGTTTTTGAAAGATGAAAAAAAAAGCAGTGGCACACTGCAAACATAAGCAACATTTTTTCAACAACCATTTCCATTAACATTAATACAACAGCACTTGAATTGTGAAAATACTGTTCATTCTGAATGCAAAACAGAATATTAGACATAGACAGGGAAAGTACGTAAGAACTTGCAGTTCTGCTGAGATGATTGTTTCTGCACATTTAAGCTTAAGTATTGCTATCTTCTATTAGTATATAATTCAGAGTTTATTGAAGAGAAACAATTTTTAGTTCTCTATTTCTGATTGAAATATATACAGAAGCAATAACTTTTTTGTGTTTTATACTGTAGAGTATAAAGGGCTTCAGGCCCCAAAATTTTAAGTTTTAATTGCAATTTATTGAATATCACATTCTATCATGCTTGGTCTTAAATGAATATTGTTGGGTAATTAACTACATTTACCAGATGACGGCAATGTTTTTTGTTGATGTTTTTGTATACTACAGCTTTTCAAACCATTGTTTTCAGTTACAGGGATGTTCTTTCAAGAGGAACTGTAATAACACCTTACCTAACTACCATTTTTTTCTGTCTGAAAAGCATTCTCTCAATAGAACACTGAAATGTACACAGACGTTGGAAAGTCTGATGGGAAAATAATTTACTAAACGTCTGCCGAAATATAGAATCATTATTGCTTATGGTCACTTTCTCTCTAAAGACAGACATACCTGTCTGTCTGTCTGTCATACCTGATCACCTTTCATCTTTTCCAGTGTGATGCGTGCAACTGGGGCCATGTTACAGGGCCTTGGAGAGGACAGCCACCATTGTTTGGAAAAAAACACCCCTAAACTGAAAGAAACATTAGATGACTAATTTAGGCTAGCTATTGTCTTTCCAGAGAAGACAGAACTCTTGTCTCGTTTCAGAATATGTTTCTGTTTTATATACCTCTTTCCTAGAGAAGCTGTAGAGGTGATGGAAATGCAAGACCTCAGTCCCACCTCCAGTTGATCAAGCGTAATTTCCTAGTACTCCGAGCAGGTAATAACAAGGTGAAGATGAAGGTGAAGAATGAGAAAATATCTCTAAACAGTCATTTCAATCTGTAACTCCTTAAACATAACAGTACCGCTTTCTGAAATTCTAGCTAGAAGGTTTTGCACATTGGGACTGTATTATTGGGAAGGCAAGAGTAGCTGGTTGGTGTTACAAGAGACGTTTACTTCCCTGTTAACAAGGAAGAGAGGATAGTAAATCACATCAGGTGACAAAAACACTGTCATTTTAAACATCTGATTTGTCAAAGAATGCCAAGTTTCTTATCTACGGTATCAGTCTTACACATGGCTCTGCATGTCCTACAACTGGTCACCCACATGCTTTCTTGCCTCCCTCTCCTGACTTTATGGGGTATTACAGATATTAACACTTCACATAGCTGGATAAGCCATAATCAGCTGCGTGTTTCTATCATTTCCTAGGCTGTTTGTATTCCTCTTCATTGTCAGCAAAGTGCAGTGCAGAACAAGACTGTGATGCTTAGGATAGAGATGCAGCTACAAGAGCAAAAAAAGTGGAACAGACTCTCTGTGGAACTCACTCTTGAGAAGTTACTCAAAACCACGTCCTCCATCATCAGTGCAGTCAGAGTGGCCAAGAGATAGTGAGGGTGAAGACGGAATGAACCCTTTTTCTTGCACCTACTCTTTTACTGACTTGAAAAATTTGAAAATCACTGGCCAGCATACAGCGTACAGTACTCCAGTATCCTAAGCACTATTATTATTGATCTACAGGAAAAACAGCTGACCATTGTGGACTTCATAAATAAATTTACAACTACAGGCTGTATCTTTATGGATGAAAAAAGATGTTTAGCTGTATTTTCACTACAGCAAATTTTATTTTAACTGGCAAATAAAAATATGATAAGAAAGGGAAAATATTCTTTTCTTCCTTAACCATCATATCACACATTAAATCTAAATAGCTATTAAAATGTATTAGCAACAAATATTCAAGTGAAGCACAAGGATAAGAGCCTGATTCAGAAAATTAACCCCCTTCATTAAGGAAATGTAAAGAAGCGTTTCACGTAAGCCCAATACAAAAACTCTAAGTTTTACTTAGAAGGTAGCCTTAGCTGTGTGCCCAAGGCTTGGCACAGGCAGCCTTGTCCTGACTGTCTCCTCTACTCAGCTTGAGACAGTCTTGGACCTCCAGCCCTGCCCTTCAGAGGCAAGGGTGGCCAAAATCCCCGGGGCGGTGATCCTCCCCTGTTGCTGCAGAGCAAGGACGTGCCCTTGGGCTTTTGCGGTGTGAAACCGGGGTGCAGCCACAGCGGCTTCACGCCTGGCTGGAAGCTGCCCCGCTGTGACCCTTGTAAGTGGTATGTGGGCCACAGTGACCCGGAATGAGAACAAAGAGCTGCCCTCCAGCTCTAGGACCATGGCCACCCAGTGATGCCGTTCGGGTGGCGTGGGAGAGATTCTGCTGCTTCACAGTGCCACATCACTTGCCGCGTAAGATAAATTAATTGCAATCCATTTCTGAAGACAGAGGGTGTCGATCTACTTATTAGACTTTCAGATGTTTATGAATATCTAATAATGGCCATAAAACTAGAAAAATTTTGACAGTAAAAAACTTCGGACAACTTTTCAAAATTATTTAGAACCTGTGCGGTTAGATTTCTGCTATTTCTTATGCCTGTGTTATCTCCAGTGGAGATGAAAATACTTGTGCAAGAATTGAAAGTGTATTTCTGGTGATGATAATAAGGTTTCTCTTCTCTCTAAGCCATTGCCGTATTTTTGTGTGCAGTGCTGTGACCTGCCCGTGTGTCCTCATCATAGGTATTGCTAAGGTTCCTCCACACATGGCTGTTGTTTTCCTGCTTTGGTTTTGTGTACACTGATGTACTGGTCTGTGTCACCAGTGTCTATGACCAGACGAATGGAAAGCTTACCATGTGGCACCCTGCTTCTGTACCCAGAACAGTACAGAACCACAGTCTTCAAGTCAAAAATCATCTTTTTTCAGTAGAAATCCTAGATTTTTTCTTCTTTTCTTTCCCTCAGGTTAACTAATGTGCAATTGTATTTATAGTTTATATATAAAAAAATTTCTGTGAATTTAGAGTTGAAGGCCATGAGACATGGAGAGACAGGGATATCATTCCTATGTGTGTGAGGCTGACCAACAGCTTAGTTGGTCTAAATATGGCCAGAGTTTCAGGTGTTTCCTCAATGTCCAAAACCAAAGAGCAGGCTTCCAGTTATGTATCGGCAAAAAGAAAAAATTTCATTTTTATCTTGTGATATTAATCGGTTAAACAAAACAAGAGAAAAAGACACCTTTGAGAAATACTTGGAGATGTCAACAAAAGAGTGGTAGTAAATTCTGAATTTGTATTCTTCTGAACTCTTCACTCTCACAAGTCATCATTGCAGATGGTGAAAAAATGCTTTCAAAACTCCTGCCAACTAGGGTTGCTTCATTAAACATTTGTTGAATAAGATGTTTACAATGTTATTACGTTATTTATACCAAGAAAGATATAGGAATGGGAAGAAAATTCAAAGAGACTGTTCCCAAAATAAACATGAACTATACCAGTTACAGCATCAGTTTTTATAGTTGTATCATTATTAATAATGAGGCTTACTCTGTTTTGTTAAAATCTGTATACTGAGTAATACAGCATCATTATAATTCCAAGCCTGGAAGAACTTGTGCTAATTGAAAATTTTAGATTTACTAGAGTGGAACAGCTTTTACTCCACCTCCAGTCCAGTCACCTTCAGTCCAAATCTACCAGCATACCCATACACACCAGTTGCTGCCACTTTAAAAGTACTATACTTTTTCTTCAAACGTGTTCTTGTGCAGAATCATCTTTTGTCTTACGGAAATGCCACAAACGCTACCCATAAAAGGCAGAAGATCTACAGCCGCTCATGTTAGCATATGGTTAGTGTGGCTGCTTCCTCAGAGAATGAAGATTTGTGTATTTATCATGTTGTGGTCCAAGGCATGTACAAATCTCTGCGTACTAATGCAACAAAAGTAAATTGCTGCTTTATGAAATAACTAATTGTGGCAGTATTTTATCTCTTCATTAGTTGCACTTCCTCGAGTAAGAATGCATTTTGCAGTTTCAAAGATGATAATAAATGAAACATATCTTAAATTAGTACCCAGAAATTTTAAAAAACAGATTAGTAGAAAAACACGTCAAGAATAGTTTAGTTTAGATGGTTTAGATGCTTTAAAACAAAGCATCTGAGACAACACTTTTAATTGGAGAGAAAGGATCAATGTAAAGAATGTGAAATCATCATGAAATGAGTGCTTTATCAGTCCTTTAGCCAATGTTATTCTAATAAGATTATGTCTTGTAGTGAGCGCCTTGTGCTGTTCAAGGCTGTATGATTTCATGTGTTACAATCAGATGTTCTTGCTTCTGAAGTTGCCCATCTAATTGCTACAGAGAAGTCTGTATTTTGCTATGCATTGTAATGAATAAGTTAAATAAGCTTATACTATTCTTTTGTAACATGCAGTGAATTCTACTTTGATGGACACAAGAAATTACCACTTTCACTGTCTTTTTCATTAACTACAAAGAACATGGCAGAAAACCTGAAGCAAAGGTGATTAACATTTTGTCATTCAGATGACATGATTTTCTTTGTGTGTGTGTCATTAGAGAGAAACCAGAGAAACAGAATGTGTGTGTTTCTTTTGATCAGACAGGCATTCTTCATTATTTGCTGTTCTGTTAATAGCAGAACTAGCCTAGGAAGGGTAGTGGTCAGATGTTGCACACAGAAACAAGCACCAGTGTCCTATGGTTTGGAGTGTTGTGTCTTGTTTTGCAACATACATTACTTACAAATAGACACTGTCACCAGTATTTTTTTTTTTTTTAAACATTCCTTTTATTCTCTGGGGCTGTCATCATAAGGATTTTGGATTCAATAACCTTGAAGCCAGGGGAAGGATGATTCCTTGTTTCACCAGCTTTGGCATTAGGCGTAAGTCTTCTGACTAAATGAATTTGTCAGTGAATGCTTTTAATACATTTTGGAGAACAAAAAAGCCCACACACAGAGGTATAATTTGCTATTTTATTTTGTATTTTACAGATTTTCTCTATTACACTGTTTATAGACCTGGAATGTAATTTTGATTTAGTACTCCATCTTGCATAATAGAATGCAAATATATATCTAAACTGAGAACAAAATATTGTTGGGAATTGTACCTCACAAGGGTTGACAGGTAATTGCTTATATTATTAAAGCATAGATGATTGCTAAACTCTAAGACAGTAAACCTTACTTGTAATTAAGTCACAAAAGGAACGTCAAGGAAACAAAAAAAATGAAACAACACAAAATATTAAATTGAAGAAAACAGTCTGAGTAAAAGAAAACATTTTTTGTTAATTACTTGAGTTGTTGCAGGATACTGCTAGACAAAGAGAAAAGCATTTAATTGATGATATATATTAAATGTAATGGTTATGAATGAAGATAGTTTTGAATGAAATTTTTTTCTATCTCTGTCTCAAAACGGCAGAGGATGTGCTTTTATCCCCTTGAAAAAAGAGGTAGTGACACACGGGACAGTGAAGAAAGTTTCCCTGCCCTGTATACATATTAAATGAGTGCAGTGGAGGCAGCTCAGAAAATGGATTTACCCACATATTTATGTACCTCCACTTGCCTGTCAGGTTGCCTCATTGTGCCAAAGAGCTTCTAAGCACAATGCCTGGAAGTTGTGCTGGGCTAGAACTTCACTACTGCAACTGAGTAAGATACTGCTGATCCCTGCTGTCAGGAGTTCTACAGTGTCATTGCGCAGAACTTGGCTGTCCAACATTTCTCATATGCAGAAGCATTATTTCCTAGGTAAAATTTTTGAGGTTTTATAGCAACAGTTTAGAACACCAGTGTACAGACTTGTCCTTTTCCTCCTTTTGTTTTTTCCTCACTACTTTTACCTTCTAATGTGCAGAAACAAACTTGGTAATTACATGTCAAAAACATGGAAAAACAGAGCCTAGGGAAGATTAAAATACAAAGCATATATGTAGCTATAGTTGTTACTATATAAGAAAAATTAAGAGATAGTGACATGGAAAGTTAAAAATTCTGGAGCAGGTGGCGCAGGAACTTGCCACATTGCATAAGCAAATCTATTTTGTGAGATTTCAGGGGGCTCTTCACATTGTGCTTTCTGATTTAAGCAAAGCATAGGCTTGACGCTGCCATTCTCATACTGTATTTCATAAACTGATCCCACAGCTTGCTCTGCTGAGACAAAGTCTGTGTAAGATTGCACTTTTTCAGCTTTCTTCTTGCATTTAAGTTATGAATTCTGAAAGTTCCTAAAGAAAAGTCGGATTTTGGTTGTGGAATTTCCTCGAGGAGCTCAAGACAACCATGACATCTGGCTGCTTCACAGAAATGCAGAACCCCAGAGTACCTTTTTGGCCTCTGGGCCACACAAAACAATTTTATTTCTTTATAATGTGATTCTTATCTTTTTTCCAGAATTAATTGGGAAGCTATTTTTTATGTGCAATCTCACTAAGTTCTTTAAATTCAAGATTATATTGAAAATTCTTATGCAGGGAGATTCTATGTGCACTACCCTAAAGTTTCTTCAGGTCCATGTTGTACACCAAGAAGGACTGCTTTGTGGTATGTTTGTATAACCGTTCTAGATCATTATTTCTGGCTAATATACTTTGGTGATTCCTCATTGCCCACAGGAAATTTAACTGAGATAACACTCACTCATTACAAGAAAGATATTGAGGTGCTGCAGCATTTCCAAAGAAGAACAATGAAGCTGGTGAAGGGTCTAGAGCACAAGTATTATGAGAAGCAGCTGAGGGAATCGGGATGTTTAGTCTGGAGATGTGAGACTCTGAACTGAGACTTTGCCTCAAACCCTGCTTGTGCACCACTTGTGCAGGCGAGCACAGAAAACTGCCGCTTGGAGGTGTGCGGATGCAGGGATGGTTTTTGGCGCTGTGTAGATGGGACCATGCTGAGCTCCTTGTCGCTCTTGCTGGGGGCTTTGTGTGGTGACTGTGGCGTGCGCCTACGCAGGCTGAAGCCAGGGGGTGAGAGACCCCAGTGTGACCAGCCAGCACGTACCATGCATCAAGCACGTGCCACACACCACACATGTGCCAACTTAACCACACCGTAGAACCGCCCCACCTTGCCTCTAATGCAAATGATGGTTACTTTTTGTTTTGTCTGAAAGTATAAAAGGCGGCCAAACGGACAAAGGAGAGAGCTCCTGCGACTGACGACACCCTGGGTGAAGAGGACCAACACGACATTGCTGGATCCACAGTGGTGACCATCTGCTTGTGGCCTTTCTCTTTCCTTCCTTCCTTCCTTCCTTCCTTCCCTCCTTCCTTCCTTCCTTCTTCGCTTTCTTGCTTTCCCTCTATCACAAGCATTCAAGTTGTTGTTCCAGTGAGTTTTCAACATTTGGCCTCATTTACGCCTGAATTCCAACTAGGCAATCGAAACTTTAAATTAACCATGTCCTCGACCTGGTCATGACAGGAGAAAAGGAGGCTGAGGGGAGACCTTATCACTCTCTACAACTACCTGAAAGTAGGTTGTAGTGGGGTGGGGGTTGGTCTCTTTTTGCAAGTAACAAGCGACAGGACAAGAGGAAATGGCCTCAAGTTGGGCCAGGGGAGTTTAAGGATGGATATTAGGAAAAACTGCTTCACTGAGAGGGCTGTCAAGCGTTGGAACAGGCTGCCCAGGGAAGTGGTTGAGTCACCATCGCTGGAGGTATTCAAAAGACAGCAGATGTAGCCCTTAAGGACACAGTTTAGTGGTGGTTTTGTCATTGTTAGGCAATATGGTTGTACTTGATGATCTTAAAGGTCCCTTTCAACCTAGACCATTTTATGATTCTCTGACTCTATGATTCTGTTAAATCTGTCTGTATTGTGGGATGTTTGTATTAACCAAGTATGTATGGTGGTTTACGTTTTCCTTGCAGCTCTGATACACACCCTGTTTAATTTTATTGTCTATAAAACAATCTCTTCTCTGTGTTCAGCAATTTAGAAGTAATAATCTGTTATTTAAGTGAGTATGTAGAACTTTAAGGCATGAGAGTAGGGAGCAAAACCTGTATTCTTGGCAAATGTGGAGTGAAACTAGGCTACTAATAACATTAGATTCACACATGACTTCTAACCATCTTCTCACTAAAATTTGTACCTTGGGCAACAGAACAAACAAACTTTTATTTATGACTACCTGACCTACCAATGCTTCTTGATAACTCATCCATTACATGCCATCTTAATAAATGTGACCC
Source organism: Chionis minor (assembly GCA_013398295.1). NCBI lineage: Eukaryota > Metazoa > Chordata > Aves > Charadriiformes > Chionidae > Chionis > Chionis minor. Next base: position 1,029,934 of record VZSF01002182.1, read on the forward strand.
AGTTGTCCTATTAGCCAAATGAATTGACAGTGTATAGTTACATATTCATGATTTTTTGGGGAGGCTTTTTAAAAATATATATCCTAGTTCTTCATATAAAATACATCGTACTTATTTTTAGTATCTGTAAAAAGGTTCTATGCTAACTGAATCAGGGCATTTAACTCTGTGGAAAAATAAGTGTGAATTCATGCTCTAAAGAATATCAGTGTGTATATACACAGGAAGATCAAATGAAGAACACGCAGACTGTCTTGATTATTACTTTCCATAGCTTTTGATTGCCAGTCATATTTTGACCTTCAAAAAGTAGAATTTATATATTAAGGGAAGTTAAATCTCACTTAGAAAACTAAATTATTGCCCCCTATATGCAGTTACTTAATGCAAGGATGAGAGATGTGGAAATCTGCAACTTCAAAAATACATATTAAAATCCTTATTCAGGAAGATGATAAAAGTTCCAAATCCATATGCAGTATGTAGAGAGTATGGCAAAGGAAAAAGCTCAACAGCTAGGTCATAACCATGATGGAGATCCCATCTGGAAAATTAACAAAAACTTTGGAAAAAGAGGTAATGAAACAATGTAAAAGAAAGGAAGACTGGAGGAGACAAAAGAAAAGAAATACATCAGAAGGATAGTGAAAAAGGAGGAATAAGAAACAAGGAAAAGGAGAGTAGGGACACAAAATATTGGTAAGATGCTAACTTTCTGGTGGAGTCAACAGGTTTACATACCTTTCAACAGGTATGCTAGTTGCTGTTAACATTTATGGTCAGCCATAGGACTGACACAAAACATCATGACCTCAAATGGATGTATCTAACTACCCTGTTTTCAAACACACCAAAAAATCTGTCTATTCTGGATACGAACATAGATTTTAATATAACTTTTTAAAATGCTCTTTAAAATGTCCACTCTTTTTCTTTGTTAAAAGCTAAAAATTAGAGAGTTGATTTCTTTGTTTTTCCCCCAAGCCTTGATAGACAATGCTTTGATGTCAGACATTAAATGGCTGTATACTGTATAGGCAGCTGGCATTTTGCCTTAGCTAGCAGGCAAGCAAATGTGCTCCATTCAAGAATGGGTTTTACATGATCTTTAAGGAGAAAACTCATTGCAATTGTCCACTGAGCATTCATGTAATGGAAGCATGGATTATTGTGTCTCTGTCTGAAACGATACAACCTGTGGATGGTGTAGGAGAGGCTTTGTATTACCTGGCTCTGTTTTGGATTTCTTCTTAGTCAGAGTGTTCTTTATTTTCAAAACAAAGTCCCAATGTACATTTTCTCATACAAAGTGCGAAAGCAAGAAGTATTTGAATGAATGACATGAATGAGGACTATGTAACAAAAGCACAGTACTTCATACTAGTATTTATTACTGTAAGTTTTTAATTTTAAAATCTAAAATCCAAATAGTGTAATACAGAAATGTGAACATAATTCAAAGTATAATTTTAGTTCACTTTACCCTAAAAAAGCTTCTTTAGCTTGTGGTGGGGTTTTTTTGGTTTTTTTTGTTTGGTTGGTTTGGTTTGGTTTGAGGGTTTCTTTTGTTGTTGGTTTGTGGGTTTTATATTTGTTTGGTTTTTTACAAATATGTGTGAATAAGAAGTTAGTGCTGTTAGGAAAAAACACCTTTCCAAATCCAGAAGTAATTTGTGACATTGTGTTTTAGCTTTAAACAACACATTACATAGCCACAATTGCTGACTCGAGGTTCTGTGGTTAATTGCTTTGATAAACTATAACTGTTTGTCACAGTAATCCTGATACTGCCTACACTGAGAAAATTCACACTGGCTTTGAATTGTAGTAAAACCTTGTAGTGTAGCATTATTACTCTAAATGTAATGTCATTCTGAGCAAGCTGATGATAGCAGCTCAGTAACTGCTACTTTTTGCTGCAATAGCATGTCTTACTGCTAACAATTCGAAGCCTTGTTTGACATAGTCTTTGGGAGGGAAAACTGCCATTCAGCAGACTCTGTTAAGTTCCTTCTCTTTCTAGGCTGTGCAAAACCCACAAACTTTTATTTAAATATCAGTGTATGTTGAAAGTTTGAATTTTTGAATTTCGTCTATTTCATTTCTGCTGTGCAGTTGTCCACAATGAAGCATGAGACCTGTCCTAGATTTTGCAAATACGATTCCTCACTCTTTGGTCTTACTGATTTTGGCTTATTTGGGGAAGGTTTTATTATTCAGTGTTATTTTAAGTATGTAGAATTTTAGCCCTACCTGCTTTGTGATCATTTTCCAGAATAATATTCTTGAGGTTGTGTCTGTACCTGTCTGTTATAACCATGGTAGGTAAGAATAGCACCTGTTGATTTCTAACAACAGACTTCATTTTTCTTCAACAGTATTTAACAGATATATTCACCATGTTTTCTATGCACAAAGTGCATAGTGTGCTTACTTGTGTTATAATGAAAAGATTTTTCTCTTTCATACTTTCAGCAGCATCAATGTTCTACTATTTGCATTTTTCCATTTTCTTGGGAAAAAAAAGAGCTTTCAGCAGTCAGACCTTCTTACATTTTGCAGTGCTTTAAGCTTTCCACATTTCCCAGGGGAAGTCCTCAACAAACAGATCACTCCTCTTCAAAAACGTTCAGAAAAGCTTTAGTTTGACATATATGACTCCAGAGATTTGAATTAATTTACTGTTTTAAAACTCGGGCTTTTGTCATTAAATTCATCTGCATATTTTCTGTATTAGTGAAGACAGTGTATATTTATTTCACTTCTTCCAGTTGGCCATATTCCTTCCTAACACTTTTTGTAGTCCCTAGCATATGGCCTTTATCTCTCTGCTAGCTTTTAAAAAATTTAAACTTCTGTATTGCATTTTCCATTGCAAATTAGACTTTTCCCTCTTTCTGCCTCTCTGTCTCGTGAACAAACCACTTGTATTTAGAGGTTTATTCTTTTTGTTCAACTTTGAGACGTTAATGGAAGCCACTTAAAAATATTAGATTAAAATTAACGGGAATAAATCATACTGTGTAATTTTATCTATTCTGATACTTAATACCAAAAAACCCAATCTTCAGTGGAAAACTGATTCTGGTCTTGATTACAGATTAGTTGGGAAAAAAAATTCAACATAAACTTTTATATTTTGAAAAAATCCTGTAATTACTCTCTTGTGAGGATAGCCTACAATAATGACCTGAAAAAATACTCATAACTTCTTTTAAAGGCCTTCCCTGATGTTATTTAGTTCCTCTAGCCAGTAGTAGCCATCTTCTAATTATTAGTTTGCTCAGTGGGCTTTACATCTTCTAGACACCTGCTGCACAGCACAGGCCATGGTTATTTTGTTTTCTTACACAGTGTATCAGCCCTTCATTCTACTACTTGTGCTTCAAAAATTTTAGATACCTAAACTAGAATAATTTCTCCCTGTGGGTTATAACATAGATGTTGAAAAATACAAGTGCCTCCACTGTGTTCAGAAACGCCTATTTATCATCTTTATTCCACAAACCCTATGGTGCCTGACTCTTTCATTTCATTAGTCCCTTCAGGAAAAGAATCAGATCATAAACTGTCACAATTATTTCAGAGAGAATTTACCAGAGAATGTGGTTGTAACATCAGACCTAGGCAAGGAGAAATAGAAAGTTCTCCGGCATTAGTTAAATGAGTGGTAAAAGAGCTTTTATGTCCTCCAGCACAAAAGTTAGGTATTAGGGGCACATTCTTAAAAGGGATAGTTAAAGCAACATACTTATTCATGGTAAAGTAATTTCTTCATCACAGAGACACTATGAAAGAATTTCCTAACATAAGTAGGTATTCATACCAAATAGCTATTTGTCTGTTATTTGTACTCTAAGCTTGACTAGAGCTTGGTATGAACCATGTGCAACAGAAAAAACACCTACTGTTCGTTTTGATCCTCCAAAATGGAACATTATTTTGGTTTCTTTTCAGGGTGGGTTGTGTGTGTTTTAGATAGCAAATCTATCTCTCCTCAGCAGTTGTGACTATCCTAGTTGGGCAGAAGAAACTGGTATTTATTGAAGGCAGAGGAACACTTTGTCCAAACCCTCTTTATCAGTAGAGAGGGTAGCACGGTCACTGGGATGTGGCTCCATCAGCTCTGTTGTGGTAAGACCTGTACACAGCCTTAGTGCAGGGTGGAATATATATACAATGGTGAATCCTTAGATGTCTCAATTTTTCCCTTCCTCAAAATTCTGAAACAGTTGCATGATGCGTCTTTTATTTTTACCTCACCCCTTTTCACTCGGGAACTTCAAATGAGGGGCAGAATGTGTCCTTCCTTCCAAGCTGATGGAAGTGAAATAATAGAAGTTTCTGACCCTTGCCACACCTACTCTCCAGACTTGAGACTTCTTTCTAGACATAGCTATATAGCGATTACCATACATTATCGAACGGTTGTCCTCATTTTGAACAGATGTTTACGTGTGCCTAAAGAGAAGATGCTAAATATGTCCTTGAAGGACATGTGTATAGTTTACTGCCACTTTGTGGCTTAAAACTAATATTGTAGCTATAGCTTAAAACTGGCTATTTAAGAGAATGTGATTTTAATAATTATATGTCATTATTTCAAAGAAAGCTACAAAGAAACCTATGTTTTACCCTGTGCATCTTTTGCTTTCAAGTATGCAGACTGAGAGAAGAAATATGTGACTCTGTAAGGAAGAGCTAGATTTTAGGAATTTGTACATTAGAAATTGCCCTACATAAGCATTTTTTGCTTCACCTTAAAACTCAGGTGGAAATTTTTCTCCAAAGTATTCAGAGGTATTTAGATACTCAATATTCTTTACAGTCATCTGTCCTGTTGACTTAGGATACCCCACTCAGCAGGATGAACGTGCTCTACAGAGCACATGAAGTGGTAAGCTGTGCTTATATGTCTATAAAAGCTGTTACTCTTTCTTTGAATTTATATGGACAGGTGTTTGTTTCACAGAAGTGTTTTTGAGCTAGCCATTGGGCCTAAAGCTCCAAAAGGACGTCAGTACCTAAACGCAAAATTTCTATCTTTCAGATCACTACTCATTTATCCTCTCTTTCCTGGCAGTACGTGAATTAGTGAAAATGCTATCCACAACATTTCCTGTTTTCTGTAGCCCAGCATGCATACATGCAAGCTCTCTCCAGCCTGATAGTAGCAAGCTGCCTACTTCTAAGGCACGGAATGTATTCTTAAACTGGGCATGGTAACTGACCTCTTTTCTGAACGACCTTACCCTGTAGACCTTTTCAAAATAAGATTTAACAAGTTATACCTTAGACAAAGAGCAGATAAGCAGTTAAGATGAGTCTCACGTCAATCATCTTAGATATGAGATCCCTTTCTCTTTTTCTGGGTGATTTTCAGTTACTGATCATGAGGAGAGAATTTTAAACAGTGGGCTATGGGGTATTTAGGCAGAACTGAGAAATGCTACCTATTATGTGGCAGCAATCATTTACCCTTCCCTTAAAGTGAAACACCTTCAAGAAGAGAAGCTGACTGAAAATTGAAGGTGCTCTCCACAACTGGAAGGTACTCTCCAGAGCATTTCCTGACAACTGATTTAAATGTGTCTCTACAAATTGCTCAGGCTTCTGCAAATATCCTCAAGCCTAGGATATGTACATAGGGAAACTTTCAAAGTCATTGTCACCATCTGTAAAATGGTTATGTTTCAGTTCTGCCTGGGCACAATTTTATAAGGGCTTTTTGGAATCAGGCTACAAAAGGTGACAGACCTTGTGTGTTTTCTAAGACCATCCTATGGGTGGGAGAGGCCCAAACTTATTGTAGCTTAATGTCTTTAAGATGAAGACTTCATGTTCAAACATTGTACATGGTTGTAAGGCAAGATTAGGCTCAAGTGTGGAGTCAGCACAGAATTTGAAATGCTTTAGCTTGCTCCCTGGCCTGTGTGCCTAGGTGAAAACGCAGACTCCAACACATGTCTATTCTCCAGCTCTGTATGAAGTTCTCAGACACTTAATTGAGAGTTTGGGTACTGCAAAGCACTGAAGCACTTAAGTCCCTTTGTCAGTATAGTTCTAAGTTCCTCCATTTGTATTTATATCTCTCCATGTTGTGAACCAGAGGCATCTTCTATCCATTCACATTAAAAATAGGATTTGAACTTTATTCACTCTAATCTTCCATTCTGATGCAACTAGTTTTGGCAAATATATACCTGCAAAACAGCTTTGTTTTTTTTATTTTCCCCCCTCTGGATATGATTTCCTTTCTACTAAAGGATTACATGCCATTTTATTGTCACTCTCATTATCTAGGCAGTTTATTTACCACTAAACTTTATGTAGTGAACAGTGGCTAACCAGAGCCTTACAAATCACTTTACACGTGTGTGGTTTGGCCTCAGCCGGCACAAAGAACCACGCGGCCGCTCACCCAAACCTCGCAGCACCGAGGGAAAATTGGAATAAAAAGGCAAAAACTCGTGGGTTGAGATAAAAAGCAATTTAACAGAACAACAAAGAAAAATTGACAAAACAGCAATAGTACTGGCAGAGGAGTGTATAACTAGGGGTACCGTACCGACGCGCACCGACCGGACCCGGACCGTCCCCGCCCGCTCCCAAACTGGGAACTCCCCTCCCCGGCCAGCTCCCCCTAAATACTGGGAATGGCGTCACGTGGTGTGGAATACCTGTGCTGGGCCAGATATTAACCCTGTCCCTGCCGGAACCAGGACACACGGTCAGTGACAATTTTCATGGAGAATGCTGGAGGAATTGCAGGAGTGTAATAATGTGTCTCCAAATGAGTAACAAAAGGTTAGTGTTGGTTTTCAAATCAGCAACAACTATAGAGGACTAAGTAGGCTAGAAAATGAGAACATTGAATCACTGGCAAGATCAGATGAAACTGTGTCTTAAAAATTTTTATTCTGGAGAAAAATAGGACCTGCTGACTGATTTTTTGACACACTATGCAGACATATTAGAGCAGTTATATTTTGTCAGAACTGACTTTTTTGACTCCAGTAATATCACAATATTTTCTCTCCACTTTTGGTGAATCAAGGTGTGAAGAGGGTTAAAATGGTAGTGTATATAGAAAATTACCTAAAATTTACTTGCATGCCTCTTTGGATATATAGTACAGATTTATTTTAGGTACCACATTTTTAGTATGGTAACCAGCTATCAAAAATTTAGAAAAACTTGGTAATTCTGTTTTTTGTAATAATAGGGAGTGAAAGGCTATGCCTCTCTTTAAGGACAGAAAGAGTAAGAGTCAAGGTCTTATCAATCATTTATCTTTATCTGTGTTTTGGAACAGACCTTGTGAGCACTTATATACTGATAGACATATGACTAGATAGCCTGCAAATTGTATGGATGGAGAAAAGTAGCAGTACATTGCATTCTAGCAGAAGGGCTGCATACTGCTAAGATTTGATCTGAGAACCAGTGAGAAGAGGTATCTTTATATATGCAATCACATCAAATTGCTGGCATCAAGTATCAAACAGTGAGTTAGGCTAATAAAAAAAGCTAAGGCACTTTAGTGTTGTTCCGCTTCACCAGTAAATTCACAACCACCTCTGTTGTACAAAGCGTTGGCTCCTTTTATCTGCTTGCTTGGAGCTAAGGGAGACACTGGCCCACTCAGTCTTGTTTTTAAGACTGCAACCCATAATAACAATTGTATTTGTTTATAGCATGTAAGTTCCTTTTTACCTAGAGATTTGACCAGATAGCTGGGATGCGTGTGCCTGGGCTGGGGAGAAGAGCATTATGACAGACAAAACATTTCTTCCTCTGTAGCGTAACATTTTGTCTCTGCTGATCCTGGGGAAAGGGATGGCATTTTTCTTCTGATCTAGGACACACTGAAGTCTGCAAACATCCAAACCTAGACGGAAAACTGCCTCTTACAGCTATTTCGCCCCTGTATGATTTCAGGCACGGCAACAGTGAATCATAGGCTTCCTGTTAACATCTTTATAATCCTGTTTCCACAGTTGACAGAAGGCCAGGCCTTATCAGCAGCTGATAAGAGATCAGCTTAATAATGTTCTCAGCTTCCTTTGAAAAAGTGTATGAGATGAAAAGGATTATTGGATACATGTTTGTCGGCATCCTCGGTGCCTCAGTGTGAGTTTATCTTTACTCACATGCTAATCACAGAGGGACTAGAAATATGTGTAACGACATAAATCAAAGTTTGTATGTATGAGAAAACAACAGTTTCACAAGTAAGTACAATGTATGAGCTGACATTACTACCTGAAAGATTGGAAAAACAAATGGAAGAAAGATCCTTTGAAGTACAGAATGCTGATAGGATTTGCCTTTTTTTTTTTTTTTTTTTTAAGATGTGATTCTTAATGCATTTTTTCTGTCCTTGCTCCTAAGGACACTTCAGCACATGTGAGTTTTCCCTAGTCTTTTACTACTCCCTGGACTTTATCAAAGCAGCAAGAGCCATGCAAAAAAGTCTCAAATTTTGGGCCTGGGTGGCAGGGAATTCTTTTTATAAGGACTAAGAAATCTAATTTCCACCTGTCTAACAGCAGCCTTCCTTGTAACACTGCACAACAGGGTCTGCCAGAACTATGTCTGCTGAGGAGCAGGGGTTGCTCAGAGATTAAAGTTGTTTGAACAGTGCTATACATGAAATAGTCCTTCCCCACTTTATTCCTGGGACTGATTATTTATCAGAGAAGCCTTGAAAATGAGTACAGCTTTGCACTCATTTTAGCACATCATGTCTTCCTGCATTGTTATTTCTATACTTTCTTTAAGATAAAGGTCAGTTTAGTAAAAAACAGTTTATGAGTAAATGGAAATTAGAAGGAACGCTGGAGTGGGTCATGGCTGAATCCTCTAAATACAGTGGATCAAACAAAATCATCAGTGCTGTGGTCATAGGTTAGTCTTTGTCATTCATTGGCAGTAAAAAAACAAAAAAAAAGCCTAGGGTCAATAAAGTAGAGAGGCTTATACATGGTTTTAGAGACAGGAGTAACCTTAGTGACATCAGGAAGAGTGAGTGAGAGTTCAAATGCATTAAGATTTTAGTTTTGATTAGGACTGAATCTCTGAAAATAATTTTCTGATAGCCCATATATACTTTGGTGTGCATTTTAAAGCAGTTTTGAGCGCATGAACTAGGTCCCTTTCAGATGAAATGGAACCAGAGACAGACTTTAAAGGTACACAATATAAAATCCATCATCCTTCCACTGAAGTTTCGCAGAAAATATTGCTGTTTGATTTTATTCAGTTTTAGTTGGTATTCACCTAATTTCCCTTTCTCTCCCAAGCCGATCTTTATGACATGTTTTTCTTATTACTTTTTTTGATTTAAAAAATTGAATTTTCATCAGATTGTTCATAAAATTTATGGATTCCTGACCTAATCTTTGATGAAACACAGGAGAAAATTAGCTCATCATTAGTCTGATGAGGGAAAAAAAAGTTAAAAAAAAAGAAAAAAAAGGTTTAGTTCTGAACTAAACGAAACTGAGAAGCAAGCTGCTTCTTATAAGTAATATGCTTATTCTTTTACTGAAATTGAAACAAGGAATAGCTAAGGATAGATAACATCTTTGCATCTCCACTTTTGTCCATCAACTAAAATTGCACCATTTTAACTGTGTCTAGGTATGTCTGGGACAGAGAAAATAAAAAATTTAATATTATTTTAAACACTTTATATCCACAACAGAGCTTTATACTAATTCAGTGATTTTTAACAAATTTATTTATATCAACACAAAAACTGTGTCAAGGTACACTTAATAGAGAATAGCCTGACAAAATGCAGCAAACAAATTTGTCCCTCTAGTTTTTCTGTTGTAATTTATTACTTAACTATATAATGGAAATCAATTACATTGAGTGTAAAGTGATAAAACAATCAAATAGTGTTGAAATATTTGAAATAGCTGGATCCTTCCAAAATGGGGCAAAATAAGATCTCAGTGTGTGCATAAAACAAGAGAAATAAAGAAGGACTCTGATATCATCCCGTCATTATAGAAATGGAACATTAAACCATTTGGAAAAGAGGAAAATTTTAAAATACTTCAGAGATTTATTGCTTTCCAGTAACTTTTCAGGCATGCAAAAAAGATATTTTCTCAGTTTGGTTTTTTTTTTTTCAATTGCTAGACCCAATATTGAGTATTTTATATAACTTTCATGATGCAATATATACAATAACTTCACATTTTTCTACTTATTACTATTACCTTCTTTAAGCTGAATTGGCCCTGGTCCTCCAGCCTCTCCTCACAGGGCCAGCGCTCCAGCCCTGTCCAACTTGATGACCCTTTGAAGAGCTTATTCTGGTTTATTGATGTCTTTCTTGTACTGGTGTCCAAAATTGGACCACAAGATGTGGTCTAGTGAATACAGAGTGGAGGGGGATAATCCTTTCCTGTTAGCCACCTTTGTTGCAAGGCCACGCCACTGGCTTGACACAGCTCCAGGAAATCCTGGTTGTGAGTACAGAACAGGTTTCATCCCACGAGCTTAAATAAGAAAATACATCTCTGTCCCAAAATCTTCAGTGTTTACCATACAGATAAGACAGCTAAACTGGTAATCAGTGACATCACGCTCAGGAAACTTACTGTGGGTCATCTGTTGGTGGAGAACACTGGCATTTGATTCCTGACCTTGGGACAGTTAAAGTTAAGTGCACAAGACAGTGTAGGACCATATCTTTTAGAATATGTATATTGATCTCACAGTTTTCTAGCATTGTTTCTGTTTGAGGTTAAAATACTTGTCTTTTCTGCTTGCCTAACTTCATCCATCATCAGCAATGTTGGCTGGTTTTAAAAGTCAGTTTATGGAATCTAAAAAAATATTGCCACATGGCTGTGAAAAATTTAGTGCCTTAACTACTTGGCAGTATATATTACAGCTTTTGTATTATCCTGAGATGTCTGAAAGACTTACTTATTTATGAGGTTGCGATGGACAGGCTGGGTGCCTTACTCTTCCAGCTTGGCACAGTCTGGTTCAAATGCAAGTAGCCTGGGAATGAAATATATTTTTATATAAAAATTACTGGCTTCCTAAGGATGCCTAACTCAGATATTTTATATTTTCTATAAAGTAAGTACTATTAGCAGTGAACTAATTAGATTCCTCATTTTACTAAAATCTGCTCTGTATGTATGTGCCATCTGTTCACTTCAGTCTAAGAAAAACAGACTGTAATTCAGCTCTATAATTATGCTACCAATCATTTCAGTTAGTTCATAGTTATCTTTCTCTTTGCAAAAATGCATCAAAGTAAAAGGACATAGTTAAGTTTATTTGAACCAAAAGTGTTGATAAGGGTGTTGCATGAGAAGTCCTACTTTCACGGATATCCTTCCCATACATTATTCAAGCCACAATAACCTGTATTCTATATGCCAGTTTGGAAGTATGCCTCAATGACTGTTTCTCAGTGCCTCATTATCCCTGATAGTGATGTCATAGCATGAGGAGAACAGGTGACTTGTATACTCTACTAATTACACGTCCAGTCAAGGAATCAAATCCAGACTGTGCACTACATTGACAGCATCTCAGAAACTATTAAAAAAAAAAAAAAAAGGAATCATAAGGAACTACCTACTGAAGTAGCAAATTATTCATACCTTTATCTATCACAAGAGCCCCATCAGTTGCTACACCCAACAAGCCAATGCAGTTTATAAACCTCCAAGCTTCACAAAACCTCTTTTTTTCCCTTCCTACATATTTCTCGTCCAAGGACATTCTGCCTTTTAGCAATTCAAAATCTATTTCTTACTGTTATCTGATTTATTTGTAGTTAGGGTGGCACATGCCTTTGTCTTTTTGACAAGTTTCTTTAAATAGTTCTCCCACCTTCCTGATGATTATCTCTTTGCATTTACTGAAAGCAATCAGTAAACTTGCCATAGCTATCCAATGGTTTTCTCTGGTAGACCACAGTCGTCTAGGTAGTCTAGAATATCTGTTGTCATATGTAGTCACATATTGTAGGACAGGTTCTTTCTTTGCTTTCTTTATCATCCTAACACGAGTTCTCTGGACTCATTAAGGTTTGAACTTTTCATTATTAAATAAATAAAATATCCAGGGGTAAAATGAAGGCAAATAAAACTTCAAAGGGATTTGACTTGAAATATATATAATATTTCAATGACAGTTCACTGGTAAGTGACATAAAAGAAGGGAAAAAAAAAGCCTGTTTATCTAGGAGGTTGGTCTGGTACCTAGTTTGCATTCCTTTCAGCATGAAACACAGCAGTAAAATATTTTTAGTTGTTTCAACAGTGTAACACAGGTAAAGAGAGACTTCAGTTAACTGAACTCTTCCAAAAAGGGTTAGGATTTTTTCATGGCAGGAATCTTGCCTTTTCACTTATTTGATAGCCTCTGGGAACTTCTCCTTGTATTTAGACTAAATCCCATGGTGACAATTTTATTAGTTTCCAAAAATATGGCCCTGTCTTCTTTTGCTAGTCTTAAAACATCTGTGCCCTTAAAGGAAAATTATTTGCATAGGATAGCATTTCCATCACTTGATTTTCATAACAGCATTTGGAGAGTTGGCATTTTGTTCTTGAATCTCAGCTTTATGCAGCAAAATGTGGGCTAGTAGATAAATAAAGCTACTCTTATGATTTAATTCATGTCCTAACTAAACATCGTTGCAATTATTAAAGCCAAGCAAATAATTTATTCAATTACTTTATTAATCTTTCAGTTTATGGAATATGTCTGAAGAGACAGAGTCTCAAATTTTATAAAATAGTTTTGTTTCAGTAATCTCATAATATATATTACACTGCAGTTGTTATGAATATTCAAAATTAAAACCTCATTGCTTGGTAGAAGAGATCAGACATACCAGATAAGACTTTTCTCTTTATTTTGCATAATACAGGAATTCTTGCTGGAATATGCCTGCATAAAATTTGACTGCCTCTAATCTTTGCAGATAATCAGCCTGAAAGTTTTGCTAGCAATGTGCGTCTTGGTCAGCAAAGTTTATATTAATTCGAACAGAAAAATGGCAAAAGTACAGTTATAGTAAACTTGTCTTAGGCCAGTCTGGTATTGACAGATGTCAGTTGTAGCTACACCTCTTGGTGATTTAGAAAGACTTCAAGTCAGACTCTTAAAAACATAAGCGGATGTGGCTGAAAGTGTTTTCCTTTGTTGCACATAGGTCCATTGCTAGTGTTCTTTTCACTGACTTGGATTATAGAATAGGTAGTTTAAAACAGCGTGTGACATAGTGTCACTGGTGACATCTTGATTGAGTTGAAGGTGACCCTGCTCATTGCAGGACGGTTGGACTAGATGACATTTAAATGTCCGTTCCAACCCAAACCATTCTATGATTCCATGATTCTATGGTCTTTCCCTAGCTCTTACACATGAACTTCAAGCTGATTCAGTCTAGGACCCTCAAGGCAGTAGTCCCTGCCATTCCTGAGGCTTGTTAACCCAGATTCAGTGTTATGCTAACTGTAGCTATATCACCTTTGATTTATACCTGACTAGTGGCTGAACAGTTAAAAATGTGGGTATTCAATATTCAGTTCTACCTATACAGAAAATCTTCGTTAGATACTTGGTTAAATACAGCATGAGAAGTTTTATCTACCTTTTTTATTGTTATCATTATTGTTATTATTATTGTTATTTTTATTATTGTTACTATTATTATTGCTATTGTATTATTATTATTATTATCATCATCATCATCATCATCATCATTATCATTATCATTATTATTATTAGCCTTAATTCTATTTTGATTTCAGGTAGCCATTTGATGTATACAGTTATTTATTTTCATGGCGCTGATCCTCATTTACATCAACTAATCCCAGCTGTGACTCTCCATTACTTTTTCTTTCACTGCTTATTGATTTTGAATTGATATTCTGGTGGAAGAAAATATTTTTCCTTTTTCTAGGAAACTCTTCCCTTAAATTATCAATGTGCACATGCATACACACTCGCATGCACATGGGCAGACACACACACAAATGTATTGGAAATACTTTGCCCCTATTTTTGTCCATTTAAAACATTTCAATCTTTATTTATTCCAGGGAAATAAATTAATCAAGCATCTTTTGCCTCTTCTTTCATAGGTAACTCTTATATCATACTTTTAAATTGCATCTTTTCTATGGAATGATCTCAGGTAACATCTGCCTTCAAAAGCTTCCACTGCAATGCTACTAAAAATTTGGTGACATGAAAAGGTAAATAAAGTGTTTCAAAGAAATTAGCAAAAATAAAGAAATAAAAATAACAATTAACACTTAAGGCTAACAGACAAACTAAAAAATTTATAGAAGAATAGGTAGCATCTAGTCTATATACAGCAATTCAGGAGTTATATGCAACTTAAAAACAGACACTTTATTGGAGCAAGATGATTACTTCTAGTCAAAAAAATAGTGCTGTGCACAGCAAGTATGTATAAAACCAAAGTAAAATGTCTCACAGAATTTTCCATGAAGAAAAAGAGGTTGCTTGCTTTGTTTTTGCTAGTCAAAACTCTTTTCGGCATTTAATAGAAGAGATCAGAACTATGTACTGTATTTAGACTATGACACTAGGAAATACCTTCTGATTTTCATTTATTTTAATATCTGCCATTTTGTCACAGATAATTTTTTTTTTTAATAACTGCTCTAGACAAAACCTTGGTTCTGGCCTCTAACTCAATACTCAGGTATCTAATGAGTATAAAGTAATGGGCAGAAAATGTATGTGATGCCAGCATGAAGTTTTGTAGAATCTTAAAGACTGAGTGCTGTGCAGAGATTTACCTGAAGACCTTTTGTATAGCACTTGCCATTTTAAGAGTAATGATGATATAGAAGATTGGTCTTTAACAATGGTTTTGCAATTATTGAGAATTCACAAGAGCCTGGTCATTCTTGTGAAGGATGTAATTACCCTTATATTTTTATTGGATTTGTAATTATCCCACTCAGCATTATCTAGTGTTAGAGAAGAAGAAAGGACAAATGACTTTGAAAGCAGTGGCATTTTTACATAAAAAGAATAGCTAATGAGTATTCCATGCTTAAAGAAAATGGGTTGAATATAAATGAACAATTTAACATACTGATTTAACCTACTCCATTTTGGAGTGTCCCAAATTACTGATTTCTGATCAGTGATTCTATCATGCATATCATATGTACTCCAGATTTCATTAATTATAAGTTTGCAAAGTTGTATTAATCAATGTGATAAGAACAAAACTGCTTTGGCAAAGTAACAACAAAACAGACTCAGTTTGCAGGTTAACTGAGAGCACAGCTGGTCTTCATAGGCAGTGCATCTCAAAGACAAAGTTCTACATCAGTGAGATTCCTGACATCTTTCAGACCCAAAAAGTGTATAAGCAAGGCTAACCAGTCTGATTTTACTATTTACGTGAAGTAAAATTCAGCAGGTAGGGAACTAAAGCATATTTTATATTTCAGATTCCCCCCCCCCAAAAAAAAAGGGCAGAGGATGACAGAAAATTAAATTTACTGTATTTTTTTGTAATATCACTTGTTTTTTGCTGTCATAATACAGTCCCAGTCATGTTCCACACACTGTTAACTGTTTTCTGCTTTCTCTTATATAGAAACAAGGACACAAGGTGCAAATGGTTGTCCAGGGCAAAGAGGTGACATGGATTATGTTTGTTATTGTAGTACATATTTAAACCTCAGAGGTTTTGGTTTCGCTGATTTGAACAGTGATTTTTGTCCCAGAACTCTTCTTCAGGACACCAGAGATTTACTAGAGAACCTAGTAAAGATAAATATAATTCAGCTTTTTTGCTTTGCAATGACAAAAGATAATTTAAGTACCTCAGGCAACCAGAGTTCACAGTAACCCTTGAAGTCATCTGGACTGAAAAGAAATGCTGTCACATCTTAATTTTTTCTTTTTACCCTGTTGTACTGAACTTGTGAAATACATTGCCTCATGAATAAACCATGTCCATACTCTTTCACAGAAAAGAATTAATTCTAATTGTCCATCTTTATATGCAGTACAATAAGGAAAGGATTTGTGAGTGATGTTTCATGTTGGTATCATTTAACTAAGACGAGGATGTGTAGTCCGTGTCAATAAACATTATTGCCAAAGGATCAATATTTATTTAAGCTCCAGTTTTGTGTATGATTGAAATTGCCATCACCATGGTTCTGATTCTAACTTTTCTGTATATCACTGAGAAACAGATCTACTGAGGCAGTAACCAAACACTTGTGAAAGTATCTTAAAAGCACCAAGATTTGATCTTTTTCTTGAGTGCCTTCATTCTGAATCTTCTGCAGGAGATATAACTCTGCTAAGCATTTCTCTTATCTGACAGAAATTCTTTCATTCTTATTTTTTCACCTCCCAGTTTCTATCTCATTTGCCCCACCTGTCCTCAGGCAGTAGACTCTATCAGTGAATTTTTCAGCTTCCGATCCTGCTGTTGTCTTGCTGGATACCATGATAACTCACTTGCTTTACATTTTATGGCTGTATTTCTTCAGCTTGCTCTGTGCTTCTGAAGCCCACTTCTTAGCTTGTACTGCAATTTGGCTGTGATGCTGATCTCCAAACAATCAGTTTAAACTGTTGTAATTTTCATCATTCTTGATCACAGAATAGAAAAATCTTCTTTGTTGCCTTGTGGCTATTTTCCTACAGTGAGATATACACATACACACACACACACACACATATATACACATATAGACATATATACATATGTGTGTGTGTGTGTGTGTGTATGTAAGGTCTGGATGCATGTCAGCTACCAATGCCTTGCCTTCTTTCCAAAGGGGTACACTGTCAGAGGATGAGCTGCAAAACAGTCTAGCAGCTATGATGATTAAGACTTTAGGTCACATATCAGAGTGCATTATACCAGGAAACAGATGCATAATTTTTTGGATCTTCTGTGTGAGCTGCACTGTAGACGTGCAATGCATACTGCTCAGTTGACCAACGCTTTATCTTTTGCTTATGGCTTAAAGGGCAGATTAAAGCACAGGGTTCTTACCTTAATTAAAGATATAATTATTTATTTTTTCATGTACTTCTGTGTCATGTGATCAATAGGGTTTGTGATGTGAGGAAATTTTATAACCCTGCCTTGCAGACAAGGATTTCAGTAGCCAAATGGAAAACAAAAGGACAAACAACAAAAAAAATTGGAATTTTTCTACCTGATTTGTAGCGGTATTTGAAACACAAAAAACTGTTTTATTTTATTGTTTGGCTTTTTTTTAATCAGAGAACTCAACTTTGTAAAATCCTTTCAATTATGAAAGCACAAGTCCTGACGACTTCAGTAACAAAGGTGAATGAATCAATACTCCTCTAATTATATTACCAGAGAACAAATTGGATCCCCAGAAGAGACATGCACTTAGCGACCACATGTGCAAAGTAACTTGCTTAAAAGTAACTCGCTTGTTGTGAAGCAAAAAGCTTGTGCTATTTGTCTAGAGTCACACAAATGTTTGGCATGGATTTGCATCGAATCTGGTCGTTCAAGCATCATTTCGTCATCTGGGCTATGAAGCTTCCTTCTTTCCTTTGTATTCAGTAATTTACCACAAACTTTCCAGCTTCTGCAAAAAACCGAGAGATTTTATATTTTCTTTTAATGTACTTTGGTGTTGACTAATTTAAGCTAAGAGTAATACTAAAAACTCCATGATATATATTTCCAGATGTAATCATAATGACTGCATCTGTCAGTGACAGCACAGCTTTTAGTCGTCTGTTGTTTGAACTAGGAGAGGACGTTATACCATATCTGACCGCCATCCGCTATTCTTTTCTCTTTCTTTCACTTGTAATGAAAATTATTTTTTCCTTTACACATGGCATGCACAACCAAAGATTGAAGTCACTGAGAGTAGGTGAAAAATACTTTCCCTGCTGTGAAGTTTAATGCCGTCTTCTAGTCCAAAGCAAATGGGAAAAAAGCATTATATGGATTGTCCAGTTTAGTCAGCTGTTAGTAGTGTGAGAAAAAGAAAGTTTCCCAGGTGCTCAGTAGAAAAATCATTTTTATGTATACAGGCCAGGCAAATGGAGAAGCTATTAGTCTTAATAATAAAAGTCTTAATATTATTGAATATTGAAAGTCTTAATATTAAATGAATTTTTTAAAATTAATTTAAATTAATTTTCTTTGGTTTTTTCTGTGTGGACTGGATACATGCAAGGTGGTTAGCACTGGCTGTCATGAGAGACTTGTGCAAACCCAGCGGTTAACTCACCTGTTTCATAGAATTGTAGAGTCATGGAATCATAGAATGATAGAATGTTAGGGATTGGAAGGGACCTTTGGAGATCAACTGGTCCAAACCCCCTGTCAGAGCAGGTTCACCTACAGCAGGTTGCACAGGATGGCATCAAGGCAGGTCTCTAGAGTTGGAGACTCCACCACCTCTCTGGGCAGCCTGTTCCAGTNTTTTTTCATGTACTTCTGTGTCATGTGATCAATAGGGTTTGTGATGTGAGGAAATTTTATAACCCTGCCTTGCAGACAAGGATTTCAGTAGCCAAATGGAAAACAAAAGGACAAACAACAAAAAAAATTGGAATTTTTCTACCTGATTTGTAGCGGTATTTGAAACACAAAAAACTGTTTTATTTTATTGTTTGGCTTTTTTTTAATCAGAGAACTCAACTTTGTAAAATCCTTTCAATTATGAAAGCACAAGTCCTGACGACTTCAGTAACAAAGGTGAATGAATCAATACTCCTCTAATTATATTACCAGAGAACAAATTGGATCCCCAGAAGAGACATGCACTTAGCGACCACATGTGCAAAGTAACTTGCTTAAAAGTAACTCGCTTGTTGTGAAGCAAAAAGCTTGTGCTATTTGTCTAGAGTCACACAAATGTTTGGCATGGATTTGCATCGAATCTGGTCGTTCAAGCATCATTTCGTCATCTGGGCTATGAAGCTTCCTTCTTTCCTTTGTATTCAGTAATTTACCACAAACTTTCCAGCTTCTGCAAAAAACCGAGAGATTTTATATTTTCTTTTAATGTACTTTGGTGTTGACTAATTTAAGCTAAGAGTAATACTAAAAACTCCATGATATATATTTCCAGATGTAATCATAATGACTGCATCTGTCAGTGACAGCACAGCTTTTAGTCGTCTGTTGTTTGAACTAGGAGAGGACGTTATACCATATCTGACCGCCATCCGCTATTCTTTTCTCTTTCTTTCACTTGTAATGAAAATTATTTTTTCCTTTACACATGGCATGCACAACCAAAGATTGAAGTCACTGAGAGTAGGTGAAAAATACTTTCCCTGCTGTGAAGTTTAATGCCGTCTTCTAGTCCAAAGCAAATGGGAAAAAAGCATTATATGGATTGTCCAGTTTAGTCAGCTGTTAGTAGTGTGAGAAAAAGAAAGTTTCCCAGGTGCTCAGTAGAAAAATCATTTTTATGTATACAGGCCAGGCAAATGGAGAAGCTATTAGTCTTAATAATAAAAGTCTTAATATTATTGAATATTGAAAGTCTTAATATTAAATGAATTTTTTAAAATTAATTTAAATTAATTTTCTTTGGTTTTTTCTGTGTGGACTGGATACATGCAAGGTGGTTAGCACTGGCTGTCATGAGAGACTTGTGCAAACCCAGCGGTTAACTCACCTGTTTCATAGAATTGTAGAGTCATGGAATCATAGAATGATAGAATGTTAGGGATTGGAAGGGACCTTTGGAGATCAACTGGTCCAAACCCCCTGTCAGAGCAGGTTCACCTACAGCAGGTTGCACAGGATGGCATCAAGGCAGGTCTCTAGAGTTGGAGACTCCACCACCTCTCTGGGCAGCCTGTTCCAGTGCTCTGCCACCCTCAAAGGAGACGTTTCCCCTCATGTTTAGATGGAACTTCCTATATTCAAGCTTGTGCCTATTACCTCTTGTCCTATCACTGGACATCACTGAAAAAAAACTGGACCCATCCAACCAGCACCCTCCCTTTAAGTATTTATAAGCATTGATGAGATCCCCCCTCAGTCTCCTCTTCTCCAGACTAAAAAGACCCAACTCCCTCAGCCTTTCCTCATAAGAAAGATGCTCCAGCCCCCTGATTGTCTTCGTGGACTTTCACTGTACCCTCTTCAGCAGTTCCCTGTCCTTAAACTGGGGAGCCCAGAACTGGACACAGTATGGACACAAATGCGGCCTCACCAGGCCAGAGTAAAGGGGCAGGATGACCTCCCTCCACCTGTTTGCTACAGTCTTTTTGATGCACCCCAGGACGCCATTGGCCCTCCTGGCCACAAGGGCACATTGCTGGCCCGTGGCCATCCTGTTGTCCACCAGGACTCCCTGGTCCCTCTCTGCGGAGCTGCTTTCCAGCAGGTCAGCCCCCAACCTGTACTGGTACATGGGGTCATTCCTCCC
>VZSF01002184.1:0-25490 GCA_013398295.1 Chionis minor
TTTTATGATATTGTATAACAATGTTATATTTATAATATATTGTATTATATTATATTTATAATATATTCTCAAATGTTATTGAGAAAAGTTTAGTTTGCAACCTCATATAGAATGTGTGCATTAGTACTATTTTTTTTATGAAAGAATAATGTAATACAAAATGCCTACAATGTAAAATGTATAGCACTAACATCCTGAGGGAACTAAGGTATAACTTTGTAGGCCAAATTCTGAGTTCCAAAACTAAAGTTCTAATTAATTATATATCCCCAAATTCCAAAAGTGTTAAGCGTAAGTTAAGTGCCCAAGCATGTAAATATGTATGGTGTCAGACTCACAACTCAGGTGGCTTCTGGAAAAAGTAATAATCCTACAAAGCATTAAGCAGACCAGAGGAAATATTTTTAAGAGACAGTGACAGTATGTTTTATGTGACCTAAGGGAACAGTGTATATCACACAACAGTAGATTGCCCAGAATGATAGCGCTTCTTTGTTTTTCTTGGTTTCTTACATATCATCTACAAAGTACCTCTTATCTAACCATCATTGCCAATCAAAAAGGGAGATTCCAGGACATGAACAGAATAACCCACCATGCACAATTTAAGGTCAGATATGTAACATCTTCCATCACCATTTGCTTGCTCTATCACCCCAAAATATTAACCTTTGCCTTTGTTCTTCAGCTTTTGTGTGCAGTTTTCAGCTCAGCCTTGTCTGAGCTAAAATTCAGAGCCAAGGACAGCAGCTTAGCTATTGCTAACTGAAAAAAAAGGCTTTGCTTGCGTACAACATTGCAGTGCCTTTTGTATGGCGGAAGACTAATGAAATCGTAATACAGTATAATGGGCAAATTTCCTTCCAGATTAGTTTCTGAAATGCAAATTATGGTGAAAATTGACAACAGCATAACTACTCAAATATTGAAATTTTTGTCCCTCTAACATTAATTCATAATGCACTTTTGTGTTTTCCCCTCTCCAAAAAAATAAGTTGTTGCATCTTCTCTTGTTACATATGCTGTATGAATTCCTGGCGCTGAGAGTAATGAGTGGTTTGTAATGTCAGGCAGAAATGAGAGGCTACAAAGTCAAGTGGAATCCTGTGAACACGAATCTCATGACAACCTGGCAACACTTAGAAGTCCTGTCTCTCTTGAATCCTGACAGGAAGATTAATGATTAAAAGCTCGGTCATGGCATTCATTTATTACAAGCCCTTATGCACGCACACATACACACATACTTAACTTGCACCCAGAATGTCAAACTGCACTTTTCTGTTTCAGCTTTCCATTAATTTCTTTTTTAGTTCTATAAACTGCACAAAATTTACTAGTTTTGTATTAAGACAAATTGTGGGAAACAGAAATTTTATACTTTTTTTTCCTTTAATTTCAATTGTTGTTTTGCCTAGAAAATTTTCATGCGTAATATTGAGACAACTTTGGTAAGAGAACAATGTTTTGGTATAGTCATACGTATACAAAATGCTTTAAAAAACCCCCCCACACACAGACCACATCATAAACATTGTCAATTTTCTTACCTTTGGAATTCATTGTGTATGTGATATAAACATTTATATAATAATAAGGGATTTAAATGAAACCAGTACTTTTCTTATAATGTTTCTGAGTCAATAAGGGAAGAATAGAGAAGTTTTGTTTTTCTAGTTGATTTGTTTTCATTTCCATATCTTTACTGGCTATTTTTCTGTTTTAATTTTATCCCAAGTTCATAGTTATGGAATACTGGCAAAATAAAAACCTAGGATTAAACAAGTTCCAGGATCCTACAGGTGAACAAATGATACTGAAAGTATGTTTTTCTATCTGGAGGATAGTGACTCAAGACCACATTGCTGGTTTTTTTGTAAAATCTTCCCCACACAAACAGGATATATGTGATTCCGATTGTCAGTTTTATATTCAAGTGATAGGAATGATCTCACTTTTAGCCCCTGTATTGCAGTCTTTGAGAATTCATTAAACCTAACTGTAAGTAACCAGTAGTTCCTAAGCTGATATCAGCAAAATATTTTGCATCAGTAAAACGTACACACTTTATCTGTAAATAGGTCAGCACTTGTAGAGTTACCTCTTCCTCTATCAAGCAAATTTTGGAATTTTTTTTTAAGTAAATAAGAACCATCCACTCAAGAAAAAAAGAAGTCCATGAAAACAGGAGAAAAGGTGAAGTAGTGAAAGAAATAAAAGTATTTCAGTACTTTCAGAAGTCCTGAAGAATTGGAAGTCTGAACTTGAACATTTGAGTTCTCTATAGACTCTTGCAGAAATCTCAAGCATACTTCAAGGTCACAGAGATATCCTCAGGGTCTGAGGGAAAACTCAAGAGCCGAGGTTATCTCAACACCATCTCTACATCCTAAATTGCATTATTCCCACAGAAAGCTGTTAACAGGGAACTTCACTCAGCACAGTAAACGTTACGAGGAAGATGCACCAGTATTAATAGTTTCTATTAAAAATTTATGCCAACCATATCTTTAATTAGATTTGTTTATTACTCTCTTTATATTAAAATCTTTCTAGCAGTCACCGGACAGTGCTCTGAGTACCTGTGGTTTTGTCTACATATAGATGATATAAATAAACAAACAGAACAAAAAATTGCTGCAACAATTCAGATAAAACGAATAAAACACAGAAGTTCTGCCAAAGACTTTGCTTATGTTGAATAATTGTTAAAAAAAGTGATTTTTTTCTGAATATTTTCCTTTCCCCAAGTGCTCTGAAAGTACAAAAAAATCACAAGTGTTTGAACCTTATTTCTTAAATTATAGAGATTCTGTTTTGTTCTAGCCAGAGCCAATTATCCAGATATCTGTCTTTTCACTTTCTTCTCTCCATCTGCCCTTACCCCTGGCCCCATCTGGTCTTTTCTTTAAAGCTTTCAGATGTTTAACTATTTGTTTGGTAGCAGTTGTTCAGGTTTGTCTTTTGTCAGTATGTCATTGAGTTACCTTAATCAATATACTTTAAAAGAAATCCCACTTTATTCATTTTCTCTGTCTATTGGCTATTTCCTATTGGCAAAGCTAAGAAAATTACCCTTTCTGGCAGTCTTTATAGATTTACGTCTTCTCATGGCTTCGATTAGTAACTCTGCCTCTTTCATCCTTAAACTGGCGTCAACAAATCTAAGTACGTATTAAGAGATACAGGAGCAGAAATCAGTTGCCAATATTGTTTTATATATAACTTTTCAAAGTTCTTCCAGGACTGCAATGAACAGCCAGTATTCCACTTCCTTCTCTCAAGAGGTAGAAGTAGAATCAGCACTGATATTTTCCTATAGTTCTAGAAAGTTTGCTTGCCTTATTATTATCCTGACTGCATAAGTAATAGGGATTCACCTCTGCTTCTAGTCACTTTTCTACACTGTAAACACTTTCTGGGTAGACAATTGTGAGAAGTGAAAAGCTGAACACAAGGGAATCTAACTTCAGCACACATGGATCCCATTTTAATTGTTAGTTCAGCTTGCAACCCTGAATACATGAGAAAAATTGGTCCTCAATTCACTGTGAGCTTTTGTCTATGGAAAATATATACACTATGGTGTTACTCATTAACAGAAAACTACTTATATGCATGATTTTATGATCCCTTTGGTTCTCTGAGTTTGTCCATGGCCCCAGTATTAAACCAAAAGGTAATACTATCCAGATGTTACAACTTTCTGGGATTTTTTCCTGTGTGGTGGGTTCCCCACCAAGCCACACTTATTTTCAATTAATAAGAGAGTAGGTTAGTGACAAATGAAAACAAAAATAAAACTACCTTCTCACCACGTCCTTGTGTCACAGGGGCATCAGGAATGAGAGTTACAGTCAGTTCACAACACCTCACTCTTGCCACTCCTTCCTCCTCATACTCTTTCCCTCTCTGGCATGAAGTCCCTCCCATGGGATGAAGTCCTTCACAAACTGCTGTAATGTGGGTCCTTCTCATGGAATGCAATTCTCCAAGAACTGCTCTAGTGTTGGTCTCTTACTCAGGGAAAAGTCCTTCAGGAACTGCTTCAGTGTGGATGCCACAAAGGGTACACATTTCCTATCAGAAAATCTGCTTCTGCATGGTCTTGTCTCCATGGGCTGCAGCTCCTACCAGAGGCCTGCTCCATCATGGGGTCTCTATGGGCTGCAGCTTCCTTCAGAGCCCATTCACCTGCTCCAGTGTGGGGTCCTCCATGAGTCATAGTGGGAGTGTCTACTGTGATGTGATCCTCTGTGGGTTGCAAGGGAAAAACTTGCATCAATATAGTGTTCTTCATGGGCTGTAAAGGAATCCCTCTTCTGGCTTCTATAGCACCTCCTCACCTCCTTCTTCACTGACCTGGGTTTCTGCAAGGCTGTTTCTCTCACATTTTTCTCACTCCTCTCTCCCAGCTGCTGCGCACAGAGGTGCCACCAGTGTCACTGATGGGCTCAGCTTTGGTCAGCAGTAAGTCCATCTTGGAGGTGGCTGAAACTATGTCTGTCTGACATGGTGACAGCTGGTCTCTTCTCACAGAAGCCAACCCTGCAGCCATACCACTACCAAAACCTTGCTACGTAAACCAAATACATCCCCATGTCTAACAGAGGTTTGGCACTGCTGCTTTGCAGGACTCGAACTTCATAACAATGCTTTATATCCCTTGCAGAATGTCCTATTTAAATTTTCTATCAATAAGTTAAATTATAATAAAAAATCCCACCTTAGCCTGAAGTCAATAAATTTCTTTGCTGTCTTTTTGTTGGTGGTAATGGTGGTTTGGGTTTTTTTTTTGTATTACCTACTGAAGTTCCAAGTTGAACACGTGTTTTGATATTAGCAAGCTACGAAGTTCATATTGATTTTCTGGTCTTCTGTCTTTCCTGCAGCCTTGACTAAAATGAACTAAAATATCACTTTTTGCCTCGGTCTCTTGGTTGCCAGTTTTCAGCTATTTTTTACTACAAATACTTCATGTTTCTGGACCTTCATTATCTTTGTAAAAATGTTCATAATTTTTACCTCCCATACTTGGTTGTTCAAGCATCTTTAGCCATACACAAAGAAAGACTATTAGCACAATACACACAACATACAGTATAACTCTGGCTGATGTGAAAGATACGTTGGTTTCAGCAAGCTATGAAGCTAAGCATCAAGATGACCCACCTAGACAAGGCACTTTACACTCTTCTGCTGATGAAACAGCGTCAGTCCATGCAGAAGATTCAGGCACTGTGACCCCTGGAATCTACCCTTTCACCATGCTGCAGAGCTGTCAGCTGACGCTAGCTCTGTTAACATGGGTGTTAGTGAACTGATCCAATAGTTCCTGAATGAAATATTTTGTTCTTTTCCTGTTAAAGATTTTGTACCTTTCCTTGCTGGTGTTTTTCCTTTTGAATCCCTGATATACTAATTGTCCCTTCCCCACCTTTTTGCGGGTCTTCTGATGTTTATTTCTCATAACTCTGCAATTTTCTCAGCTGTCTGAGCCAAAGTCATGCAGTTGTGTGCATCAGGTCTCAGCCTTGGGCCCTTGTTATACAGGAAACTGAATGCACGGGGGGGCGGGCGCGGCAGGGAAGGCAGGAAAAAGGTTTCGGGCATGTGCTAGCACATGTTATTCTGCTAGCATCCAAGCCTGCTTAACAAGTCCTTGAGGATCTACACAAGTCTAACCCACCCCTAGTGCTGGTATAAAGTTAGCCTGTTCATCTTCAATACATAGCAGGCAAATAGAGAAACTGAGACAGAACTATGAAAAAAAAGAAATCAAAAAAAAGTCTGCTTTTTCATAAATAAGATTAGAAGATATTTATATTTAGGACGTAAAATTAAGCAATTTACTTGGTGATTAAAAGTACACATCTCTATGGTAACTAATTGCTATCCTCTGTCTGACTGATAACTGATTTACTGTCATAGATATTTTTTAGTATTATTTTTAACTAATATTCTGAAGCATAATTATTGCATGCAGACCTCTAATCACTTATTATGAATTTGCAGAGATATAATTTGAAAACAAGCCTATAAGAGTTTTTTCTTTATTTTAAATGCAGTTAATATATCAGATATGAAAAAACTGGTTTTTCTGCATTTGTACTCTTGATTGCAGAAATAATAAAACTAATTTCCTGTAGTCCAGCAAAGTATAATTATACATAGCTTGATTCAGACAAATATATGGATATCTCAGAATTAGATAGAATGAAATGTTTTATGAACAAATCATAAGAAAAGGTAACTAATGAAATCATTTTGTAGACTTAGTTTGAACAAATACTCCAATGGAGTTACAGGCACATTGTGTAAGATTAATTTTACCTCACTTCAGCTGTCTTAACAAATAGTAATCTTAGTCTAAGTTGGCATCTTAAGAGTGTCTCCATTACTAATGAAGAGTAACTAACAACACCACAAGCAAGGGAAAATAATTCTCAGGTGTCTTGTTCAGCCTGAATAGGACAGTATTAACTGCCATCTGAAAACATCTAGACTATAAAGGTATTCTGTCAATACCTGGCAGCAGGTGTTTTCCAGAGCCTTTGGAATGCTCTTCAAGAACTGAAGAAGTATAACTTGATTGATCTATACAGATCATAAGATTTTTTAGACTAGCCAGGTCTGTATTTAATAAGTGCTTATTATCACAATTACAATTGAGTTACAGAATAGTCAGTTAGATCCTGAATTTGAATCTGTTAACTGATATAGCTGATAGTAATTTAGATTCAAAAGAAGCAGTCATTTTAAAAGGAGCCATTGCTTCGAAGTAAAGGTGCTTTATAAGGGATATACAGTATAAGATAATTTTCTATAACACTTGTAAAACTCAATTATTTAAGCACACATAAATTTTAATACTCTCATGTTTTCCTCTGTTTATGCATAAAGAAATAATGAGTTTGATTATTCTTTTCAAGTTCTAAAGGCAAACAGTTGAAAAATATAGGGTTTTTTAAATTTTATTTTCTTAATAAAATAGAATGCCACTAAAATTATTTTAAAGACAACTAATTTTAAAATTTTTCATCCATAGATTGCTTACTGAATTAGTTTCTAAGGATGTTAAAAAGATGGCTGAGGATATGTAAATATGCTAAGACCATGGAAGTGTAATAAACATAACATTAGGTGCATATGCGTTAGGAAGAACATCATATAAGAGAGTCAGCTGCAGTATTCTGTCTGGAAGTTTTGGTTTTAAACATATATGTCGTTATTGTTTCTTTTCTCAGCTCAACATAAGATTTAAATCCCTTACCCACCCACAAAATACATTTGAAATTCACTTACTCTTTTTTAAAATAATTTATTCTTATGCCTTGCTTTACTTAAAAAAAAAAAGTAAAATTATTGCAATTGATAGAAAAACATGTTTTGTTTCAAATGTTGATGAAAACATCTGGGGGGATGTATAATTTGCACTTCTTATAGGAAAAAATATAAGGTTTTCCATTTTTGTAATTATATATCGCTAATCATAGATTCATTCTGTTTTGAAATTTTCCCAGCTTGCTTAGCAGGAATGTTCAGCTGTTTAGAAAGTCTGAGCAAAACTAGGTCTGCAAATTTTGAATGCAGGGAGGGTGAAGAAAACATGTTACTACCATTACAGAGCAGGAGGGGGAGGAAAGAAGCCTGTAACCTTTTTATGAACAGCCCTAGAGCTGAAACAGATGAGAACTGCAAGCTGAGGTCTGGCATGGAAATAGCTCTCATTTAAAATAAGTACTTTTGCTTTCAGAGAAAATTGTTTTTGACTTTACCAAGGTATAAACTTTTGAATATTGAATACTGACTACAGTAGTAAGATTTTAAGCTTCTTTTTCACTTTTCCTCTTTTCGTTCCCTTAGTTCCTAAAATTTTCCTTCCATATGAACATTAAAATTATACAGTATCTTCACAGTAAATAGTGAAGTACCACATATTGCTGCAGATTGGTAGTAACTCCTGCGTGTTTCATAGGTACAAAATTGTGGAAAATGTTTTCAACCGTTGTGGTGGTTTTGTTGTTTATTTTTTATAGCACTTATAAATTATACTTTTTTCACTACCTTGTTCCTCATCTAGAAATCACTGTCTTTTATCTGAAATGGCTTTTCAGTTCAAAAACTTGTCAGTTCTATATCACATATATCTAATTTACAGAATTGTGAACGTTCACAAAATTGAAACTCATATCAGTTTTATATGATCCTGACTGCAAGACCTCTTTCCAAAAAAGGCTTTCATTTCTCTCACATAATCTTAGATTGGATTCCAATTATCCTTCCAAATCAATATAGCTATTGCAGCAAACTCTAGCAGCCTTGGTTAACTCTCAGTCATTAAGAATAA
Organism: Chionis minor; assembly: GCA_013398295.1. Taxonomy (NCBI): domain Eukaryota; kingdom Metazoa; phylum Chordata; class Aves; order Charadriiformes; family Chionidae; genus Chionis; species Chionis minor. Next base: position 8,351 of record VZSF01002184.1, read on the forward strand.
AGCACTCCTATTAAGTGATTTCATAACTGATAACAGTGTTACCATGCTAGAGTGAGATAGGCTGGATTCAAATTACAGTTTCAGATGGATGAAAAAGTGACCTTTCCTGTTCGTTCTTTATTCTATCAGGACTCCTCTATCTGAATCAAGTTGGATAAGATAACATTTACTTTAAGGTTCCCTTGCATAAGAAACTTCATACTAAAAGGGTGAATGTGTTCCCATCTTTAGAACCCAAGATTACCTCATATTAACTGGATCTATAATTTTCCTCCTAAACAGATTTACCTCTTCTCAAGAACTTTCAAAACTTTTACCTTCATTGATTACTTTGTTTGATAGCTTCTAACATAGCTTTTTGGGAATGCAGCATTATTGTAGCTGCCGCAGCTGTGAATTTATCCATATTTTACACATTTTGTAGAGTATTTGCACATTCTATGATGTGCATTTTCCTTTGAATAAACATATACTTTAATTGATTTGAATTAGTTCAGGACAATATGCAGAAATATTCAAGTGAAGACTTTCAAGTAGATAAAAACTAAATTAGATGGACTATATCACAGTCCAGAAGTTAGGTTCAGAATTTCTGTCAGTACATGGAATTATTTTTAATATCAAGTCAAACAGACCCTTTTATTTTCATCTTTGAAAACCTTAAAAAACTTAAATCCATCTTCATTGCAAAACGTAGATATCAGAACATGTTTTCAAAGGATCAAATACCAATAAAGTCTAAGGCTGAACTTTGAGTGTCTCAGATAAGCAGATAACTTTGGATTATTTAAATTTTCTCCCAGAGTTTCCTTTCCATGGTGCTTCTTCAAGATGTGTTGTTCAACTGTAAGACAATTAGGGCAGATACTAACTGGTTAGAGAGCTCTTCTCTTAAAGGTGTATACACAGATAGTCAAGAATAAAAGGCAGTTAGACATCCCTCTTGTCATCGATTTAGGCCAGCAAGCTACAGATTTGGTTTCCTCAGTTCAGCATATAATACTAAGACATAGAAAAGCAGGTCCACACCTACTCATATCCTCATCTGACTCATCATGATAAACAGGTTATGCTTCTTTAGGAAGCATAAGCCCTTACCAGTCCAAAAGGAATTCAAAGAGTAGTACAGGAACGCTAACAAATATTTGTCTCCCCCCAGCATCAAGATTCACACAAATTTTAGTAACAACATTGATAACATTTTAAAACTAATGTTATTTGATATAAGAGGCTGACAAATATCCCCTTGGCAAATAGATTACAGCTTTCCTCTCTACTTCTCTGTTAACACATGGTTTTTATTATTCTTTTAAACTGTAATGATCTTTTAAGAACTAGATCTTCAAAGGTACTTAGGTGCTTAGTTCACTTTGCAGGGTAGGACAGACAACTAAATGTGACTGGAGGATCTGATCCAATGTTTGTTTCTTTTCCTTTACTCCTACAGTGCCTTTCATGCTGTCACTCCAAAACTTTATCTGCATGTTAAAATTGCAGACAAAACTGATACAAAAAATTAAGAGTTAGATTTTGACATTTCAAATTAGAATAATAGCTGCTATTCTCACAAGTAAATGTAGTTTAATGATTTAAGGAAGTTGGTAGAAAAAGGTAATACCTTTTATAGGACTTTCATAGCTAGAAAGAAACAAATTTACTCTGTTAGAGCAGTTAATGGGCATATTTTGTTCTAAAAATTAAATTTGTTTAAGTTGTCATAGTGCTGCGTGCTCTAATTAGTCATTACGTTCACAAAATGTCCTAGTTAAATACCACATCTTTCATAATCATCAACGATCAGAAACTCACAGGCCTCTGAAAAAACTTTCTATAACTATTTTCATAAATTTTCCTCTTTGCTAAGAGAGTACTCTGTAAAGTACAGACAGGAAGGCTGTGAAAATAACTGGTAGATTTGTGTTACTAATGCATTAACTTATTGTTGAGTACAGCGAGAAGTTATTTTCAATACAGCCTCATTTCAGGTCCAGACTAAAGGGAGGGCAGGGACAGGTGATGTTACACTGGGGTCTGCTACAAGCCACCTGACCAGGATGACCAAGCGGATAAGGACCTCTATGGACAGAGAGCAGCAGCCTCACATTCAAAAGTGCTGGTCCTCATGGGAGACTTCAACCACCCTGATATCTGTTGGAAGGACAACACAGCAAGCCTTAAGCAATCCAGGAGGTTCTTGGAATTTGTTGATGATAACTTTCTTCTCCAAGTGACAGAGCAGCCAATGAGGAGAGGTGCCATGCTGGGCCTTGTTCTCACCAACAATGAGGGGTTGGTGGGGAATGTCACACTCAAGGGCAGTCTTGGCTGCAGTGATCATGAGATGGTGGAGTTTGAGACCCCTAGGGTGGTGAGGAGAGCACGCAGTTAACTTGCTAAACTGGACTTCAGGAGAGCAGACTTTGGGCTCTTCAGGAACCTGCTTATGGAGTACAGTGATATAAAGCCTTGGAAGGAAGAAGGACCCGAGAAAGCTGGATGCTATTCAACTGTCCGAGCAGGCAGGGATCAGGTTAAGAAAGCTAAAGCTCAGATAGAGTTAAATATGGCCAGGTGCGTCAGGGACTACAAGAAAGCCTTCTATAGGTATGTCATTAACAAAAGCAAGACTAGGGAAAATGTGGGCCCACTCAGGAAGGAAAGGGGAGACCTGGTCACCTGGGACATGAACAAGGATAAGGTACTTACTGACTTTTTTGCCTGAGTCTTCACTGGTAAAGGCTCTAACCATACCACCCAAGTTGCAGAAGATAAAGGCAGAGAATTGGAGAATGAGGCACCACCTACTGTAGGAGAAGACCAGGTCTGATACCATCCAAGGAAATTGAAGGTGCACAGGTTTGTGGGACCTCATGAGATTCATCTGTGGGTCCTGAGAGAACTGGTGGATGAAGTTTCTAAGCCACTATCCATCATATTTGAGAAGTCATGTCAGTCTGGTGAAGTTCCCACTCTCTGGAAAACTGGAAATGTCACCCCCAATTTTAAAAAGGGAAAAAAGGAAGACCTGGGGAACTACAGGCCGGTCAGTCTCACCTCTGTGCCCAGCAAAACCATGGAGGAGATCTTCCTGGAAACTATGCTTAGGTACATGGAAAATAAGGTGGTGATTTGTGCAGCCAACATGGCTTCACTAAGGGCAAATAGTGCCTGACCAATTTGGTGGCCTTCTATGATGATGTTACAGCATCGGTGGATAAGGGGAGGGCAACGAATGCCATCTACTTGGACTTGCGCAAGGCGTTTGACACTGTCCCACATGACATCCTTATCTCTAAATTGAAGACACATGGATTTGAACAGTGGACCACTTGGTAGATAAGGAACTGGCAGGATGGTCGCCCTCAAACAGTTGAGGTCAACAGCTCAATGATTAGGTGACAAGCAGTGATGAGTAGTGTTCTTCAGGGGTTGGTACTGGGGCCGGAACTATTTAATATCTTTGTTGGTGACATGGGCAGTGGGACTGAGTGTACCCTTAGCAAGTTTGCCAATGACACTAAGCTGTGTTGAACATTCAACACGCAGGAGGGAAGGGATGTTGTCCAGAGGGACCCAGACACACTTGAGAGGTGGACGCCTGCAAACCTCATGATGTTCAACAAGGCCCTAGTGCACATGGGTCAGGGCAATCCCATGCACAAATACAGTCTGGGTGGAGAATGGATAGAGAGTAGCCCTGAGGAGAAGGACTTTGGGGTGTTGGTGGATGAGAAGCTCAACATGAGACAGTAATGTGCACTCACAGCCCAGAAGGCCAAATATATTCATGGTTGCATCAAAAGAAGCATGTCCAGCAGGTCCAGGGAGGTGATTCTGTCCTCCTACTCCGCTCTCATGAGACCCCACCTGGAATACCATGTCCAGCTCTTGAGCCTTCAACATAAGAATGACACGGACCTGTAAGAGCAGGTCCAGATGGTTTTTTATTTCTATCTATCTGTGATATCTGAGGAGTTAAAGCATAGACCATCATGATAAAAGCTTGTGCTCAGTTCTTTATATTCTGTAAGAAACACCATCCTTCAAGAAAGTTTGCCACCCATCAGTCTGAGATGATATACTTTCAGTGTCTGCTGCTGATTCATTTTATGCTAGATAAAAGCACCCATTGCCANGTAAGAGCAGGTCCAGATGGTTTTTTATTTCTATCTATCTGTGATATCTGAGGAGTTAAAGCATAGACCATCATGATAAAAGCTTGTGCTCAGTTCTTTATATTCTGTAAGAAACACCATCCTTCAAGAAAGTTTGCCACCCATCAGTCTGAGATGATATACTTTCAGTGTCTGCTGCTGATTCATTTTATGCTAGATAAAAGCACCCATTGCCATAAAATTAAAAACAAAAAAAAAAGCAAGAAGAAAAATCAAAATCAAATCAACTTTTTGTGTAATTATCGTAGCTAGTAACACTTTCTTTGTAAATGGCAATACAAGTACTTCAGACAAAGTGGGGTAGCTCAGTCTTGTGGAGCTCACAAATGTCTCTTCCACATATAAGCATCTGGTTTATAACATAAGCATAAAAGATGATATGCAGGACAAGCAAATGTTTTGTATCTCTTGTGGACAGCAGAGTATAGAGAGGTCTTTTGTCTCCCCCAAACAGTTGTGAAGTCTGCCCCTTACTGTGAATAGAATTCTTTTGTTTACTTCTCTGAGTACTCTACTACCTTGTGCGATTATATCAGTTGTGTTTTCTTTCTGTATTCTGTAATACAGGAAGAAAAGAGGGGCAAGATTTTCTGAAAGAAATATAAAAAAGGAGACATAGAGAGAAGTGAAGGTATGATGTTTGAAAGAGGGAAAAACCTTGAAGGATGAGAGGGAGCTTATCTTTTGAAGTATAAAGTTGTGGCATGATCAAAAGCCCACTGTAGGTAATGCAAACTTTTGTATTGACTACATTGGCCTTTGAATTCAGCACGGTCTAAAGGAAAAAAAAAACCTTCCTCCTTTTTCCCATCAGCTCCTTAGTTGCATTCTTTTCAGAATCAGTCATACCAAACAGATAAGACAGAGTCAGGAATAAAGTTAGAAATCATTGGCTTTATTTGAAAAAATGAGCGAAACTCATTAATTTATTTTAAAATTGTAAAGTGTAACTCTTTACCAGGGAATTTAATGAGGTTAAATATTCCAGGTACTATTTCAGATGTCTAAATATTAATAATTTACCTTTTTTTTTTTTTCTGGGGGAAAAAAAATAGAACAACCTTTGCACACATATGTCTGTCCAGCTTTTTATACCACAGCTTTCCAAAAAAATAAAACACACTTCTTTTTTTTTTTACTATATATTGGCTATTTTTTCTTTCTAAGGAACTTCTAGTAAGATACAAAGTGTACTCATTGACTTTAATGTCCTAGTGAAATTAAATTTTTTATCTTAATTTTAATGACAAAGAGTCTGAGTCTCAGATAACCACCCTCATTTATTTCTCAGTCCACTTTTTCAATTCATTTAGAGAAACTTTCTGAATGAGGCCTTTTAAAGATAACTAGCAGCCATAATGTCATTGTACTCTTTCTAAATCTACAGTGTTTCATTATCTTTTTAAGTTTTTAAGAGAATTTTAGTTCAAATAGCATTTTTATAGAAATAATAAAGGGCTCTAAGACTGCAGAGTAACTTGGTGCCACAACTGAGCCATCAGATAACTTTGGTCGTATTAGTTCAGATGCAAATGACGCTCATTGGTTGTGCATTATTCCTCACACAGTCTTAAAAATCTATTTGAGTTGTAGAGTATTCAAATCATGCCCACAATTGAGCTTCTGAAACAGTAAAATCTCAAGTCCAAGGTTTAATTTTTTTAAAGAATTGATATTATAGCTGTGTTCTTTTCTTTCCCTTTTCAGTTTTTGGGGGTTTTTATCTATTTTGTTTGTTTGTTTTCTTGTTTGCTTGTTTGTTTTTAACACACTTTAATTGTATGAAAGCTCTCTACCAGTTGAAACAATCCCATTACCACAAAAAAGCTATGGGTGGCAGTATTCTAAATTTTTCAGACTTAATCCCACCTGCGTAATTCTTCAAGGAATTGGAGAAACTAGCACAGCAAAAGCATTGCTTCATATACACATTAAGGATGAGGGAAAGGCTGACTACTGTTCACAGTAGTACCTCCCTTTACAGCATACCTGTTAGTGTAACAGCAGGACATTTTCATGGTCCCTCTCTTTAACATTATCATTACATCAGAGTTTGAATAAGGGCCTAGATTTGTTCAGTTTTTAAATTCAATAATTATTCCCAGTACCAATATTTAGACAATAAGGATCTAGAGCTAATTTTGTTTGGTAGTCTTGAGTTTGGATAGGCGCACCTGAATAGGCCCATACAATGACTTTATTGCATGCAAAGGAATATTCGTACATCTGTGCACCTCCTGAAGATGACCACTTTTCCCATGTGTTCCCAAGGGACTGTTGTAGCTTGGTACTAGAGATGTTTGACTCAACTGAAGGACATGTCCTGAAGAAGTGACCTACTAGTTTAGAGGAGATAACATGACACAGATGTTAATGACTGAATAGTTTGCTCATGGAATACATTTAATATAGATTACATATATTTAGTGACTTAGTGTATGCACTAAGCAATATAAAATTAATATGTCATTACAAAGGTAATAAACCCACAAAGCACAAAATCATAAAACCAGGCTTCAGAATTTCAAGGTAATACAGTGGGGTTTTCTTCTTTTTTCATTTTCATCTTTATAATCTACTGTTGAGTGAGAAGAAACTGCCTCTCAGGTACACAGAGTTTCGTAAGTTGGATGTGACATACATATGTCCTCAAAGATGGAAAATTTTGCCCTATGCAGTAGAATGTGAACTTGTCTAATTTAGATAGGCTGTGATTATATGATAATCGATCATGCCTAGGCAAAGACCAAGTACCTGCTTAACATTTACCCTTCAGTGCATACATATAAAGGTCACTGTATAATAGATACTTTCACCTACAGTCTGAATTCCAAACAGATATTTCAATAACATTATTATGGCTAAATATTTAATAGCAAATTTAAATTGAACATCCCAGGTGCAGACAGAGCTAATAGCACAAATGGAATTAATCAAGATTTGTAAACAAGTAGCTTGTTGTGGACCATTTCACACCTGAAATGGTGGTCTCAAACCAAGTATTGATCTTCAGAAGTTATCTTTGGGTCTTTTTTAAAGATAAACATTTCACCACTTAGGGAAAATAGATTTTAAGCAAGTTATCTTGTAAGGTGTTCAAATGAATGGTATTCATTCAAATATAAAAATATCTGTCATTAGAATAAATGTAGAGCAGTTCCACTGATTACAATACATAATAAATACAATGTTTCTCATGTTTTCAACATCTTTTTTATTTATCTCACATATATGATATGGTTACAGGATATTCATGTTAAGCACAGTTTGTGTAGGATGCAATGCAATCTGTTTTGATTTATACGAATAAGAATACCTTACGGTACTTATTCAACATAGCTTAACATTGAATTGCAATGAAGGGGTAGCTAAGAAAATATGTGAGAAAATTAAAAAGATTTCCCACATATAAAAAGCACAACAGTAAAGAACCAAACAAAAAAAATTATCTTCATCACTAGAATGAAGCTTGTTGGATTAGACTTAGCTGGTGCTTCTAGCTATTTATTAATGGAAAAGCCAAGGAATTGGAAATTAACACCCACAGTTGGTAAATACAACTAACCACTAAACATAACAAGCCATGAAATTATTGAAACAGACAAAAATTCATTGGATCTTTTTTAATCTCCCTCAGGCATGTGTATTAGAAGTATTGTCTTTATTAATTTCAATCACATTCTGTGAAACCACTTTATTTTTCCTTTGATGACATATGACCCTTGGATGACTATACAATTATTTCACAGGGACAGTCTTTGTTGAGGGACAGGAAAGAATGACTCATGTGTGGACAGCCCTCCCACCTTCTCCTCTACCAGACCACCAAGTATCATTCTTGTGTCTTTTTCTGCCCTGCCTGGATTTATTCTGATATATAAATTTCTGATACTCTGATAAATTCCAAGATTTATTCTGATATACTCCAGTATAAGACATAGAGGTAACCAGCCGGTCAAAGGAAGTGATTATCTCACTGTATTCGGCGTTGGTGCAGCCTCACCTTGAATACTGTGTGCAGTTCTGGGCCCCACAATTTAAGAAGGATGTGGAGGTCCTTCAACACATCCAGAGGAGGGTAACAAAGCTGGTGAAAGGGCTGGAAGGAGTGCCCTGTGATGAAAGGCTAAGGACTTTGGGCTCCTCTAGTTTGGAGAAAAGTGGGCTGAGAAGTGACCTCATTGCTCTCCACAGCTTCCTGAGGAGGGGAAGTGGAGAGGGAGATGCTGAGCTCTTCTCCCTGGTATCCAGTGATAGAATATGCGGAAATGGTTCAAAGCTGTGCCAGGGGAGATTTAGAATGGACGTTGGGAAGCATTTCTTTACCAAGAGGGTGGTCAAACACCACAACAGGTTTCCTGGAGAGGTGGTTGATGCCAGAGGCTTGTCAGTGTTTAAGAGCCATTTGGACAACGCCCTTAGTAACACGCTTTAACATTTAGTCAGCCCTGATTGGTCAAGCAGTTGGACTAGATGATTGTTGCAGATCCCTTCCAACCGAAATTACTCTATCTCTATCCCTATCCTATCCTATCCTATCCTATCCTATCCTATCCTATCCTATCCTATCCTATCCTATCCTATATTTTCCCTGTCCAAAGACAGAATCTATTTCATCCATATTACTAATGATTTCACAATGTTTTTCATCCCTCCATGCTCTTGTGTGTCATTTCCCAAATGGAAAATAAATGAGTTCTTGTTTTGATTTGTAAGACATCCCCAATATTAATACTGAACTGTTAATTTCTCTGAGGTAGAATTAATGTTGCAAATGCCTGATTAAGAATGTAACATTATCAAAATTGAGAGAAATTCACATATACTGTTCAATTAGAGATCTTGACCATCTTCAGTGCTGGCTTTCTAGACTTTCACAATGTTATCATCCACTTATTTCAAATGGAGAATTCTATCAGTAATTTTTTTTTCAGGCTAATTCTAGTATTTATTTATTCAACTCAGTTTATCTTACTGTATCTTAAACAGCAATTTTATCATGTAAAAGCATCATGCTTAAAGCATTCCAAGCCTTCAATTTCTGATCTACCAGAAGCTTGCATGGAACTTGCATTTCCTAAATTTCATCCAGGAAAAAGGAAAAATCAAGTATGTTTTTTCCCTATTATTTCCTTGTTCCCACAGGTTTCTTCTATTTTATCGCATAGCCTTTCTTCCCTCTTAGCTAAAATGGCTGGTAGGAAGGAACATAAAGAATGCCATGAATCCAGCATACTTGAAGGCATGTGCCAGTTTAACCAAATTTAATTGCTCCAGTAACAAACTTTCCAGGGATATTTACACAGGTCACCGACACTCACACACTAAGGATTTCAGATGAGAATCCAATAGAAACACTGATTCAACTGTAGCAACAGGTGAAAAAAAAGTAATTTCTACGTTCATCTTTTGCAAGGACAACCTCAAAATGCTCTAATATTTAACAATAAGTTTCAGTTTGTTTCTCACAAAAATATCGCTTCGTTCATTACGCAACTCTGAATTTTTTTCTCCTAGTAAAGGATGGTTTACGGAAGATTTGATGTCCTTCTGTAAAGCAGCAATCTCATGTAATCAGTTTATATAGTTCTATTATTTAGATAGCATAATCTGGGGAAAGTTTAATTCCTTTAATTGCATTGTGCTAACACTATTTAGTCTCAGAAATTATGTGTTTATATGTCTTTAGTAGGATAGCTATTCTGCAATGCATCAATGGTGGAGACACGTGCTACAGAGAATGTAAGCTTTGCAAATACAGGCACGGCAGTGCAAGTGACAGATCTAGACACAGTGCAAAAGCCCCTGGGGTTTGTGATGTCACAGCTAATTTTCTTTCCCTTTTTGCTTTCCTTTCCACAGCAGCTTCCCTTTCTGTCTTTTCACAGCTTTCACAAATTTGTCCCAGGTAGCTACAAAATTTAATTTACATGCTATTTTTAGACATAATTTTAATAAAAGACAGGGTTTTTCTGATAAAAATACAGAATTTTAAGTGATACCTATTTAAATGTTTTCTTATCAAGTCACCCATATAACTGGATTGTTTCTTTTAGAGAGCTTCATGAATGAAAAAGTTTACAGGTAGAAAAAGAGAGCTGAATATGCATTGTCAAACATGACATATTTACATTTGTAATATGCATGCACTTGACAACTTCAGAAGTGAATACTGAAGTTTGAATATGTTAGATAATTTCTCTTATATGCAAAACCTATTTTTTTTTTAATTTGCTTTTTTTTGTGAAATAACCGCAGCTGGGCTTGTATTTGGTTCATTAACCACACTTTGACTTTTAATACCGCCTGGTTTTGTCTCGTGTAGACAAAACCATGAGGTCTATCTATGGCAATTACAGAGTTCGAGGCTTTATAAAAATTCTGTGTTCATCTCAGTCAAGTCAGCTATTTATCATTATTCTTGATTCAATTAATAGGTTAAGAATGGTGTGACAGCAAGAGATAAGTTAATCAGACAAGAGAAACTCACTCCTCCGTGTGCTACCCCCTCCCAGAGAAAAGAAAGGAAGCTGGTTTGCTCCAGCTCCAGTAATCAGGCTAAAAGGCAATAAGCTTCCCAAAAGTACTCTTCTAGCTTTTCATCCACCCACAGTAAAAGACTGGAAAAGGTTAGAAAGATGTTGCAATGTTATATAACTACCCGATGCACTGCAATTACATATTTCTGACATACTAGTGTAAAATTATGAAATTAATACCTTAAATAAATTTAGGACACATCACATTTAATTTTTTATGTGACTGAGAACCATTTCACCTTATTTTGAACTCATCTGAAAGCTTGCCATCTTAAGGTAAGATAGCTATCTAATTTTCTTCTCTTTTCACACAATATTTTAGAAGCTTCTTTTCTAAGCTTCTTTAGAAAATAATTTATCCTAAAAGAGGTTTCCGATCACTGCAACAAAAATCCACTTCGCTGCCTATTGAGGCAACCTAGATGAGGTGAGAGCTTTAATTTTTACATAACTATTGTTAAGTGAAATTAATCTCATCCTCAATTACCACATTCATACTTTTGATGTTCTTTTGGTGTTTCTAAGGTAATGTCGCTAGCCCAGGAGAAATACATATGAAAAACCACAGGAATCTATTCCACCTCCTGAAACAGTATGAGCAAGTTTGAGTATTATCCATTGAGACTTTGAAGCTGAGAAAAAATTCTTCTTATTATTCCATATATTTTTTGTTTTATAAACACTTTTAAAGTTTATGTGGTTTTATTTCCTCGATGCCTCAATAGACAGTGCTATTGCATTTCCTATGTTATTGCTGATGATTAGGGCTAAATATTGATATTTATCATGTTTTATCTTCAAAATATCATGTTTGTGTCAGAACTGCAAAGTAGGTATCTAGAAAAGTTCTCAAGTTTCAGTACATAATCAATTGCCCTTTCCTGTATGATGCTTGATTCAATTATTTTGTGTCAAGAATAGTAGCAAATCTTTATACTGAAGAGAACAAAACATGAGTTGCAGACACTTCATGAAACTGATGAATTCAACATACCATTCTCAGAACTGAAGCTTTAAAAGATTCTTTAGAGGCTGTGGATCATGCTGATAGTTAGACCATCAGGGTAATGAAAAAGAGAAATGTAGAAGGTTTTGGAATAGCTCCAGTTCTAAAGAACTAAGGATGACTGAATGTAAGATGATAAATAATTGCTAGAAAAACTTATCTTGAAAAATGCATCCTTTTATCCTAAAAGTGGTGTCCCCGAAAAAATGTCTGTTCCTATCAGTGATTATCACAGAACAGGCAGGTTTATCCAAAAAGCAGCTGGAGACGGAGAAATCATTGAGAAGGGATATAAGCCTAAATAGCTACAAATTTATTAGAAGATACTGTGTATGTTGGCCTAGCACTCCAGTGTTATATCAAGGTATCGAGACAACTCTAAGTGTTAGCTGCGAATGAACTGACAATAATAGAATTACAGTCTAGGAACAGAGGGAAAATGCCTTTCATCAGATACTAGGTATTAGAACCCAATGCTGGGTTCTCTGCAGAAAACTTTAAAGTCCAAATAATTACTAGGGAAAATAAACAAATAAATAAAATCCAGGATTCTTATGTTGTTGTAAAACCTGGGCATTTGCAAGAAGAAAGCAAGCCAACCTAATATATCGTCAATTTGAACAAGACTATAAGCAAAAATGATTGCTAGAACAGGCCTACAGAAATGTCTGAGTGATCAGTTACGAATACAGTGAAACCCATTTGGTGGGTTTTACTGGCCAAGGCATGTGGTTATGATGAAAGAGAACAGATCAAAAAGCATCTCCTGGACACAATTTTATAGGGTTTCCATTTGTTGCTGGTCTGACTGAAGGGGCAAAAGAAGTACATTACCTACCAGAATTGCTAGCAAAATCTGAATATGAATTGTCTGCACTGAGAAAGAGTATCTATCACAGAGAGAAGAGTGTTAAATTAGAGACACCAATGACCTTTACAGTTATAAAGACAGACGGCAAGCAAACAAAGTGCATTGTAAATTTCAGTGAGGAAGCCTGGACTCAAATGCAGTATTTGTTGTAGCTATATGTTGTGGCTAAATTGGGAAACTATAACACTTAGCCCGTAAACTAAAGCTTAGACAAAATGGGAGTAGATTATCATGGAAATGGACCAGTATTAGTTTCAAATCTTTATGTTATCTACAAGGGTATTCCAGCTAGAATAGTTGCAGAAATAACAGATATACAGAAAATAAAATATACGTTTTCTGTTTATTGATAGGTCTACACTTCAGAACCCTTAGTTTCTACTCTCTAGATCCTTGTTTTGTTTTTTAAAGTAGCTTGAGTTCTGATATGTTTGTATGTAGCTAATAATTATAATTTATTTAAGCTTCAGTACACTACTGACCTTTTTAAAGGCACTTTACAATAAATGAAATTAAAATATTTGGGAGATCTTTTGTCAGAACTTAGCTAAGAAGCAGAAATAAGAAAATTCCGTGATACTTAAACACAAAGCAGAAAAACAGAAATACATCTTTGATTTTCTTAATTCATACGAATTATAAGAATTTGGGAAAAATTTACAAAGATTAGTACTTCTGCTCAATAGGCAGAAGATTTTCAAAATTTAAAAACATGTTAAGCTACATTGAATAGATTATAATGTTATACTGATAACATCATTCTACTTAGGCAGAAGTGAAGTACAGAATAACTAAGGAGAGGCATGGAACATGATTATTGATCTGAAAAGATCTCCTTAGGAGAGAAGAATGAAAACACTTGAAGTATTTGTTTCATAAAAGGGAGAATAGGATCTGACATGACGGAAGATATACAAATTAAAAAAAGAAAAAGGCAAAAATATATCAGGCATTGTTATCTGCTAATTTCTATTCAAAAGGAAAGACAGAAATGAAATGGGCATGGATTTTGCTTAGATTAAGTAGAATTAAAGAGCTTTCTTTAGTCTTTATTCTCTTGTAGGCTGCAGCTTTCTGGGTTTAATTCTTTGCATTTGTAGTCATCATATTTCATTTGACATTTCCATATTTAATTTCTATCACAGTTCTTTTCCCTACAGTACAACCTCAAGTCTCTCAGAGGCTGTAGTGATACCCAAATCAGTTTTTCACTTGATTACACACATGTATATTATATATTTTTGTTTATATCCAAAGTGAGAGATTAGAAATAATAGGAAGAGGTGGAAAAGTAAACGCAACCTAAAGCAAAAATACTGATTGAAATCAGAGCTTCCTAGGAGACAATTATAAACAGGTAGTAACAAACAAGTGGTTACTAAGCAGATGAATTTTCGTCTATTGTTGGAAAAGATCATCAAAACTACTACTGCTTACACTACAATTGCACGAAGTAGAGAAGGGAAAATCTTAGAACCCTACTAAGTGACTTCCTTGGCAAACAGCACTATCATTTCTTCAAAATCACATACAACTAAACTCTTAATTACTGCAAAATAATTGTAGAATTAAGGAATAATACAGGTTGGAATGGGTCTTTAGAAGTCTTCTGGTCCATCTACCTGCTCAAAGAAGGACCAAGATAGGTCAGGTCAATATTGTTCTTGTATGGGGGAGACTACTCTCCCAAGCGCTGAACGGAAGGGAGCAATCACCTCCCCGGACCTGCTGACATTACTGTAGCTGATACAGACCAGGATGCCCAGGCTGACTTTCTTCCCTGCAAAACCACAGCAAAGCCTTCAATGCACTAATAGGTCTTAATTGATCTGAACAGCTTCAGCTGAGACCCCCTTCTATGTCCGCTATGCATGGGCCCCGTTAAGTTCAGGTCTGGGTTTGCCATCATCTGTATTCCTTAATTGTTGCTTGAATTTCCTAGTTTGACTTTGAATTTTGCTTGTAACTGTGCTTGGTGATCACTGAGCAGTCAATAGGACCCATCTTGCTTTGCTCATTGGCCTGGTGGGCTATGGAGCAGCGTACTGCTGGAGAGGACCTTGCCTGGCTTGTGTTGTTCTTGCTCTTGCCTTCCAATGCACCTTTAAGGAACAGCATTAATCTTGCTGCTAGCTGGCATGGTCTTTCAATGGAGCTAGTGTCCATCCAGTGTAGCTCTCCAGCCACGCAGATTATCTCACCAAGTCTCTCTAATCCCTCTGGATCATACCTGTGCACCATTTACGAATTTCTAATTCCTCTTCTGTTTCCCATACTGATGGATTTGTGTAGTGACACTTGAAATGGACTCCTAGTTCTTCTGCTTTCCCATAGAGTGTGAGGACCACTTCTTTAATGTGCACCCATACCTCCTTTTCTCTTTAGTCACCATCCCTCATCAACTATCATTAAAAGCCCTGCTGTTCAGATTAGGAAGCTTGCTGTCAATAGTGGTCTTTCCTTGCTTTGTCAGATGAACTCCTGTTTGTCCAGCAGTCCTCATTTCTTAGGGAGTGTCCCCTGGTTATAAAAGCTAAAGACCTGGTGGTAGCGCAAAATTTACAGCCAGGCATTGGCCTGGGCAATATGCCTGCTTCTTTATGAATGTCTTCCCTTTCATCAGCAATCTAGGGAAATGCCACTTAGGTTCCTATTCCTTTCACCTTTACCTCACCCTGTTCATTTGCTGAAGTGGCAACGTTTAAGAAATAGGACACTTCTACAGTTTTCACACTTATGGTATGGTTGTATTTTCCTGCTTCTTTCTGAGGGTGGTGTTCTTTTATCGTCTTTCAAAAGACACAATCATCTTCCTTTAGACACAATAAGAATTCGAAATTCTAATAGAGTTTGGAGCTATGTAGGTCTTGATCTAAACCAACAGGGCTATTTCTATGTTGCTAAACTTTCTTCTCTCTGCTGATTGAAAGAGATAACAGAAAGGACATGCACGAAGCTGGATGATATGACACAGGATATAGGCAATCTAATCCTAAATAATGACTCCAAATAAGTAAGCAATGCTACAGCTACAGCTGTACTAGGGCATTTTACTGCATTAAAAATGAGTCTATTTTCTTGTATCTCTGATTTAAACAACTTTTCTTTTTTTCTACAAGACCTTAAAATGTTCATGGTACAAATGAGCTTCACATGTAATTGATGTTGAAGACCTGGTTATGCCTATGAGGGCACAATTATTGCTAGCAGGAAAAGTGCCATCTGGAGGTCCCCTTGAGACAGTCCATCAAGTCAAACCGTAGATGACATTACAAAGGTATTGACAATGATACCTTATGAAAAAAAATAATCCCTGTAGACACCACCCTGTGATGCTGTGACCAATTCATTTTGTTTTCACTGTGAGTCACAACATCCCTTAAGAACACCAGTTACCAGGAAGCTGCTACCTAGGAATAAATGCATATACGTGAAACGAACTAGAAGCAGCAGTAAAAGAAAAGAGTGCTAAGGAAATGTGTATACTGCATGCAAGCCTTCAAATGCCTGTTACATGGATTAGTTTTACATACTGAATAATACGGGCATATTAATATTTCACTGCCTTCTCTTGATTCAGAGTCAAGAGCAAACAAATTAGTATTATGTAAAGAAGATAAAGAGAATTTGAATGTTTGGGTATTATTTTCCAAGATACAGTACATTTTCAGATTTAAGCAATCTGTAACCTGCAGGACTGTAGGCAAACTGAAACGAACAAATAAAACAAATCTACTGAGGCTTTATGCTGAGTGCATATTTGATTTGTTAGATTGGGCATGATGCTTCAATTTTGTTCACATTAAAGACAGGCAGTGTGTCGCAGTTAAGCTCAAGATCTTTCCTTTATTAATTTTTTAATGTTCTTTCAAATCAAAACAAACCAAAACAAACCCCCAAACCTTAAATTTCACGAGAACTAATGTATTTCTGACCTAGAAGTGAAATAATTAATAAAGTGCCGTAACCTGTTCTTAATGTGAAATGCTCTACAGACAAATTTTCAACATTTCCGTTTTCTGCTGGACTTTTTCAGTGAACAGTGTTGGATTAGATGATCTCTCAGAGTTCTTTATGGCCTTCTTTTTCTGTCTTAATTACATTTTATTTCTGTGCCATATAGAGTGGCAAATCTATATTAATTTACACCCTGAATCAAAGAATTAAAAATACTTTAAATTTAATAATATGTATGAATATACTTATATGCCAGTTTAAAAATAAGGTGGTTTTTTTTTCAAAAAGGAAAGTACATGCTCTTATAATTATCCTGTTTATGAGAAACCTGATTTAATAAGGACAGAAGATGACTCTTTCTGAAAATTATATTTTTTTAAAAAATATTTCACCTTGACCATACTATGCTTAAGTTACTTAATATTCACAGTCATAAAAAATGTTATCTTCACATGAAAAATACTGATCATTAGCAGTATTTTCCTTTCCTTCCATTGATTTTAGTAGGAATAGAATAAAAAATAGCAAGAAATTTAAATTTCATTGATAGCCAGCATTCATTTAGTAGCCCAGAACAAGATCATAGAATCAT
>VZSF01002186.1:0-65097 GCA_013398295.1 Chionis minor
AAGGGAGGGGGGTGGTGCAGCGGGAAGCTGGGACCAGCTGCTGTCCCGGTCCCGACGGGCGAATCGCGGCGCCTTCCGTCACCGCCGCCGGTTCCGGGGCGTTTGCTGAGGAGGGGCGGGGCGGGGCGGGGCCGTTTGGGGAGCGGGACCTGCCCGGCCCGTGGGAGCGCCCCTCGGCCGGGTCCCCGCGCCGAGCCCCGGGGAGACGCTCCCGCCGGCGTCATGCCGGGGACGGGCGGCACCGCCAGCACAAGAGCAAACGAGCGCCCGCAGCAGCACTGCGCCTCGCCGGAGGGTCTCTGGAACTGCCAGTTCGTCTAACTTGTGTAAAACGGAGAGACACAAGCAAGCCGTTATATTTTCAAAATGTAAAATCATTTTAAAAGAAGGGAAATCTGTTGATTATACAATGATAAAATCCAGCCATTTACACCAGTACTTTTTAGAGACAGCAACTGCTAGTCGAATTATTCCTACAAGAAGACGCAATGGTGACATTGCTACAAGTTCTATGGTGCGATTTTTTCTTGTGGTGAAGGCCATGAATTACAGACCTTTGTTCCTGTGAGTAACAGATGATCTTAAATACGTAATGCATGTATTGTTGGGGACAACGTAGCATTAAATGCCTATTGCAACATCTTTAAATTTCATTACTGCACTTAAAATTGTAGCACACCAACACAGTTAACTTTCTGAGCCAAATACGTAGAATACAGCTCTAAAGGGATGTATACCTGATGAGAGGTATCTTACACCAATTTCCTGCACAGACATACAACAACAATGTAATCAGGCTCTTCCCAACAATGAGTAAACATCTCTGGAAAAGAGTGGACTGAGGCCTCAACCACCCTTCTTGGATCAAATAATTTTTTCTGATTTGAAAAATCTCTTCCCTGGATACCTTGATTCAGTTCACAAATCAAATGCTTTTACCCTTGCACGGTACAAAAAAGGGCTGTTCTCCCAAATCTCTGCAAGATACAAACTTCCCATGGAAGTGATTTTGCTGTGATCTTTAAATTATATCCTCTACCACCACACGGAGGCTCCCATGGCAGCTCTCCACTTTCCCTCCTTGTAACTGGGGTTTCATTTTTGAGCTTACAGTATGGTTTGATTTAGCACCCTGTTAACATTCATGATTAATGATGAGTTATATTTCCACAGTGTTGTATCCCTGATGAGGGATTCTCTGGGAAGTTTTCCTTGATGGGGCATCCGACAGTGATAAATGAGGGCAACATCCATGGGAACTTTCACGCTCTTCCCATAAGCACGTAGGACAGAGTGGACTGAAGTCTGAATCACCCTTCGTGGATCAACTATCATCTTCCTGGGATTGAAAATCTCTTTCCTGTCAGGCTCTCTGTGAACATGCTGTAATATGTCAGCACCCGGCACAATATTCCAGGACGAAATGTTGAACATGGGAGTAGATATGGTATTTGGGAAGATATGATTCTCAAAGAGGAAAACACCAGTCCCTGGGTTTTTCTCCTGAAGACTGTTCATCATTGCTTTCCAGTCNCGGCATTTCCAAGTGGAGATTGATGAATGGATATGTGTGTTGGATCACAGTTTTCAGGTTCCAAACAAACTACATCTGTTGCACCATAAGGGAATCCAAATCTATCTGTGTGAACATCAATTTTTGCTTTTGATACATACAACTTTCCATCTGGCTGACAGCAGAACCAGCAGTATAGTTGTTTTACATCTTCATGGTGAACAATCCCAATCACACGAGTGAGTTTGCTTTCTCTGTCATCAAAGTATG
Source organism: Chionis minor (assembly GCA_013398295.1). Lineage (NCBI taxonomy): Eukaryota > Metazoa > Chordata > Aves > Charadriiformes > Chionidae > Chionis > Chionis minor. The sequence continues at coordinate 1,784 of VZSF01002186.1, forward strand.
GAGATATAATAAAAGTTCTGTTATCGTTTAATGGTGTTATTGCATTTTGAGCTGGTTTTCCCCTACAAAGGTCAACTGCTGGACTGGCAGTTGTTGCCTGGGGGAAGATTTTTCTAGTTATGTTGTTCCGTAGCTGAGGATCTTTCCAAGAGTAGATTAAAAAGCTTATACAAAAAATACACGTAAAAACAGCACAAATACGGTGTTTTCCAGAGTGTATCATTGATGAATTTCACAACTTTACACTGTGTTCTATTCACTTTCTCTAAAATAAAACAAACACACAAAAAGCACATGCTTAGTGATTTACTAAAAATGTCATGTTTTGTAGTGACCAATAAAAATAAATAACCAATAAAATTCAAATATGCATTTTGTCATTAGCTCAGTAGTAGCAAAGCAGGACTGTCACAATGCAAGTTATATTTGCATAGAAAAGATGACAATATATAGAAAAGTAGGCCTGCATCATCAGTTATCAGATTGCACCAAACTTCTTCAAAAACTTACTGTTATTCCTATTTTTGGATTGGAAATAATTTACAATTACTGTCTATTAGAAAACTAAGAGAAAGAATATTTTAGAGTGAAATTTTTTTGCAGAAAATCTCAGGTAGAAAAGAACCCACAAGAATAAAAGGAGCTAACAACAACATGGAAAAATAGGCAGTTCTAGTTCTTGATTTTTATCCACATTTGCTTTTATTTTCCTTTTTTTTTTTTTCCCCCTCTTCCCATTTTGGAGGTGGAATTTAGCTGTCAGTGCTCTCTTGGAAGAAATTAACATAATTCTTTGCAGAGATGGGAGTAGGTAAGAAGATTGACAGGCATGTAACAAGGACAGGGGACAGGAGCTTCAATGAAGCTGTAAAAGTAGAGTAGTTTATGAGTACAATCTTCCCATCCAAGAGAACAACAAAATGACTGAGGAAGGTACAGGAAATCAGAGAATCCTGATGTAAACTTTTCTGAGATGATGATTTACTGCGTAAAAGATGGGACAAATTCACTAAAGGGTGAGATGAAACAAAGCACTAATAAAGTTCCTCATTAATGTCTGTCACATTTATTTCCAGAAATGCAGGGTCCAGGGTTGTTTTTGATACATATGTTAAATGCAAAAATCATCACACTGTTCTGCTGAAACATGTTTTCAACTGTCAGTCTTACACCACCAGGCAGCAATATGCCTTAAAAATTTCCTGTTAAACTGGGTTTGGGAAATTTACATGAAAATTGCAATTTTAAGATTTAAGATATATTATAAAGCTAGTAGTCTCTTCCTGCATTAAAGACCTAATGTTAAAATACACTCATGGCAAGTACTCTAATTTACTTCCTCTTCCTTTTGGAACACACCTACTTTCTAGACTATTTAAAAACAGAGCAATTCTATAACCCTCTGCATGGACGTCTCCATCTTAGTTCTACCTGCAAGTTACGCAAAGCAGGAAGTTGACTCAAATGTTCCCTTGCATCTCACATCTTCTATGTGAAGCAATCTGTTGTCTGTTTTTAACTACAAACTTTTGATATTGTTTCTCTTTACAAATTTTGTACACATACGTTACCCAATTTGGGCAATGCAAATTCATCCTCATAGCTTTCTTTCAGACCAACAACAGCATGGCAAAAGTATTATTAAGCACTTAATTGGGAAAACAGTAGCAGCATTCTTATTAGATAGCAGAGGCCTCCTAGGGCTTGAATGGTGATTGTGAGCAAAACTTTACAGACTGGGACAATAAAGAAACAAGTCCCTTTTACATAAAGAAGTCTATAAAAACTATAGAGACACACTGAGATCTATTTAGTCTATTTAAATAACCGACTGTTTTCTCCTCAAGGAATTGTTCAGTTTCTGGAAACCTCCAGTGGTTACTAACCTTGATCCCATTTCTGTTTTTCATCTTGACCTGCTCAAAGGGAGATTAATTGATACATGAATTTTCCAAGAAAGGGATGGCGTCAGTTCCTAAATATGAAATATGATTTTAGGTTCAAGCTTGTGCCACCTCTTTTGGAATGCACAGGCTGCAACCATTAGCTGATGTCCACTGAACTAGGTGACTAAAAATGCTAAGTTTCTCTTTTTCTACCTGGGATGGGATTATTAAAAAAATGCAGCATCTCAACTATAGTCAGAGCAGTAATTTCTGACCAGAAATAGCCACTGTCATTCTGAAAAAGGATTATACATGTGGCGGTATTAAGAGATACGTACTGTACTGCTTTAACTGTCCTTTGTTCAAATTAACATATGTTGAGAAAGCCTCACTTCATGTAAGATGACATTCCAATGTTGAGCAAATGACCACTGTTTCACTGTGCCCGATATCAGTATGGTCTCCATTACTGAAGAAAATATTTTGCATGCTCTGAAACTGAAAAATATCCCTCCTCTTTAAAAGAGAAGTTTAAAATCTGTGAGCAACTCTGGACCTTCTCTGCCTGTTTGGGTTAATACCACTTGCAGTGCAGAGAAGAAACCTGAAGATTATGTTTTACTGCAAGGTATGTTCTATCAACAAAGTTCAAGAAACTTACACAAAACAGTAAGAGCTTTGTTTTTGATAACTGTTTTAGTGAAGCTTTATAAAACACTGTAACCTATTTTGCCTGGAATAGTTAGACACCACCTCAGCATTTTTTAGTTGTTATGCAAAGAGAAAATAATGGCGTCCATGTTTGTTAGGTGCAGTCTTGGTATTTCACCAGAACATGCAAAATCACGCCCTCCTGAACATAAGAGGAATCAAATGATAGTGTATTTACTCACAGTTTCAAGCCCCTTTGTCTACCACTTCAGTGGTCCAACTTGCTTTCCAGTGCTCCAATGTACTTCCCGGTGCTCGAATTCTACCTTACGCTCCCACTGAAATGAGAAACCGTGCAACCTTGCTTGTTCCCCGACATCTGCTTCCTCTACAATTATACTAGTGCTTTTGACCATCTCTGGGAACTCCCGTGACTTGGCTAGCTTCCAGCATGGTAAGCCAGTTTGCTTTTTGTCCTGTCATTTTCTCAGATAACAAGTTGAATTTAGCGTGTAAATCAGGGTGCGGTGTGGCATTTCGCACAGAAAGGTATACAGGAAGCGCACCTCTTTGAAGGAGGAGCAGTTCACTGGTCCAGCACCATTCTGTGACCATTTGCACAGGTCAAGGGCATTCAAGGCTGAATGGTGGGCACTCGTCTGAGCTCAAAGGCTGCAGCTCGGGCTTGGCGCTCTGCACCATGCAACCCAGCGGTGGTCGATGCCTCCACCCAGACAGAACTATGGAAGGGAGAGGCTGCAGCACAGACCTCAGACTGCAGGAGTGCCTGCACCTTTGTCCTGGGGCGCGGATAGGCGGCACAACTGCCTGCAAAAGGTGTGCCCAGGTTGACGAACTCCTGCAGCAGGTGGCTGAGCTACAGGAGGTGGTGAGGAGGCTGCAAAACGTCAGGGAGGCTGAGGAGATAGACAGTTGGGTTATAAGTGCAGTCTGCAGTGGACCCACCACCCATAGTCAATCAAGAATGCCCGTGCGTGCACATGTGGAAGGAAGGGAGGCCAATAACACAGAAGGGGAGCTTTTAACTGCAAAGACCCGCAGGAGGAAGAGTCTTCCCCCAAAAACTGAGGTGACCTTGCAGAATCGCTTCACTGCTCTGATGTAACTGAGAGACTGCCAAGCCTTGTGTAGTCCTCAAACTATTCTCCACTGCTGCTGTTCCATGTGGGCACCAGCGATGCAGCTGGGAGCAGCCTGAAGGCTATCAAGAAAGATGATAAAGCCCTGGGAGCAACGGTCAGGGATTCTGGAGCGCAGGTATTTTTTTCATCAATCTTCTCAGTCAAAGGGAAGGGGGGTTGATAGGACCAGGCGGATCTGGCAAATCGGTAACTGACTACAGGAGTCAAGTCGACTTGAGAGCCTATGGGTCAAAATCAAAGGGAGGGCAGGGAGTGTGCTACAGGCCACCTGACCAGGAAGACTGAGTGGATGAGGTCCTCCATAGGCAGACAGGAGCAGCCTCATGTTCACAAGCCCTGGTCCTCATGAGGGACTTTAACCAGCCCAGTGACAACACAGCAGGCCATAAACAATCCAGGAGGTTCCTGTAGTGCATTGATGATAACTTCCTTCTCCAAGTAATAGAGGAGACAACAAGGAGAGGTGCCATTCTGGACCGTGTGGAGGGGCTGGTGGGCAATGTCATGCTCAAGGGCAGCCTTGGCTGCAGTGATCACAAGATGATGGAGTTTGAGATCCTTAGGGTGGCGAGGAGGATGTGCAGTAAGCTGGCTACCCTGGTCTTCAGGAGAGCAGACTTCTGCCTCTTCAGGGATCTGCTTGATGGAATACAAAGGGATAAAGCCCTGGAAGGAAGAGGGGCCGAAGAAACCTGGCTAAAATTCAAGGGTCACCTCCACCAAGCTAAGGAGCGATGCATCCCAACAAAAAGGAAGTCAGGCAAAAACACCGGGAGGCCTGTATGGATGAACAAGGAGATCCTGGACAAACTCAAACAGAAAAAGGAAGTCTACAGAGGGTATAAGCAAGGACAGGCAGGCTGGGAGGAATACAGACTGTCCGGACAGCCAGGGATCAGGTTAGGAAAGCTAAAGCCCACACAGAGCTAAATCTGTCCAGGGGCATCAAGGGCAACAAGAAAGCCTTCTATAGGTATATCGGGGACAAAAGGAAGACTAGGGAAGATGTGGCCCCACTCAGGAAGCAAACGGGAGACCTGATCACCCAAGAAATGGAGAAGGCTGAGGTACTCAACGACTTTTCCTCAGTCTTCACTGGTCAACATTATCACACGGATCTTTTCTGAAAGTTCCACTGAGTATCTGATTGCTAGGCCCTCCCTGCCTGCTGTGCTCAGTGTTTCAAGGTTCTGACTTAACCTTGATCTCACCATTGAAACAATAAAGGACATTTCAGATTTTAATACCAAATATATGCACATGTCTACAATGATCTACAGTGTAATGCAGGGCAGATAATTTTGTTAGTGGATGAAATATTTTTTCCCATTTATTTCAGTGGGTGGAGTTGAGAATCCAAGCGTGTAAATAAAGTTTAAGTGCAAAGAAATTTACCTTGCTATCCAAGTCAACATGCACATTTGGCAGTGGTAAAATACATGTCTTAGGGAAACAATACAATAGGTTCATATCTACTTCTTTGGACTTTCCAAATCCCATTTGAAAGAACTGCAAATTTGGAGGGGTTTTCAATTTTCTGTTACAAGTCTGGATTCTGTTGTATTTATACTATTAAATGGCTACACAATGTACACTATAAAGTCTGTTCAACTGCATATATCATTCATTCACAAATAAAACATGCTTGCTGCCTTTGAGCTAAAATGTTCCTTCTATACCTCTACTATTCTCTTCCAGAATATTTTATTGTTAACAGCATACATACTCTGTACATTTTTAAACTTACAAACAAATCCAATTGCTGTTGAAGTAAACAAACTTTTTTTTTAACATTAAAGTATTTAATTAGTGAAACAATCATTATCAATGTAACAAACTGAAAAATACAGCAATTTGATACAAGACTGAGGTAACAAAATACTTTGCCAAAAACCTAGATTCCAACACCAGGGTTATTATGGGTGAGACAGTTTACAACAATTATAGAAAGAATCCTTACACAAATGGCATGCAGTGGACTGCTGGAAAATACAGTCAAAAATAGTGCAACATTTTTCACACAAAACAAACCAAAATGTTGAAAATGGTTTACATTATAATGTGACAAATAAGTTGCAATTTGAAAACTACTTTCTTTGCCTCATTTTAGTGCTATTTGGAAAAAAACATGCATTTTGGCACTGAATTACATCAAAACTGCACATTAATAAATTAATAATATTGTCTACATACATTTTATATCTTCACAATTCTGAAAACAGTAATTCTGAGATACTGTTTATTTTTACACAACTATTGCAGTTATTCTGTTTGATGGATGAAAACTTGTATGGTTGGTGATATTTTTTTGAAAATGCTATATTAATCAGTACTGATATGCAGTATGTTGTATTTCAATAGCAGCTTTCAATTCACATTAGAAGTACCAGATGGCAGAAAATGGTACCAAATGACAGCATAAAACCTCAAATCAGCAGCTACAATCTGTTTAATATTTAAAAACTAATTTAAAATTGCTTTAAGGTATTTTAATAATATTCTTACACTGCCATCGTTCTGATTTTTTTTATATATATTGTGCAGCAATTTCACAATTGTGCTATACTGAAAAGAAGGTGTTTACCTGACTACTGTGTAAAACTGTTATTTGCTATGTTCATCTTTCTTCTACATAATGCTTTTTACATTCAAGTGACAGTAGTGAGGGAATGTAAGTTACTTTTGACATATTTCTAAATTCCGAGGTTTTGAATAGGATTTGAGTTTGAGGATTGAGTAGGATTGAAGGGTTTAATTTCTCCACAGATTCATTTTCTGTCAGTGGCAAATTACTTCAGTACAAGAATCATTCATAAATACTGCCTTTCACATTCATGCCATGCTGTTTTGGGGCACATCATGGTTTCTGGCAAAGATGCTTCCTTTCTGGTTGGGAATCTGTTTTACAAGCAATTGAAAATGGACTCTTTTGTAACTTCTCCTACAGGCTCTATGGCTCGTAATTTGGAGTAAAAGTATACTTTTTGGAGGCTACAACACTCTACCTCTTGTACATACAATAATACATATAACACTTCAGACACCTGTAAATTCTAAAAGGGATTAATTTCTGAGTGTGCATGAGCTCATTCTATTGCTACTCTATCAGTCAGCAGTTACTGTTCTTTCCAAGGAAGGCATGTTAAACATAACTGAAAGTTGTTACAACATCCATTAGTTTATCTCAATTGCAAGAGTCTGGGAAAAAATCAGGAGTCCTCATTCATGTTCACTTCCACTACATCACATTAGGAGGTATTTACATGCTTCTAATGTATGTAAATTTCATGTCAACAAGTGTTCCATTTTAAATTTAGCTTACATTTAAGACAGATCAGGTTACTCCCCTTTAAGGGGAGAGGGCTACTAACAAAGTAACTTTAAAAAAACCTCTTGACTTGAACAGTTCTGTTTTGGTTAGTCTGTCATCACTTAGGTCACTGTTCTGCACATGGTTCAAACCCTATGAAAGCTAGTAACACACGATACACTTGCTTATAGGTGGCGTATTCATTAAAATGTCAGTCCACGTAACACTTGCATCTTCATGAATACCACGTAACACTTGCATCTTCATGAATAATCTCACTGATAACTAATCACAAAAGTCGACGGGTGCAGAATAGTTCAGATTATATCATATTCTAATAGTCTGAAGTAATTTACTGGTGACAGGATTTTACATTCAAAAGCTTCTGCGCAATCTCTAATGGTATTGGATGTGCTGCCCTCGCAGATACTGATGTTTTTCCTAGTTCAAAGTTGTCTTAATTTCGCAAAAAAGGAGAAAAAAAAGGTATAAATATATTTTGCATTACCATTCTTTTCACACAACTCCTGAGATATCAAAGAAATTTTGTTAACTTCACATACACTCTCACATGTCCCAGGATCTAAATGCAGTTGTCATCAGGAACTGGTTTTCTTGAAAAGCTGGTATGTATTAGGCTTCGTTGTCGGGATTGTAACATGAACACTTAAAATAACACAAAAGTTACAGTTGACCTACATTTAACAATACAGGCATTTTTTTGTAGTTGTTGGAGAAGTTTCAAAAATCAAAATTTAGAAAAGTCATGCAAGTCTATAGCATAAATACTCCAAATGCCAGGGAACTTTTTCTAATACAGGCTCTGTTCAATTAAATTGACTTCCGTTTCATTCCTGTTTAGTAAGCTAGAGGTTGGATTGCAAATTTCTCCTCTACGCAATCTTAAGTAACTCCGAAGAGGTTTTCTGCTGACTGATGAAGCCTGAATACTGCTGCCTTATGGCAAAAGAGTTTCAAACAGAAAAAGTGCTGTAGTTAGCATGGGAACAGAAAAAGCTCTGATCATGGGGTGCTAGGGCACAACAGCGATACAGCCATGGAAGCTGAGCAAGTTCTGTCAGAGGAGGAGGCCCAGCTACATTCTTTTTGTTTGTTTTTGTTCTCTGGACACTGGTGTGGAAGCTTCTTTGTACTTGCTCCACTGTCAGACAGTCTTGCGTAGCTTTCATTGCCATCATGATTTCATAACAGCAGTACCATGTGCCATTACTATATGTCATAAAGGTGCATTATGTAGTGGAACTGAGTGGAGCCGAATCACCCATAGAAAGATAGAACAGACAATGATAGGGAATCATTCTGAGGAGCCAGGGCCATGTGGTACAGAACACCTGACCACCTGCTTCCCTCTACCAAGGGATTTAAGATGAATAATATTCAGCCTGAAGAAAAAACCAAACTTGCAAGCAACTATGCCACTAGTAAGACAATGAAAGACAACCTTTAGCACAACATAAATTTAAACAGCCTTAAATCCATTGCCAGAGCATTCCTAACATAACTGAAAAGAAAACCAACTGTACTGTGCCAAAATACATTTTTCCCAAATAGCTCAAATGTGAACAGCAGAATTGTCCAGAGATTTGATACAAAATCTGAGGCAGCCACATTGCCAAGCAACTCAGTGCACTTAGATTATAAAAATGTTGTTCCACAATTTTCTATTCTAATTGACACTTTGCAGCAAGTTAACACTGTCAATCATTCTGTGCATTAGAAAGAACTGAAACCCAACATGGGCCAAATATTCTTCAGTCACACAAAGCAGCTTAACAATAAAAAGAACCGTTTAAAAAAGAATAGGCAGAAGATACGATGCCTAGTTTGTGGTCAAACATCAGTTCATGGCAGTCTCCAACCACAAAAAGTTGAGGGCTCTAGAATCCTGCAGGAGTCAGAATTAATCTTCTGTCCATCTAACTTGACTGCATTCACTCAGTGCGTGAGACTATATCTGGTCCTAAGGACAACATTCACTTTCTGTTTTTAAAAGCTGTGTCAGAATCACTTTCAAGTTACAAAGGAAAGTGCTGAAATACTTGTAGCTGGCTCATGTCAGGAAAACCATTCTCCTCTTCCTCCTTAGAGAACAATAGCCTGTTTCTTCAGTTTGGCACTTGAAGTTGCACCAGGCAAGAGAGCAAATTATTCGAATGACATTAGATTAGCAGGTACCTGGAAAAGAATGTAAATTATTCAGCACTATAATCCTCCTGAGCCTATCACGGCATTGAGATACTGCAAGGTTACAAAATACAGCGGGCTAATGATTTATGATCCAATGTGAAAAGTGTAATTAGGCCCAAAAGAGGGTTAACCCCATAACTGAAAGGAAAGATAAAGATAAATGATTTTTCTATTCATGGACCAAATCCAGCCAAAGTATTCTAATAAGTCATCAGTATGGATGGATAGAATGTGTGTGTGTAAAGAAGATTCTCAAGCTGCATTCTGTTTTAGGTCCTATATGGATCAGCATCCTATTAATATAGCCTTTGGAAATCCTTTTAAGAATGAACATTTTCCACAAGAGAAGAATAAGGCTGCTATATAAAGCACAAACATAACATTTTATAGGACAGTCTCTTCAATGGCACTTACAGACTCAGTCATAATGCTATGTAAATACTAGCACATTTGCTTTCTTTGTCCATGAGATAGCTCATTCTGAAGTAGAGATGGGATTACCTCACTTGAAGCAGTAAGTGTAGAGGTTATATGCTGTTAAGGTAACCAAACTTACGGCTAGACCTGCACAAATCCTGATTTGGTGGAAACTCTGTGGTTTTAAATAATTTTTATTCCTCCCGTTGAAAAACTGGCTCAATGTACAAAATGAGGAGTTATGTCTGTCCCCACAGGACTGCGTGTGCACAGAGATTGAAATGAGGTATCTTTTTATATTAACAAGTGATAGGACGAGAGGAAACGGCCTCAAGTTGCACCCGGGGAGGTTTAGATTGGATATTGGGAAAAATGTCTTCAATGAAAGGGTTATCAAGCATTGGAACAGGCTTCCAAGAGAGGTGGTGAAATTGCTATCCCTGGAGGTATTTAAAAGACAGGTAGATGTGGTGCTGAGGGACATGGTTTAGTGGTGGTTTTGTCAGTGTTAGGTTTATGGTTGGACTTGATGACCTTAAAGGTCTCTTCCAATCTAGGTGATTCTATGATTCTAGTAAGAATTTTCTGGAAAAGACAAAAAAGTGGGTAGAAATAAGTTTCACATCCTTACCTGAGGCTTGTTGCTTTTGCATGCATCATCCAAATGCTTATGCCATAATATTGCATGAAACCTTGAACCGGTCTGGAACTTGTAAACATTGCCTAAAAAAATAAGAAAATCAAAGACTCCAAATTTGCAGACAGACATGTAGTTTCAAGGGATTCTAATTTCTGTGCACAAACCAAAGTCCTTTGGTCCTAAAGTCCAAATCAATTTGCACCTCAAATGCTCAAACAGGATGTTGCTCATATAATAGAGACCATGTGAAGCATTTTATCCCACAATCCTTGTGCGAAGGGAGTACGAGAACATATGTGGCCTGCAAAGCTAAGAAAGAGGACTGTATGGGCAGGGAGGCCAAATAACAGCCACAGAAAAGACACTTCAGGTCACATCCAATTTACTCCTCGCTTTCTTCCTTTAAGACTGTTGTGGTTACTGACAAACTTCTTTGAATGTTTTTGATATTTGTGAACTTAGTTTTCTTCAATGTCCTAGTGCAAGTTTCCTTTATGCCTCATTATTTTGTAAATCGTTTCTTGCAATTAAGTACTTTGTGCATTACAGTCAACATCCAAGAGATGCACTTTGCACAGCAGATGCAAATCCATGTCCAACATCGAAGCTGAAAATGTGAAAAGTGAAAGAAGCCTCAAGAATCCTTATGTAACCACTTAAAGTGCAAACTAACTCCAGGGGCTTTCTGATCTTTTGAAGTACTTGAATTTTAATCAAGGCAGAAGAGTTATTGCACTTCAAAATTAATTATGAAAAAGTAAATAATAATTACATAAAAGAATTTTTGTGGCACACAGTCTGATGTTGGAAGAATTTTCATAATATTTTAATTGGCCTCATTTTAAGTCAAGATTTGATACTGACCAGTTTTAAGAAAGCTCTTCAGAAACTTGGAGATAGGGTATGCAGGCACATGGACATGCAGCAATCTCATACTGTCAAGATACAGCAAGACCTCTGTAGGCACCAGAGAAGCACCATGGCATATTACAGTAATATGTTCAATTTCATTTGTACCCTCCCTTGAAAATCTCCCTCTTCAGTCTTTTATATGAGTGCCACTGCAAATTCTGTAATCTACAACTCATTAGTAGAGATTAATCTACTTCCTGTCACAGAAATATAATGCAGACAATGTCCACCCTGCAACATCTACCTTTGTCAGGGTTATTTAGCTGGAAAATATCAGGATGCTCAGGGTCATCAGGCAGTGCCACCATCCAGCCCAAAATGGAGACTTTTTTACCAGGTGTAGATTTATACTGGAAGAGATAGACAAGTCAGTCACAGCTCAGACTGTACTAGGGATTAACTTTTGACTGTAAAAGTTGTGCAGACATACGGCTTAGCTGGAACAGCAAGTACACTTCAAACACCCTTCCAGATCTGCTTATCAATACGCAATTCTTGTTTTTAGAACAAATTTAACACTTACATGTTTTCTTTCGGTGCCTCTTAAAGATTTTGCTCCAAAGTACAGAAGAGTTGATCCTGAAAGCATAACCCAGTATCTAGTCCATGAGGAGAGCTGAATCAGAATGGAAAAAAATTAGGAAAAACTCTACGTATCTCCGGCATTTAAGAAATCTATTCATAAGCAAGTCCAAGTGCTACAAAAGTTAATTTCAGAAGCAAGGAATGGAGAGTTAGATAAAGAGTGTCTCCTGGTGTAAATCAGCTCAGCTACCTAAATTTGGATGGCTGGCTGTGAATACAATCCATCTTACCTGGATACCTCATAAATGTATCAGGACTGATTGCTTCACAGCAAAATAGTGTGCTGCCTTCTACTGGACAGATCTTAGACTTCTGCATTTGATGAATAAAATTTATTGCGATGACACCTCTGCAATTCTTCAAACACTTTAGCACTTAACAGTAGGGCTGCACATAAAAAATATCAATGAACTTTACGAAAAATCAAAAAATTACCAAATGTTTAGGACCAGAACCATCTGAAACCTGCAAATTTAGGTAAGTATGAATTACCATGACTTTGGTGCTATGGGTGGATGCCCTGCAGCCTTCCCATTTCATCATGATACTAAATTTCTGCACTCACAGAAATGCATGCAGAAGCAAAACTGCTCTAGGTCAAATCACATACAAAGGTTACAACCTTGTTAGAATCCAGTTAAAACTCTGAACAGAAAACTATTTTAATTGATAATAACACGGAATGTTGTTTTGTGTGTGGTATCAAGCTGCAGTTTTTATCTAATCCTGGAAATTAAAACAGCCACTACTGAATTAGAATTACAGGAAGAATTAGAATTAGAATCACTTACAGTAGGTTTCTTGCCCTCTTTGAGCAATGTTTTTCTTCTTAATGGCCCTTCCATGGTAATGACGCCTGTGGAACTACCTAATGTGCAGCTGCAGGCCCCTGTTGGGCTGGAGAGACAAAACATTCCCATATGTGTTTGAGCAGACAAATAAGGACAAGAAGCAAGCAATGTAATTTAGCTCTAAATATATTTTTCCTGCATTGCCTTACATATATTGTATCATATGACTCTTGATTCCATAATACACATTTTTCAAACCTAGACATCAAATAGGAACCAGGATCTTTGAAAAGCAGTGCATCAAAAAAAGGTTCTATTCTTAGGGCTTACACATGAAAAAATGTAACAAAACAGAATAAATATTGAGGCCCAAAGTCAAAGGGAAAACAGGCAATTTTTTATTTTATTCTGGTAAATTACAGAAATTATCTGGATTTCTGGAAACTTATGGCTTAAAATTTTGTCAGTAAGAGATCCCACAAATGTAATTTTATCTTAAAATAAACTTTACCTCTCAAAAAAGGATATAGGAAATTACCTTAGCTCATCGAAAAAAGTTGGGAAAACTATATCACAATGCCTAATAATTTATTTTACAGTGATTAAAATATTTTTTCCTTTCCCAGGGTGAACATAGAACTTCCCATGTACAACAGTGAGAAAGTGCTACAACTGAAAGAGCCCAAGTACAGGCTAAAATAGAAATGTAAACAACCATTAAGATCATAACAACCAAAGACTGATTGATAGGTAATGATCTGTTAGAATTATCTGCTGCTAACCTCTCTTCATTGCCATGTGATCACAGTCCTGATATTCTTATAAGGACCAATGAAGTTTACCAGAGCTAACTAAATCACGTCTAATAACGAATATGAGGAAAAGGAATGTGTATGATCTACCATTCAGTTGTGAAAGGAACATTTTTCTGTCTTGAACAAGTATGATGGTATTATATAAACACACGCTACTGGAAGTGATAGACACAGCAACACCACCTATGCAAGAGCAGCACTTCAAACTGGCAGGTGCATCTTCTTTGATTAAATGTAACTGCCTTGTCCGTGCTAATGTGTATTCTTGGCAATTCTAGTTTTCTGATAGAAGCAGTAGAAGATTCCAGAAAAGGAAGAATGAATGCAAACATTAGAATTACGTGACAGTGGATAAATGTAAAGAATGCATTTTAGAGAATATTTCTCCTTTGTGGACTTAATAGGCTTTTCACATTTTTATCTTCTTATATTTTATATTTCTAGCTTGTATACATTTTTGAAGCAAATCTACCATAGATGTGTTAAGAGCGTATTTCCCAGAAACAGATATAATAGCTGAAATATTGTTTGAAAATCTATTCCTTTACTTAATTATAATGTATGCACTTTTACTCCTGTCTACTTCTACCTTGTGTTGCTATCAGATGTTACTAGCTCAAGTAAAACAGCTGTACTTACATTTACACATTATATCAACACTTCTACAATGGCTGAAGCAAACTAATTTATACAAAATAAAAACTGACTGGATTTACACTCCAACTAAATCTCAGTACTTGCAGAACACTGTTTCAGGGCCCTATTTTCTTTACTGTTCATATATACTTCTTCACTTCCCACTACCACAGAGTTTATCAAGTCCAGGTCACGTATGGATGCAATGAATGACTTTTATCCCCTTAACTATACTTAATTTTCCACGTAACCTCTCTTTGGGCTGTACATGGATTCCCTGTTTCTGAAAAGTCCACGTCTTAGCAGTTTAGCAACACTGGGAGTGCCCACTGCATACGGCATTGCAGATGTTCCCTCTCTTATCTGGGGTCCAAGGTAACACCTCTTTACTGTACAAAATCAGCACATCATACTATAGCTCTCTGACCCAAACAGATGTTATGGGTAGCAGTCCTTCACATCAGGAAATAAATTGTGAGAAAGGGTCAAGAAGGTATCCTTCTAACATCTTTACTTGTCACAGAAGGCAATGATGGCCTTCATGACAAACCTGCTTCTGTAATGTCATAAAACCCAAAGTAAACAATAGTTTTCTGCAATATGGAAGCCAGATGTAATTAGTTAAATCAAGAGCTAAATAGAATCTCATCTGGATGGGCCATACCCCTGCTTTACCATTAATGGGAACTTTTACAAGCAGGAGGGCAAGACTCCCATGAGTTGATATGGTCATACAGGAATACTTTTGGACACAAAATACATTATGCTAGGAAAGTGTAGAGACCCAAATGAAAGTTTAGCACCATACACTGAGCAAGGTAGACCCTGAACTGTACCTGTAGACACAGCTTCGACTCCTAGGAGAATTCCGGATCGGTACCCTCCAGTTAGGCCCCAGCGTGGCATATAAACGACCCCTGTTCATGAATGCAAATATCTGATGAGGGAAATTCCAGTCTGAGACTTTAACAGTTAGGGTTTGGTAAACATGCCAGAGATAGTTCCCAGTCTTTTCAGGTCCATGGGAAGAAAACCACAATAACTTTACAGTGCTTCAAAACTTCAAAAAGTTTGCCATTTTTTCCTAACTAATCAATAATTTGATAAAAGCAACTATTGATTTAGGGCTTACCTACGTTAGGGATCATTCATTAATTTCTTAGGTAAGTCTGTAGAGTGCTCAGTGAGTGTACATAAACACTAACTCACCTTTCAAGCCCTGATGGCAGCTCCTCACTAAATTCTGAGCTTTCACTGCTATCTAGAAAAAGAGTAGTACAGAGAAGCAGTAAGAAAAACACCCAAGGGAAAATACAAAGCCTATGTACGTGGATCACCAGGATAATCTTTTTATAGTGCCATAGAAATTGCTTACTCAAATCATGTTTCAAAATTGAAGTCTTTAGAGGTCATGGTAAAACCTAAAATTGGAATAGGCTTACATGAGCCTTCCTATTTATAATATCTCACTGGTGAATGAAGTCACTGTTTCTGTTGCATTTAAATACCAGGCATCTACATGTTATGTTAATTTTCATTACACTGCTTTTCCTTCAAAAGCTGAGCCTTTCAGGATCACAAAATCCAGTTACTCTGTAAGACAATATTTCTACCACAACATCTGTAAGTCCATTAAAGTTATTAGACATGATATCATTGTTTGTTTTCAACAAGCAAGCACACCTGTAACAGAGGATATGCCAGCTGTATGCTGCTGCTAGGAGCCATAACAAATCAATATGATGGTATTCACAATGTTGGTCCCTATTTCTCCTCCATGCCCATGACCAATTTGTCCCCCCTTCCCTGGCACAGCTATTTAGCTCACAGTTTTAATTTGCTCAGGACTGATCTTCTAATGCTCAGTCAGCTGTGCCTGTATTTTCAGAAGTTCAAAGATCATCTCAGCGTCAAACTTCTTGGTCAAGTAGCCTGCTACCCTTCACAATCTATTGCCTATTTTAGAAGTAGCCCGAGTCACTTAAAAGGTGGCTTTCTTGTGCTTAGAACACAGACTCCTGATCACTTTTTTATTATAATAATTATTTTATTAATTATAATACCATAATGTAATAGTCATCATCGTCTTTCACAAGCTCATTTTATGTTTCTTTTGAAGTCTCAGAGAGCACAGCTAAACTATTCTCCCATCTTCTAAAATACATCATTGAAGTTTTCTTTGTGAAAAGGTAACTTTCAAAATATATATCCACTTTTCAGCATATATATAAAATATATATCCACTTTTGTTTTTTTCTTGGTGAAGGCTGACAAATGCACTGTGTCACATACAGAGCATATATGAAGACAATCCTCCTTCATGCCACTTTTACCACAACCATCAGTAGGCAACTGAGGAAAGCTCAGATAAAGTCGCCTAGGGAGCTGAGTAGCAGTTCTGGTCTACTTTCTTCCACGAAAGAGACCAGCCTTTGCCCAGGAGCTAATGATCTTCCTCCTTCCCTACTTTTGGGTATCTCCGCGAGTTTGGGGAGCGCAGGGACAGCAGTGCAGGAATGCCTCCCCCAACTCTACCTCTGGAAAGGCCGTTGGCGAGGAGCGTGCCCAGGGGGTGGCTGCGGACCGGGCTGTGGGGCTCCAGGACGCTGTCATCCAGGAGGTGGCGCGGCCTCTCCGTCGGGAAGGTGGCGCTTTTGCTCTCCACTACACTGAACTGACACATCATGCTGGAAAACGGGAGAGAACAATGCAAAACCCCTCGTACGGCATCTAACAGCAGCAACCCTTAGCTCGCTGACGGCTCCACTCAGACTCTGCCTTATCAAGAGGTTATTAAGTAGCAGGCAATTAAACCGAACTGCTCATGCATATACATATGTGTACATATGATCTGCTGTACGTATGATCCTTGACTACCAATACCAGTTTCAGATTTTAGTGGTCATTGTAAGTGGCAATTATTCTATTTCTGCAGATAGACAGTTTTCAGTTTTTTGACTCCTCTCCATACAAAACCTGAACACACTGGGTGGAGACAAAGGCAGAAAAACAGAAAAAGGAGACCTCAGCTAAGCTACTGCTTAATGGCCCTTCACAAAGCTCAATGCTCTACGACCCTGGACAAGTCATGTGAACTTCTTCCCTAACTGTGAAATTTGGTAGATACTGAAACCTTAGCTGGGGAGCAGGTGCTCTCACTTAGCTGGGTAAATGGTGGATAAAAACGTTTCTAATCCATATTACCCAGGTAAAACGGTGCAAAAGGTCACAACTTTCCTGAATGATAAGGTGTACTAAGCAGCTAGTAAGTTTCCTTAGATGTATTAGAAAGATGTTTAAAAATCAAAAGAAAAAAAAAAATCAGTTCTGCACACCAGGAATCCACAGACCAAAGTGGATACACAACTTTCAAGTACTGCCAATAGCTGGCACTAGCAGAGAATAGAGACAGCAAAAATAACGAAGTGTCAAGAGAAAACCTAGAGAATAAACAGTAAAGCCTGAAGCACTCTTGCAAGACAAGAAATGGAAGGGACAAATACCAGAGTGTTCTCAAATACCAGAGTGTTCTGCTGCTATCTTAAACCCTTATGATGCATGAAATTGCCTGAGAGTGAGACAGCCTGGAGCACCCACTTGTTTCCCAGGCTGTGACTCTTCCTGTGCCTTGGTACCGGAGGTGTAGGTAGACTTGCTGCTACTGAGGCATCAGGACATGTGGGTCTCCTGCTGAATCTCATAATTGCTGACATGTCAGAGGGACCTGAAAGACAGAGATCATTTAACATTGAACTGATGCAAAACCCAGAAATTTCATGGGCTGGTGTGTTTAGCCACTGATTAAAATGAATTGTTACAGATAACCAAAAGGCACCATTTCTGAAGAACTGTTTCTTGTGCATTAGGGTTACACCACCTATTTCTGTTATGAACTCATCTTGATATTCTTGAATTGTCTGGAAGTCATTTTTAAAACAGCTTTGCACATATTTTTAACAATGAACTCCTACAAAGAGTCTTGGCACCCTTACAACAGCTGGACGTGCCAAAGTGTAATATGCAGAGCCATAAAGTCAGTTTGTACTTCGGGTGTGAGTAGGAATGGTCACACATGTTCTGAATTTTGTTCACAACTCCATGTTGTGAGTAAACTGTAAACAATCTGCTCATACTGACTCACAGCTTGAGCATGTAAGAGAAAGCAGGGGCTTTTCATGTATTTAATGGCCAGACAGATGCATGGCTTCTCAATCATCTGTGAGCTCTAGAGATGTTGCACTGCAATTATTCTTCCTCTCTCTTCCATTTTACAGATTTTATGAGGCCTCATGGAAAACATGGACAAGCTACTCTTGTTCCAGATCCTTGATGCTGTGCGCAAAAGGCTGGCTATGAACTTCGCAAGACAGTGGAAAACAGCATGGCTTACCACCATCCTCAGTGAATGCAAGGCTATTCCTGGCTTCACAATAAACAGCTGAGATTTCACTTTTAAACATTTAATTGTGGCATTGGTGCTTGCAACAGAAATGAGACTAGTGGTAATGAAAGTGTCTCCAGACTTGGTACAGCTCAGGTAGCAGCAAAAACCTTTCTAACCTAAGATCACCTGTTAAGAGGTCGACAGAGACAGAAACTTAGTGAAAAAACACATACAACTACCACCAGAATCCTTACAAAACCATCTGGCCTCAAATTAGTGATAAACAGAAATAAAAAGAAAAAAACCAAACAAACCCCCAACATTCCAGGGCACAGTTTGACAACAGGACGTGAAGGTACACTTGCAACAGAAATGGTTCTGAGACAGTGGCTGGTCACTGGAATGGGCTCCCCGGGGAAGTGGTCACGGCACCAAGCCTGTCAGAGTGCAAGGAGCATCTGGACAATGCTCTTAGTAATATAATTTAGTATAATTTAGTTTTAGGTAGTCCTGTGAGGAGCAGGGAATTGGGCTTGATGACCCTTACAGGTCCCTTCCAACTGGAGATATTTTATGATTCTATCTATTATATAGGCTACTCCATCTCTTCCCAAGCACAGTTATTGATCAGTTTCTTCTGCCTTGAACTGAGGATTCATGAAACAAAAGAAGAAACAGGAGAACCAGTAATGAGCTTGTCCAGTAAGAGGCAAAAAATAATACAAACAGATGCAAGATGCTTTACTGTCCATACACACTCAGCAATATAGAGTTAGATGAAGTTATATGAAATACAGGAATTAATTCTAAATTACTTGTATTATTATTTCCCCATAGCCTAAGACTCAGGAATTTCACAATGAACTGGGTCATTACTATGAAGAATTGCAAAGGTTTTTCCCTAGCGGCAAGGGGAAAAAAATCTCATCCACACAGCGTTCTGCACATTTGAGCAATGGTTCATTGTGCTGTTTAATTAACAATGAAAGGAGTGTCAAGACAAGCAGAAAGAGGAAACTGCTTCTAGCAGCAGAGGGGGGAAAAACGAGTTCATTAGAGAAACCTGCAATAGTATCATTCATCATATCATCAATTTAGTGGGAGAACAAAACGTGAAAACAGTTCGTAATCCTGTTTTCTACCTTATTCCTATATACCATCTTATTGGTATGTAGGTACATATTGGCACATACAGCATTTTTGCTACCATCACACAATTGAGAATTTGTGAAACATGACACAAGGAGCATGAGTCACTGGCATATGTGGCTTCAGAGAAGGTCTGAAGCTTAAAGGCCACATGCAGTTCTAAAAGAGCGCACTTTTAATCATTACTTGATGCAGAGATTCAACCAGAATCATATGCCTGGGACGTTGGAGGAGGGCTGAGTACAACGTTCTGCTGCAGTTTCAATTAAAATTTTGTTGCATCTGTGCTCTAAGATGACATTGGGAGCTTTCTCCCTAAAGACAATAGGGTCCATTTTCCTCTTCTGCCATGGAGGCTAAGCACAAGTTAGAATACAAGAAGTATGAATCTGAGCAAAATTAGTTGGTGACTAGTTTAGTGTAAAAACTATTTGAATTAGTCTTTCACCATTAGGTCTGAAAATTCTGTCTGTTGCATTACTAGCAAGAACATAAATTTCTTTAAAGTCTTTTACCACAAATTTTCATTAGAAATTCTTAAAATTTATGCAGAGACAAACCATATGCATACAGAAGTTTCAGAAATGATTACAAGTTCTTTTATTTGAGAACCTCCAAGCCTTCTGATGAACTAGGTTCACAAAAAGAAGTTCTCTCTACATGCTTTGTTTGTAAAATACCTAGGACTACTGAGGTGTTTACTATCTGCTAAGAAGCTTAAAACATCTTGAAACTGAGACCCAGTATGAAAATAGTGGCAGCTGAAAGGGATTTTTCCTGAAAATTATGAGCTCGTATCAGCAAGAGTTTTGTCTGAAACTCAGCATAAACTTCACTGTTAACGTGGCTGCTCTGACATTACCATCACACCTTGCAATCCATTAAGTCACTACTTGTCCCTTAATTTGGCTGCAGGATTGGTTCGGTTTTCTATTGCTTCCTGTTGTGTCATTCAGATCTTTCTCTTTAGTGCTAGTTCTAAATCTTGATTTACATTAAGTCTTTTTAAGTGGATGACGCTATAGGACACTGAGAGCTACTGAAACATGTTTAACAAACTGTTTAAACTACAGCCTGCAAAAGAGTAGCAATCTCAAGGCACAGTCCTAATTGGGTACCAGTACGGTGCAGTCCTTTTTCACACAGATGCTATGCCACATTCCGAAATAACTGTTACATTTTCTAATACGTAAGAGTTTAAAGATTTAAATTTCTCACCATGGAGAGTCAGAGAGCTGAAAGCAGTAAGACTGTTTGATTAATCTGATTCTAAGTCAATGTTCATTGAAGCAAAGCATCGAGACTGCACCAAAACTACTTTATCTAGAGAAAGAACAGCAAAGTAACAAGTCTTGTGTTGACACAACCAAGCCATTACAAAAACCAAAGTCAGCTGGATTAGATCCGAGGTATTTCAAAGTATTTATAGGTTCAAATGCTATCACTGTCAAAACCCACAAAAAAAAAAAAAANCTATCAACAAAAACAGTTCTTCGTGAGTTTTCACTCTACACTCCCTTTTTTTGGAAATTAGACCCCCCATTTAGGAAGCACAAAGTGAAATTTGCACTAATATGAATACAACACAAAAATATCTAAAGATTGATCATTATAACTTGATTTTAGCAAGAGCTTTTATTACCTGGACAGCTCCAGAACAGAAAAAAATTGATTAAAAAACCCCTGAAACAAATAATATAATGTGTCTAAAAGGACTGATATCTCAAACTGAAAATACGATTATTGAGTCAGACTTAAATTGAGTCAGGTTACAATACTGCCTGGCTAAGGTGAGATGTGTCAAGGGTGACAGAATTTGTGGACATAGGTATAGAAGCCTTACAACTTAAGCGAACATTTCCAGCCTGGCTTCCTTGCTAATATACGTGGCAATCACAATTGCTTTCATCAGTCCTGTGAAAAGAAGTAATGGACTTATTCTAATTACTAGTTAGGTGCCTTTAGTGAAGACCTTGACAACAGAAAATAGAATACTAGGCTATTACCATTTTTTCTGTCATCAAGATCTTCACTAAAGATGTTATGGGATAAGGTGAAGAAAGAAGTATCAGCTGTGTTGGTATTACTCTGGAGCGGACATTTTCTATGTAGTTCTGCGTCTTCCTCATCTCCAAACCAAGAGAAGGAAATACACAGTTTGGCTCTGTTAACCTTGTGTTAAGGTAAAAAGAATCTGAGCTTAGAAACCTTTACAAAGTCTTTGCATCTGCTCTGCTGTCAAATATCTATGAAGAACAGTGAAGTTCGGAGTTCTCGTTAGACAGGACCTGTGCCGCAGGGTACGCTCAGTTCAGCTACAAGTCTGGGGCGCAGAGGGTGTCAGCATGAGTTATGGGGCACAGGGGAGATGACCTCATTTCTGTAAAGGGGTAAGATACAAGAGAGCTTGTGCCAAGAAGGATGCCAAAGAGGGCAAGTGGTGAGATACTGATGAAAACTGCACAGAACAAGGGATGTTTATGGACATACCAGACTGCTGAGCAATTAGCTGGGGAAGCTATGCCTGATACTGCTGATAACAAAATTCCAGTATTTAAATTCATTTGAGATTGAGTTATTTTGCCTCTTTTTTCCAATAAGTGAAGTCATCTGCTACTGCTAACTCTCCTCTTTACTCCCCTGGCTCCATTCCTAGTGCATACTGTTACCATGATTGCTATTCTGTTATTTTGCCTTTCATGGAGACAAAGCACTCTTAGTAGGATTTTCCAGTCAGCTGGCATGAACAAGGGTTAGTTTGGTTTTCATTATTTCTCAGCATCATTTTCAAGAGTATGCTGACATGCACAAAAATAATGTATAAAAATATTAAAACATTATTAAAAATTTGTTTGCGTTAGGGAACGTGAGACAACTTCATCAGAGTGAGCTGAGTGCTGTTCAGAGATCTGTGGCAAGAACATTTGGAAAAGTTTACACATATCCCAAAGGATCTCACTGTTTTTTCCTTTGCATAATTTTTCCATGAATAATCCTTCAAATGTTATAAATGAATGTTACTTTAGCAATCCTTCAGTAGAATATGTGAACATTTACAGTCTCCAGAGTTTTTAAAAAAAGCAACAGGGTGAAGGAGTTACAGTTCAAAATTTTTCTCCACTAAAAATGTATCAATAAACCAATACTAGGCATCCAAACAGAAAACTGAAAATGAGCTGCATATTGCATGTTGAAAAAGAGAGTAATTTTTCATGATGGTAAAACAGTCTCAACTATTTACTGTTCTTTGCTGAGCAACTAAGAAGTAAAGCTGATACTTCCCAGCTCTGTTTCTAAAACTTAATAAAGACATTCCAAGCCACAGCCTCTCTAGTTAAATCTTCGCTGTAAATTTTTACTGTTCTGTTGCCATTGTAACCAAAGTCAGTGGGTGATAATTAAAACTTTCAAATAGAAAGACCTACTTACAAAACACACAATAAAGAACTTAAGTATTTTGTGCACAGAATCAAGAATGATGCAATAAAAATAATAATCTAGAATGATGGCTATTGTAAAAGAATAGTTTTAATTTTCAGATTATTGCTTTATAATTCAACTAAAGCCTATTAACGCATACAACAGGCAAGAGATGTATATTATGGCTGCTTCTCAGACAAGAGTAAACCAGAAACAAGAATCAGAGCCTTTGGCTGCACCTCTCTTTTCTCCCCCCACGTGCCCACCAAAAAACCCCCCAAAAACCCGTGTGTTTTCATCAGAGTAACTGATGTCTGCCTGCTCTCTCTGAAATCAGTACACAAAGGCCTGTTGCAGCAGAGGTCAGGAAAATGATTTTGGTTATTAAATGAAAGTACTCCTTTTTTTCCAAAAGGACTATGGACTATTTCTAATACCACGCCCTGGGAGTAAAGGGAACATAAATAGGATTTTGTATTTTTGTGACATGATCCCTGTTGCTGTAATTAGTGCTCTATTCTAATCTCCACCTCCCCTCTACATAACAGCAAAAGGTACAGATACATTTATAAAAAGTAATTTGGAAACCTTATTCTGCAGTCCATTTTTTCTTTTACCCTAAGGACAATAATTGGTATAGAATATTAGTCTGTCCACTTTGGCAATCGAGAATTTCTAATTCCAGAAATATCGCAGGAAGAAAAAGATTAATTCGCTGTTTAATTCTAGAGTTTGTATTTTTAATTCTCCACAAATCCTCATTCTTTTTTAATTTTTTGCATTTAAGAAGAACATGTTAAGTCTAGGGAAACATTCAGTAGAAATCACAATTAAGATTACTGCAAATAAATTGTCTGGCTTTGCTGCACCATCCTTTCCTTCTCTGACTGTTTTCCTTTCACTGACAGTCCAGATGAACCACAATTTTCTCAAGTGCCTTCTACTTCTAATATGTATAAAGAACATCCTATCTGTTTACATTTTCCTTCAAATCATTCTCAGTTTCTTTAATTTCCATCTTCTACTTAGCCAGCTACAGCTTGTTCTTTTTTCTTGATTCCTCTCTATTTCTTAATGATCTTTCCCTTATCACAGCCTTCAGTAGATTTTGAAGTGAAATGTGCAAGTTTGTTTTCCTAAATAACCAGAAAACAGTTTAAAGAAGTCTAACAACAAACTTCTTCATTTAGTAATCCAAAAAAGCCATAATATGGACGCTTCCTTCTTCCCTCAAACTCAACTGATTTGCTTTGTTCAAGTAATCTCCTGTCCCAAATTTCTTAAACAAGCAATCAAAAAATGAGAGATTGAGACAGGGAGACCTGGAGTGCATGGTATTCTTTTGCTTCACTTTACTTTCAGGTTCTACTTTTTCAAACCTATTTTATGTTTACAGGACTCCAGAATACACTTATAAGGCAATTTATTACAAGATGCTTCTTTATAGCTCTTAATGTCTCACATATATCTCCTCAAATCTGTAAAAAGAATAGTTTGGCCCAGTTTTTAAAATTTTATTTCATTTTTTTACAAATGCTACCTCTTATCATTGCCAAGAACGCTTGGAATAGATACACAGTGTGGTCCTCCTTTGTTGTAGTCTGCTTTATGTTCAAATTTGCATTAACAAAATCCACTGATTTAAAGGTTAATTCCAAAAGCATGGTTTGCAGCGAGGGAATAAACACTGACAAATATGTCAATCTTTTGTAATGCCTATCACAATAATTATGAAAAAGAGAACTGCCAATCACACGAGAACATTATACTTTTTCTTCCCATAAATTTGAGCATAACAGTGAATCCTGGGATATCTCAGGACACTAATGTCCCTTAATGGGCAAGTACAACCTAGGCAGGCAGAGTTCCATTCACCCTGTCTCCATTGCTGTTATGAAAAACCTGCATGCATGTGTGAGGAAGTAGTTCAATCTTCTTGGACAATTCAATTCTCGCTCACTTTTTTGCTATAATTGCAAGAAAGGGACCAATTAAGTGATGTGGACACAGACGGGAGTTTGTTGCTGTTAATATATGAAGTGTCAAAACATACAAAATGGACCTGATAGGAGTTTACCCAGTAGTACTCAATCCAGCATCTCCAAGTGTAGGACTGCAGAAATATGTTAATAATGTAGCGAAAGATGAAATTACAGTACAGACAAGATCACAAGTTCAATATCATTAGCAAGGGCAACAGCAAACCAGACAAGTGCACCAAAAACCTGGTGCAACCACCTTGCTTGAGCCACTCTACCAAGATAGACTAACAACTAACCATATTTCTAATGTACTTAGAATGTAATATATTTATTTACATTATTATTATTATTTATAGTATTACATTACAAATAGTTCTAACGCTTACTGACTGCACAGTAAGCACACTTGAGTGTTATTTCTTTCAAACGCTTCCTGAACAGAGGTGATACTTTCAATTTCAGGTGTTACTTTTATGGAATCACTAATTGTCAGCATTTGTGTTACTTATACTGCATCAGTGGAATGTGCAAAACCCTGAGTTACACTTCAGCAAAAACGCTGAATTTCTTGCAGCTGGATCTGCAGGGCAGTGCATGAGCTTGGACAACATCCATATTGGCAGTGAAGACATACCTACTGTGAGAGCACAGCTGCAGGGAAACTCTGAAGTTTGGGTTCAACAAAATACATTAACCAATCCATCATAAAAATAACTTTTTGCAGAAAGCATTTCAGGTGACTGCTCTAGAGAGAAGTCGGCGGTGGGGGAAGGGGGGCAGGAAAAGCAGCCTTGTCCTCTGGCTGGTTATGTGTTCCTAACATTCCTAGGGAGTAATAGCTTGGTAGTTAAAATAAGCATCAGCAAACTAGGACATTAAAGAGAATTATCTGGTAAGGAGGTTGCAGAAAGTAATATAAAGTTATAAAGTTAAAAACTGAGCATGATCATTCTCTCCCTGATAACTTTATACTTGCTTTGACAGAGTATTCTTCAATTTTTGTGAAGCTTTGGTCTGTTAAGAGAAAAAACACAGCTAATTCTGGCTGGATTTAGTGTTTGATAACAACCACTAAATGTGTGAACCCCACATATTTGTCTGTTACTAATTTTTTTCAAAAATACTCAAATGAGTTGTAAAAATTTGTAGGGAAAGTATCACAGAGAAAGAGATTGGATATGACTGCAAGTTTGAAACTAAAGAGCAAAGTTTTCTGGATGGTCTGTAAACTTTTATGAAGAAAACTTAGTTCTTCCATTTCTACCTTAAGTACAGTATAAGAAAAGCAGACACTATGCACATGAAGCAATAACCAAGCACTTGCAGGAGGATTAGACAATCCTCACTGCCACAGAATGATTGGCTGCTAAAGCACTTAGCACAAACTATTTATTAGTTGCCAAAGCAACCAGTAAAACAAATGGCAAAACTAAATGTCAACTCAGTGTTTACATGGAAAATGATGGTGTGGGGGTTTTTTATTCTAAAATGCCGGGACTGCTGTACAGACATCACTAGTGTAGTACACCTACTTCCAGAGGGTTACAAATGTGAAAACATCCTCGTCTTTCTTCTGTTTCTACATTTTTTACATTTTTAACTCCTACATATCATGTACTTTACATCTGATAAATCTACTGCTTCTACTTAATTAATATAAATACTAGACGTTCTTTAGCAACTCTCAAAGTTGAACGGGCTCAGCACAATGGGCTGAATTTTACCCCAATAACAAAAAAGAGAATATACCTGTTTCAGATTAATTACTCCAGATTCCTGATAGGGTGGTAACATAAAACCTCTGGTCTACTTATTCTCTTCTCAAGAATTATACCCAGACCTACTTGGAAAAAAAAGATGGAGTCTATCCCTGACTATTGCATAATGAAACCGCCACAATAAGGGCTGCCTGCAGCTGAGGGCTGGCTGTTGCTAAAAAGGATCAAAGTGCTAACTTTGATGAAAGGGTTTGTTAAAAATCACAGAATCATGAAGACCAGTCTTTGAGTCACTTAGTATTAGATATAATTTTCTGGATAAGGTAATTATTCTAACATTATTTTATCTTTTTATATTGTTTTCCAAGACCGGATAAACATGATATATTTCAGAGAACAAGTAACCATTTTCTATATTCTGATTAGCACTGCACCCTGAACTTTTCAAAACAACATTAGGATAACAAAGAACATGCATAAATTCTTCTATACTGAGCTACACTTGGTGTGCAAATTCTAAGAAACTTCAGTCGCTTAGAAGGCTAACTTATTTACCATAAATTACATTAAATCTTTTATTTTTTTCTGGGAAATAGTATCGAGTTATACCTTCCAAAACAATCTGTCTAATAGCTGTACCATAAATGCTGGGCACCTCCTAGCCAACACTGCAGGAACACAGATGTCTTTTACAGCTAATTCAACTGGAAACTGTGAACAGTTAGCATACTATAAGCTCTCCAGCTACATTCTCTCTCTCTCAAACCATAGCAAGGCAGAATGAACAGACTTCAGTTGCTGCCAAGGAAGTTGTGTGAATCACAGAGTTCCTGAAAGCATACAATTACACTGTTTCAAGCTCCTTTTTAAATGCTACTTGCAAGAGACAAGAATCTCTGCAGCTTTATGGAAGGCATGAAATCTTGCTATGAAAGCACTATTCACAATTATATAAGCATTTGGCAATTAAATGAGACCATCCTAGCCACTAATATACCAAACATAGCTTGTTGTGAGACATTCACTTTAATCAGATGTCTGCCTCCTGTTCGAATTTACTGGAAAACCAGTTGGCAACCAAAGTGGAAAATGGACACATGGTTTTCTTCAGTACTTTGCAAACAGAAATATTGAAGGATTTAACTGTTTTTCTTGAGCCTCACACTCATAAAGATACTTTAAGGGGAAAAAAAGAAACCCACAATGTCCCTGCCTAGAGTATACTGTTAATCTTTTGAAAGAGAAAATTGAAGTTGGGTAGAAAATAAAGTCACAATGCTGGGAAGGAAAATCCATTTCCATCAACACAAGTAATTATACTTTAGGACATGAAGACAACACTATTCCCTGCACTTATGTCCATTGTAGACTTTGGAATTATCACCATGATATCTAGCTTTTTCTCCACATTTGGAAACATCTAGCAACCTATAAAAAGATAGTATGTCACACGTGGAACTTAACTAGACTTACTGCTATTAGTAGCAGATTAACTTTTTGATTATCAGGAAAACTGAACTGATGGCTGCCCTTATGGGCAGAACCTTTTTTTTACCTTAAAATCACTATATTCAGACTCCTCTGCCTTAAACTATTCCCTGAAACATTAAACTACTGCCTAAACTATCTTGAGGCCATCTCTCACCATTATAACTTGCTGACTGCAAGGATTTACTCCTGGCATACAACGGCTGAAGTGGAAATAATCTCAAACTATAATTTGAATCCAAATAGAGTTGACTCAAATACCTTCAAATGTGCTATTTTTAATTATCCATGGTCAAGCATCTCATTACTGATATAGCTCAGCATTATTCAAGACTAACATATGGTTCTATTTCTATTTATTAATGTTGTGAAATAAACAATAAATAATTGCTTTCATGCTTAGTTAAATTTCAACCTGAATGCATGCTTAACTAACCTGCTCCAGGAATTAATTTGGTTTTTTAATAAAGTACACTGGATTCCCTTTAGTAGCATTTTAGACCCACATAGGTGCAGGTCACTGGAAAATTCATGTGGGTATCACAAAATGCTGGTGGCATTCATTGTCTAACTGTCAGTAAGTGAGAACTCTCTAGTTGAGCAAGAAATACAGCAGTCCACAAGCGTGTCAAGCTTTCGAAGGAAATACAGAAGAATGGAGCAATAGGAATAATGCAAGACTTGGTTTCTTCTCGTCATATTAATTCTCATGCTGAATAAAGAAATCTTATAGAGCATATAGGGGCATTGCAAATTCAGAGGGGAAAGCCACCCTCTCCTAATACTGCCAGATACCATATGATCACATACTCCGATTGCCCAGAGAAGCTGTGGCTGCCCCATCCCTGGAGGTGTTCAAGGTCAGGCTGGACGGGGCTTTGAGCAACCTGGTCTAGTGGGAGGTGTCCCTGCCCAGGGTACGGGGTTGGAACTAGGTGATCTTTAAGGTCCCTTCCAACTCTAACCATTCCATGATTCTGTGATTCAAATGAGTAGGTACTACTGAACGTTGTCCCAATCAGTATTTGTGGACTCCAGCTAAGCTCACTGCATTATAAAGCCGTATTACTTGCCTGGCTGAAGAGGGTTCAAAGTTCTTTTTTCCAACTTTTGAACTGTATTTTTAATTGCTGTCCATTACAGCTCTAATAAAGTCTAAGCCTTCAATTAAGAATTATAGTGTGTCGTTGATGATCACATACTTTGCGGCTATGACTAAAGTTAGAGCTTCCACAATCATCCTACTGAAATGTTAACATCAAACCTTTAGTGCAAAACATTTAAATGTGAGCAATACAAAGTGAAAGCCAAAGAAAACAAAAAAGTTCACTCATATGTCTGCTTTACTTATGTAAGAGATAATTACATGAGAGGCAATGAGTTAGTTTTAAGCTTCAAGCATGAAAAAGAAAATCCTCACAAAAGCAAAATCAAGTATTACATGATGTGGTGGGTTGACCTTGGCTGGCTGTCAGCTGCCCACCAAGCCACTCTATCACTCCACCTCCTCCGCAAGACAGGGGGGCAGAAAATAAGATAAAAAAACCTTATGGGTCCAGATAAAGGCAGTTTAATAAAGAAAAGCAAAGGCTGTGTGCAGAAGTAAAGGAAAACAAAAATAATCTGTCCTCTACTTCCCATTACAGTACGTCACCATCAGCAAGGAATGTTGAGCCACTGCCTGGGAAGAAGGGCCTCAGCACTGGCAGTGATTGCTTTGGAAGACAAACACCTCAATAACGAATGCTACACACCCTCCCCCATCCCTCCTTCTCTTAGCTTTTATTGCTGAGCACGTCTTATGGTATGGAATATCTCTTGGGTCAGCTTGGGTCAACTGTCCTGGCCATGTCCCCTCCCAACCTCTTGCCCACCCCCATCCTGCTGGCCCTTTTGAGCAGGGTGGGTTGGAGAGGCAGCCCTGATGTTGTGGGCTCTGCTCAGCAGTAGCCAAACCACGGGTGCCTTATCAACACCTTCATAGCCACCGACACGCAGCACTATGAGCAACAATAACTCCATCCCAGACAGACTCAATACACATGCCTGTACGAAGAAAATGTTAATTAAGAACTCCTTCTGAACTTACATAGTCCTGTGAATGACATATTTTACACCACAATAACACTGAGCATTGAGGAGGGAGGGGAAGAGCGCTTTCCTGAAGAAATGGTTTCTTCCAGATTATTATTTCTATAGATTTTATTCCTTTTTCCTTAGACCTGTATGGACTGAAGACCAGATCAAATGTTTACCTGACTCTGGCAATAGTATTCACGATCCTGAGACAAATGAGAGGGTCCCTATAAATGACTGGCCATTTGACACTTAGAAAGGGTTTCACAGCAGCCAACATGAAGAGCTGGGAGGTGGAGGAAAAATACCCATATTTATTTTTCTCCTTTCATATTTAGCATCTTTTTCTTTCTCTCTTTCATTGACTTTGACTCTCTCTCATTTTGTGAGAAGAAAAGACATTTCTAATGCCAAATGAAATTGCTTGTCAGATATGGTCTGGACCCATTAGGTTTTTTACATTCACACGTGGTTTAACATAATGAGCCAGCAAATTGGCAATGCAAGTTTAAGAGATTAAAATAGAATAGCTTTTGAGATAATGGCTCCTATAGTAGTAAGTACATTTCACATAGTCTGATGTTTGTTTAGTTTGTTCATTGAAATAAACTGTGTTGGTACAGCAGATTTGTTTTGGTCAGCTTAGGGATGGTACTGTAGTTTTTTAGCTGCTGCTGAAAGCTATTACAAATCTTATGTCCTCCCACTTTACACAATGAAGTTGTCTCAAATATTTATGTCAATTCACACTGAAACCTGAAAGAAGAATGTCCCACGTTACTCACTGCAGTGATTCGTTTGTACTGAAAGAGAGCTCTTCCTTCTTCACTTATTAAATAATAATGAAAATGCAAACATTTGTAAAAAAGCACAAAATCTAAACCTCATTTCTGTTCCAAGGTTAACAAACACCCTGTGTTATCCCTCGAAGTGCAATTGTTTATATACAAGTCAGCAATCTTTACTGATGACTTGTGATACTGATAATACCTCTGAATTACCAGGTCTAGCTTCTGGACAGCAATACAACTGGGAATCATGGCCGCTCAGTAGACTGATATGGTAACAAGGTTAGTGGGAGACCTGGTATCGATACTGACAGCCTTGGCAATTTGCATTGGTCAATTCCAGGGATTAATTTTAGACATACCCTGCTGTAGCTGGGCTTTTAATCTCAGCAGAGGAAAGTCCAATAGGTTTTATGCTACATATAAGAAATGTGAAACTTACTAGTAACTCACCTTAAAAACACTCCTCTTTGCTATACGCGTAAACCTGTTCTCCAGAAAGGCAAGTAACAGTACATCCCTCCTCTACAATCTCTGCAAATTAAGTCTTACTTCTCAAATCAAACTGTTTTCATTCATTTAAGATCAATGGATTGGTTTTGCCTAGTCAAATGAATGCTGATACGTGTGATGTGTAGGACATAATTTGTTACTTTAAGAACCTCCAAGGGCGAATATCATAAAGGAGGAAAATTATTTAAGAAAAAGGATGTGCTAAGCCAAGTACAAGCTGGCTATGTAGAAATTTGCAATAAAAACCGGACCTTTTACAGCTATCAGAGGAGTGGCGTTCTGGACCAAGGATGTTCTGAAACTGGGCATAGGCATGGAAAGGGATCAATTCTGAGACAACCCTTACAAGATAATTCTGTAATTGCAATAAAAGCCCATATTTGAAACTGATTAATTCCTCCAAACCCCCTCTGATATAAAATAGGGTTTTCCATATACTTCAGCAGAGGATTTCTGTAATTAAAATTATTTCCTACTCAAATTTTCAAATTAAGTTTTATACCTGCAAGATCTTCTTTGGAGGAAACCAGTCGAGGAGAGCTGTTACCTGGCTCAATTCTTAATGACAATCTGGAAAAACAAATTTTTAGAGAAATTAACAAAAAAAATTTCTCATTAAAAGTTGAAGGAAACAGAAGAAAATAATTATTTTGGCAGTGGTAATCAGGAATTTTACTTTGTTGGAAGTGTAGTTATTTATTTTGTTACATAACAAAACAATACATTTTTTAAAGTAAATCACTACCTGTTAGATCCAAGAAAGAAACTGAGGGAAGTCTATGAAAACAGAATTCGAAATTGGTATTTTATAATCCCAATCAGTGTAAAAATGTAAGTTAATCTAGTCTGTCACATGAAAAAAAAAACCCTCCAAAAGTTAGTAAATTTAGATACAAATCTAATAGCAAATATTTTCTTCCCTCTGCACATGAAAAGTGAATTTATTCTGTTACTGTGTGGAGATGTGCACTCGGAAATAGCTATTAAGAAATATTAGTTACTATGACTTATAAAAAAGGAGTATAAGTGGGTAAAGTGACTAACACTTAACAGCAAAAGAAGATAATTAGAAGAAAGTTATAATATTATATGCCCCTCTGCCTCACTCCATGTGTTTCATGATGCACTCACTGTTGCCTTATCTCAGCACTCCAACATGTCTTGATCTTCTAGTGTATATGACTTCTGTCACCTCTCAAGTTTATGCACTCTTTACATTCATGGGTCCTTTGTTCTGTACCAGTTTGACAAAAAAGTATGGAGGACTACAATGTTAAGTAAGTGTTAATGGCATAATAGGCATAAACCCAAAGGAAGTAACTGCTGTCATTGCACAGCATTAAACACAAAAAAGTTGTGAAGGTTTCAAGATACTGACTGCAGTACTCTGCTGTACACAAACACCACTGAATGTCTTTTTAACTTTAGATAAAAACATGGAAAGGGGCTGAGGGGAGGAACCTATAACAGCATTTCAAAATATCATGTATGGCTTCACTGTCACTTTCCTTACTACCTTGTCTTTCATGTACACGAGTTTTATGTGGAAGACCTTCCAGTCCATTCTCCACAGTATCCAAACACTGTCAACTATGTTTTAGTGTGAAGTTAGTTAACAAACCTATGGTCTCCTTTCATGTTTTAGCATTTCTATTCTTCTAATAGTATTAGATTCTTTTACCTATCCAAGGTAATGTATTTCAAGTAGGTTAGGAATCATTTCTTTCCAGACTTTCTTTACTTTGTCAACATGATCTCTGTGACCAGGAAGTGGCAACATGCCTCTCCTAGAAGCCAATAAGAAAGTTACAGTAATATAACTCAGTGTGCGATTCAAGTGTTAATCATGAAGTCTTTCCATGTAAATAGGCCCCTACTGTGTGAATTTGTCTTCCTGTAGGCATGTTCCAGTTGCATCCCTTGCACAGTAGTTACCCCTTTATTAATTTTTGAGGCTGATCTGTTCCTCACTATATTAGAGTTTTATTGTTCCCATGCTGTGAGTTTGATTTTTATGCAGAAATCTTTTTGAAAAAAATTTTCTTAGTTTCAAGAATCTGGTGCAGAACTGTGCAGTTTACAGGTATTGAGAAATTTGGGTATTAAGCTCATTATACTGGGTTAGCTCATGTTTGACGACCTAAAGTCCTTATGCAAAACAGAACACTGATTTCACCTTGTTTCATGTGAGTTGTCCTCCAAACAGAAGCAGATAACCGTTCTCCTGCTAACCTGTCACTGCTCTGTACAAGGGAGCTGTTACCTATCCTTCCCCACATGTGATAACTGCATGTTTTAGTTTCTGTCAGCTTTGAAGAACTCACCTCTGATGCTCTTTCCTTATCCTGTTACCAAATAAATTACCTGGTTTTATTAGCGCTCTATGGCAACAGCCACAATTTATATGGTCACTGTGGAAGCATTTGTCTAATAAGCCCATTGCAGAAAGGTATGACTGCAATTCAGTCCATGTAAGCAAATAGCTTCTCCCTTTTGCAATGATGTGATTTGTAATGCATTCCTCCTGAGAATTCCTTTTTGTTAGACTAAGAGGAATCCAAATCTATACATAAGGATTACAGACCAGACTCTTAAGCATTCTGAACTGAGTTGAGCTCACTAAGCAGGTCCAGTCTATCATTTCAAGTAACTATTTGCAGAATCAGGTATTTTTCAGAGCAATTGTGGCAAGACTACCTCACATACATGAGGGGGCCACAAATCACTTGGCCAACTTTACATTTTCTATCAACTTAATTAGCTTACCGTGTATCGGGCTCCAAGACCCTGTACAACGCTTACATGCTTGAAAACAGCACAGATTAAATACTGCCTGTGAGTACGTACATAAGGCGAAGTGCCATGACCTGCTATCAGATTTAAGGCAAGAGCACTTATACTCTTAGTATAATATATATACACTTACACTCTATATATACTTATATATATACTATATATACACTTAGACTCTCTAAGTCTGGTGACTTATACTTCAGTCACCAGAACATCTGACAAAAGCAAGTAAGACCAACTTCCATGCAACTACTTGTGCTATATGATTTCTCTCTTTCTGTTTAAAAGTATTCTTGTAAAGAAGAACAGGGGAAGATAACAGCAGAAAGTAAGACCTAACAACTTCCTGCTTTTAACAAGGTTTTAGAAAGAGGCATGGTATCACTATACAATCTAGAAAGCACCAGTGGTGTATGCTGCACTTTAAACTTCACCAATAGGGCAACAAGTGAGTCTTCAGTGCTATAAAATCAGATTACATCACTCTCCATTCATCAACTCTCTACAAAATGTAATGTTAGATAATATTGTTTATCTGTTTGGTTATGTTCAAGTACACTCTGAAATCTTAGCCCTTGCTAGGTCTATGACAGTTTGTTTATTGACTTTAACAGTGCCAGAATTCTGCAATGTTTTCAAAATAACAGAAATGCAATTTAGCTCTTCAACTTAGGAAAATACAGAATGTATTAAAAGAACAACAAATAAATATTAGCCTAAATTTGAGTTTTGGTAAATATAAAATACTCATGCTGACATGTGTAACAAAACATTTAAAATAAACTGTGAGAAAAGGGAACATATTCTGACAGTGAGATGACATTCCTGGACCACCTTCTCTCCTCTTCCCTTGCTCCCCCAGAAGGCTGGAAACAACCAAAACCATTTTTATTTCAAAGGAGAGATAATGAGTCAGTACAGTTTGAATCAGTCTTGGCTCGTTTGTCATGACCCAAATTAACTTTTGCAGTTTCTCTGGCACTGCATTTTCCACTGTGAAGTACAGGTTACGTGCATGCACACGCACGTTCATCTGCTCTCAGCTCGCTACGCGTGCATATAGTTATGCCAGCAGCATGAGCAATGTCTCCCCCACGTAGCACTCACAGGGTCCCAATCTTTGGCCCCTCAGAGGCCTCATGTGATGCTATCAGTAGGTCTGTAAAGATTTTGACACCTGATGTGCTTACAACCAACATTGATTATTCACATCCATCACATACCAAATTATATTCTCTCAGCTCACTGTCCCCAATGATATTCACTGGTATTACTACTAGCAAAAAAACTACCTTTGCTGCAGCATGCCTAATAAACCACTCATAACTCATAAAGACATTCTCTTTTTTTGTGTTTGCACCTGTATATGATCAGAACTTCATCTTATAAGTCACTATAGTCATTCAATATCACAACACCGTTATAATTTATTTTTTTTCCAAAACTCTTTTCAAAATCAAAATCTTTGCTTTACCGTGGTGAGGAAGCCTAGTCTTAGTGAAAGGTCTAAGTGCTGACATATGAAATTGCAACATTTCAAAATTATACAGCAGGAGTTCAGCTAAGAGACATACCAGGATAAATCCTAGATATCAGTCTCAGAAACTGCCCATTAGAAACTAAAATTCCAAACCTGAGGAGTTAGTACTAACAATCTAAGGTGAAACAAAAACTAGAAGTAAAATCTCTAGGGAAAAAAAATCATCACAGAGATTTACTGAAGAAAAAAGTATTTTTTCATAGATTTTTTCTATGGAAAAAATCATCATAGAGATTTACTGAATTAACAAACCATCGATTTACCTTTGGGAATTAAGACAAAGCTTTTATACAACAAGGCACAGGGAGAGTACGTGAAAGCTTTGTACTTGGATAGTAAAAACATGATGTAAACAATTTTTCATTCTTTTTTAATAGGCTGATACTCCAAATATTTTCTGAAACGTGTTAAGGCCGGTATGCTCTGTAAAGTAAGCCTGACCTCTGTCCCAGCCTAGTCTTAAATAACAGTCTGCTACTGACTGCTGCCATATAGCTCATTTAAGAGTGACATTCCTGATAAGCACGAAAAGAAGAACCTAATGTAATGCAGAAAATAAAATAGGTATCCAGTCCTGAACACAGTTCTGTTTCATGGGCGTATGCTCTCCAGTACAGGATGAAACTACTGCTGGGACAGTAAAGCTACATTTACTCAATTCTCCTAGTCCCAGGCAAGTGAAGGAAGACAGAGAATAGCCTCACATGAACAAGAAATTGAGCTGCTCTATGAGGAGGCTGAACAAAACTTATTCCTCTTTCCTGAGACAAGGAAGATCTAAGTTGCAATAAAGCTGTACAGTCCTCAAAGATGTCACTCAGGGCACTTCTGACCAGTATTCGTGTACAAAGCAAAACAGGTCTGACATATCTGGACCATTTTAGGCTGTCTGTGTAGCACTTAAACTGCAGGTCCAACAGTTTCTGGAAGCTTCGCTGTCCCTGAGAACGTTCTGTGAAAGAGGTAGCCAAGTCACAACTACAGCTATTGATCTGTATGGCCACAGGATTCCCTAGAAATCTCAGACTAACAGTGAAGGTTTCCCGCTAGCCCTGCCTTCGACAACAATTCTTGGTGGAAAAGGTCCAGGGAATATAGCTGCCTGGGAGGCCTATTTAAGATGGACTGTGGCCAAGGTTCACTCTTATTAAGCACCTGCCATACAATTCCTGTTACGATAAAAACAGTAAGGTGCAGCTGGCACTTTCAAAACGCCATCTTTGCTAGCAGTCAGTATAATGTTTTAATTGCTTATTGATTTCTCTTGGGTGCTTTCCCACAGCATCCTGCTTATCTGAATCTAAATTTGAACTGATCTTTCTGTAAGAAAGCCCTGAGATAACAATGATTAGCAATACATTTTGTGTGTAACTGGAAGGAATCCCGACGCTTTAGGCCCTATTTTTGCCCCCTTAGTCTTGTAACTAGCAAATATTGTAATTTCTCAGCTTCTGCAGAAAACAGTATATGGGCTGAGCAAGACAGATCTATTATTTTTAGGATATGACATCATTGTCAGGGGTTTTCTGGAGTGTTCTTACTTGCTGACAAGCACAAACCTAAAGCAAGCAATTGAACTGGCACAAAAAATTGTAGAGAAAAGCTTTGTTTATATGAAGTGGCTGCCAAAATTTCCTTTTCAGTGTAATTGAGGTTCTCATTTGGCAAAATGTGTGTTGGGACCCTGCCAATACATTTTAGGGCAACTATCTAAGCTTCTCTCCCTAACAGCCCGGTACTGAGATAGTTCTGTTCTCCCTGCCAAAGGTCAAGCATACATCTCTTCCGAGTACACTAATGCTGTCCCTGGCTCAAAAAGAGTGGTCACTGGAGAGAGAGAGAGAGAGGGAGAGAGAGAGAGAGAGAGAAAGGAGATTCTTTCCCACTATAAAAACTTAGCAGTCTCTGCCTTTTTAAGGCTTACAGTTTCTTCTGGCATGGGACCAGAAAACGCTATGAAACTGAAGATCCATTAGGGAAAACTGAGAGGAAAATGTGAAATCAAATCTCCAAAAACTTCTTATCAAATACAAAGACGGAAGAGGAAAGAGAGTCCTCTTTTAGGGTAGTTGTGGTGAGTTTTTATGAATACAGACTGTAATTGAAAGCTTTATTCCAATGAAACAAACATGGTAGAAGAAGGTCAAAGTTCTCCAATGTCTATGAACTGCAGCAACTTTTCTATGCTAAGAATCAAATCCTTCCCTCTTTTTAATATGTCTTGTGACTTCAGTTTTTCCTTGCTGTAGTGAGAACTGCTAAATTTGATTGAAATATTCTCACCAATAATTAAATCAAAAGTAATAAATGATCTTTAAGACACATCAAATACCTTCCAGCATTATCAGCAAGCCTGCTGCTGAAGTTCAATGATCTTCAAATTTAAACTGTAATTACTCATGACTTGTAGTTTTTCCAGATATTATGTTATAGTATCATATACTTATAGAAACCACTTGTTTAATGTATTTTGCCTAAGATACTACAGTTCCTGAAAGCTATTGTATATACAATGTTAACATTGATATACCATCAGGACACTCCATCTAAAAATCAAATTAAGTAACACGACCAGTTTTTTTAATTCTATCCAGGGGCTGTAAAGCCTGTACTAACTACAATTCTTCACCTTTACCAACTACTACTCAGTTTAATTTTGCTCTATGTTCACATCTTTAATGAAGCACGGAAGTATGTGGGAAATCAGTAAATAATGCCCATTTGTTAAATTTTAACACAGAGATTTCAGTCTCAAACTACCCTTAACACAAGTCTTGGACAGCCTGACCTTTTCAAAAGCCTGTGTGCAATGCTAATGTTCAATGTGTATATGTTGCACAATGCATATCTATTTGTGAAACATATACAATGTCATGAGACTGAGAAAAGGAAGAACATATGCATTCTATCATCAGTACTCTGGTAGGAATTCTAATTCCATGAAGCAGAAAAGCTTTGCTACAAAAATATCATACAATCGCATCTTTTTTTTCCCTCCAAATGAGTTTCCTACAGAAACATCACTATTCTTAGTATCTGTGATCAACCAGACACAAAAGCACAAACCTATCCCACCATAGCCAAGTATAATCTTTTGCAGTGAACTACCCAATGCCGGTTCAGCTTCTTTGGCTAAGTTTACCCTAAGCAAGGGAGCAGATTTTGGACATTTTCACTCCATTCAAAGTATCTCCTAATAGTATCCAGAGAAGTTCCAAAAGAATACCTTGTCTGAATGGTTTTACTTTTAGAATTATTCTCTCAGGAAAAGCAAAGTTCCATGCACATTTATCACAAGAACTCATTTCTACAGATTTCGCTGAGGAACAGTACTGTATGCATAGTGGCCCGAACGAGACCTCAGTGGAACAGCTTTGGCAGCTGGAGTTATCACGAACTGCAATTACGTTCAAAATCGAAAAGACAAATCAGTTGACTCATGCTATGCGCAAACGTGGTTTTTTTGTCTCTGTGACACCTTTTTTTTCCTGAACTGTCTCAGTAGGATTTTGCATCTGTATGCCAGGAATACCAGCTATAATTGCAGAGAAATGTAGAATGATGAGGGTAGGTCATCCTTTATGCCCGTATGGACATGACCCCATGCTGGTAATACACAGTCTTCTGACTCACTGAATCTGCTCTTTTCACAAACACTAACTGGTACCCTTCATTTAATTAACTGATCAAGTTTCAACTTAAACTTATTTAAAATTCCATCACTCTGATCATTAGGAACTGTATTTCAACATTTAGATTCTAAATTTTTGTATTCATTTATCCTTGTGCTATCATTACAAGTTTGTTTAAATTGCTCTTTACCCTCCCTGTTTTCTCCCAATTGTGTTTATATATAGTGACTCTATCAGCTATGCTTCTCCTTTTCTAGGCTGAAGCCAAACCTAGCTCTTTAAGTGTAGTGTTACAAGACAGACTTTATTCACCTGATCGCACCAGAATTTTTTTAAACCCACTCTAAGCATGGATGGCCAGAATTGCGTAGAGTTCTCCACATAAGGTCTCACTAGCTCCTTTTGAAGCAGTATTAACAATTTTTTATAGAAACGCTGTATTTGATAGGGAGTAGGGATGAATCTGTCTTTTCACAGCTGTGTCTCACTTCTGACAGACATCTACTGATAAACACCATAATTATTGCTAGAATAAATATCTAATTTTTTTATTTTTGTGTTGCTGTCATTTTAGTCATGAGGCTCTCTGATTCTTCCTTTGTGATATCCCAATCATCTACTTTGATGAAACCTTCCAACACTGTTTTATTAGCATACAGTCTAAGTACACACAAATTCTGAGACAAAGTTCTTAACTGAAATATTTAATAAAACTGGTAACAAGACTGGTTTTAAAGAAGTTCATTAGCAACCTTACTCTCCAAAACATATTCTAAAATCTTTTATACCACCATCATATTACTGAACATCTGGTTGCCTTGAATACTTTTAATTCTGTTCACCTAAACAGAGGTACAATGTTTGTCAATAGCTAATTATATAGTGTTGCAGCTACCTTGGTCGAGTTATTTAAAACCTTGGCTGCTAGACCTGCGATTTAATGTGCTAGTTTTTTCACAGTTATTGGCCAGGGATTATTATCTCCTTTAACTGGAGCACATTCACATATTGACCGATGTGCTCTGTGCTGTCTATTTCGCACCACTGCATGGATTGGCTCTTCTCCACCTCTTTTGCAAACAACTCCTTTAACATGTTTAAACCCCCAAAATTGTCAGGTTTTGATCTTAAGTACCAGCTTATTAAAAATAGTAATTTGCAATTGGAAGACGTTTTTAATGTATTATTTACAATAGCATAGAGTCAATCCTGGACATCTTGGAAATTGCTTTAGGGTTCCTGAACAAAATTCCCAGAATACAACCATCATGTAGTAGAACAAAGACTAGATTTTCACCCGCTTTTAACTTTCGCAAAGATATTTCACTTTGGAAATCTGGTTGGATTAATGAAGAAAGACTGTCATTCTGGATTTTACTCAGGCATCTTGGTATTATCAGCTCCATTAATAAAATATTAAGAACACCAGACAAACCCCAGAGTATCTTCAGCCAATGGCTTTTTGTTCAACTCTTAATCAAGCTAACAGTGAAGTGACCTATTCATAAAGTTCTCCAAAACCTGAAGAAGAGAACAGTACTTACTTGTAATTGTCATCTTCTACAAATTTCTGAAGTTCTTCAATGTAACGGACAGACTTCAAATACTTTTGCACATGGGGCAGTGTTGTAAGATGATCTGTGGAGCGTTAAAAAAAAAGAACATTCACATCATCCAAAATGAATTATTCTTTCAGGGTGGTTTTTTTTTTTTTTGGTTCTCATGGTTATCTTAATGGAAACAGAGAATCTGAACCTTCCTAAAGAATAAAACAGGCAGAAGTATTACTTTACCTCTAAGAAGATGTTAAAGATTTGATTGAGCATAAGTGATGCTCAGTTGTTAAAGAAAATACAGCTGTCTCTCATCACCGTGGAAGCCAGAGGATTTTATTATAGCCTGTCTCACAAGTGGAAAGTAGTTATTTTGCTGCAAACCCTGCTTGAATTTTGTCCTCACTCTTTTGGGGGAAATTAAAGCCTGCAGCCATGGCTGTTAGCGATTCTCATATGAACATGAATGAAGAGACTTAAAAATTACAATGCTGAATACCAAGAAAGAAAGACACTAAATCCAGAATGACAGAAAAATCCTTTGGCTCATGGTCCATGGTCAGGAACATTCCTTGTAGTATGTAACTTAACTTTCATGCTTTCATAAAGACAGCAGTTTTAAAGCCACCCTTTATTCCAGAATATTGTTTCTT
Organism: Chionis minor; assembly: GCA_013398295.1. Lineage (NCBI taxonomy): Eukaryota > Metazoa > Chordata > Aves > Charadriiformes > Chionidae > Chionis > Chionis minor. The sequence continues at coordinate 43,487 of VZSF01002186.1, forward strand.
CGAGGCCATATTTTAATTTTCATTCTGATTTTAACAAGAGTGCTCAAAATTAATGGTAGCAATGCACAAAGCCGCCAAAACTGTAAAAAAGAAAGGGTCAGTGAAATAATGAGGTTTCTTTGCCATTCAAAGTATTCAAAGGCAAAATGAAACTCACAATAAGAACATGATAACTGAATAATCTAGCTATTCAGAATCCTAGTCCCTACATTTAAGTACTTTATAATATCAAAGTTGATAGCAAAGGACAAGGGTTGGATACTTAAGCATACACAAGTAATTACTCACCTAATTCTCTCATAATCTAATATTTAATTTTTTTCTATTCAAAACTCTCTGAAACTGTAGGACATAAATGTTCTGAATATATTTAATTGTACAGCTGTTCTCAAAGTTTTCCAGCTTGTTTCATGTTTAAGCAATAAAAAGTCATGCTAGGTCACCAACAGTACACTGAGTATTTGTGAAGACCACAAAACCAGCACATTTCTTGACATAAGGCTTCACTAACAGGCTAGAATTGCAGAAATGAATTTCACAGTAAAATCTTAACAAAAAGAAGCAGCCCCCTCATGTTCCTCACTTCATCAACAAGTGAAGTATGTGAAAAAGCTTAACACACAATTTAACAACTGTTCTATAGATTGAAATATTTGTATTTCATTTTGTAAAAAGCTTGTAAGGATATTAACAATAAAATGATGACAAAATTAACACATTCTACACTCCAAAGACATCATATCTACTAGAAAGGAAAGATAATTCTCTATGCCCACCTTTAGTGGAAGCAGAATCTAACCCAAATGCAATAGCTGTACTTGGCATGTCATTTGTAGTCTACATGTAGCAGTAAACTCTTCACAAATTCTGTTATATGTTAGAATATATATATTCTAAATTCTTATAATACATGCTTATTTGTCTAATTTACCAGTAAGATTGAAACTGCACAGAAGTGGAAGATACACCACTTTAGTGTTCAACTCTACTAGCATTAGTCTCTTGTGTTGCCTTTGCACAGGGCCAAAACCTGCTTACACAATGTTGTACTACAGAAATTTTAGTTAAGGCTTAATAGGTATCACAAAATTTACCAACCATAGTTACAGGAGACTTGCAGATCAGCTATTATTCGGAGAATATTGTTCATTTGATTGGATCTTTGTTCATTCTCCATAATGCTGCCTGAAGCGGGATATGCAGAATCAATGTAGATTAAATCCAAGAGATAAATTCCTGAAACAAACAAAACAATCAACCAGTTGATCTAGTGTTTCAAACAGAAATAGCTGCATAATCTTTAACAAATGTAACAGCCGGCAACTATTTGCCCCCACTGTGGTCTGGGCCCATTAAACCAAGGAGAGCTTGGGATTCGCATACTGAAAAATTTCATAATTACTGCTTGAGTTCTATGACAACTCTTAAAAAAGGACAGAAAAGATTTTGCTTGTGTGCACTTACACAGGCTAGTGTCTACTACGAGCAACTTGCAGGACCATAAGAAGGAACTAAAAGAAGAGTGACAGCTGCCACGAGCCGCTGGTGACGGAACAGGCAGCCAGCACAAGGGCCTCTGGCCACAACGAGGCGTTCAGCACTGCGTTCTGCGGCCTTCGTGTCTGCCGCTATTTACTGCCTCAAGATACTACTGCATGTTGTGGCTGAGGCTCCAGGCTGCATTTGCTAGAAGACATCAGGAGATGACACTTAGGTTTTGATTGTGTGATGATTTAAACAAGCATAAGGAAAAGGGTTTTATTTATGAATTTCCTAACTGGAAAAAATGGCATAGTTATTTGCTGAGGCCTGGATTTCTCAGTAAATACAGAAAGATGGTGATTATCCCAGTTGCCAAAAAGGCTGATTGTTCTTACTTATATTGCACTTTTCCAAAGCACTGGCTGACTTGTGCTTACCAACCAAAAATGTCATTTTTGGTTGGTAAAGTAGCATATTCTATGCAGAAGTTGTGTGTGGCAAGATGTCGGCTATCTTCGTCATCAAAAATATACCTATATCCAATGTTTGCAGGCAGGTGTTTTGCCGAGTTAGTCTCTGTTCTATGGTACTTTACCTTTAGGAATTATATAAGAAATAAAAAGGCAGGCTTAAGGATGAAATGAATTAATGGCACAGCATAACATTTCTTGCATGGTACCCAACTGCTTTTTATCAATGCATGCCATTCAGTTTCACACATACCATTATGATTTGTAGTGGGCTTCTTTTACAGCCCTAGAACAGTTAAAAAGCAATCCCAAACAAAGGGAAAAATACTGACTGGGAAGGACATACAATATACAATCATCAAGTATGAGAAAACTGAATCATCACTGAAATTGCCTAGAAAGTTTTAGTTTTTAACTCTGGAAAATGGAAAGATAATTCTGCAACAGAGTCTTGCAAAGCCCATGAAAACCACTATGAAAGCATAATGCTTTAATCTACTTTATAAATCTATTGACCTCAGTAACTAATTGAATGCATTTAAATGAAGATGAGGAAGAGTAACACTCTTGCCATTTGTGAGGATAATTTAATCAGTTTTAGTGTTTCAGTTGTATGAATGCAGGGAAGGAGTACAGACGCTCTGAGTGTGTAAAATTAATGTATTTTAGGATTTCTAGCTATGCTCTCTTTTGATCAGGCCTTGGGTGCACATCATAGGAATGAACAAAGTTGTAATGCACAGTACTTTATCATTTAGGAAAGTGTAATAATCCATCTGTTGAGGCAGAGTTATAATAATACACTTTGTCATCTCCAGTGAGTCCTTGGCTACACGGACACTCTGTGACTAAGACCTCCTGAAATAAGTGAGAGCAATCACCGTGTAAAGTAGACTTGCTGCTCTTTTGCCTCTTCATGGAGCCATGCGACAGCCAGACATAACCAAAGTAGACAACACAAGAAAGAAAGTGCAGCTTCATCCATTCTTAATATAGGTTTTACTTCTTTTTATTAAAAAATCCCACAATTGCACACTCACTCTGCAGGAAATACGACGTGCTTAAATGTGTAATCATGTAACTTCAAACACAGATTTACAAGCAATTTATAAAAAATTTACACAAACACAAAACCATTGCCAGTAGTGATAAATAATAATGAAGCGGATGTAACCCAAATACTATAATACCACTTACAGTAGAAATCTTTTATATACAGTCTCCGATATTCTTACTTCTACTGATACAATGAAGTGCAGATCAGATTTTGCTGGATGTGTATTTCAAAGAGGAAAAGACAGTTTACGCAGTCAACTTAGAGTAAAATATACCTAAGTTCTAGCAGGACTATATCGATCCTTTTGCATCTCAAAACTTAGTGATTCTGTATGAACTAAAAAAAAACAAACCACAAAACCCCAAAAAACTATGTGCACAACAATGTCTGTCACTTGCTATGATTACACCAAGCACTGCAGACAGCATGAAAGCTTGGACCAACTGAGGCAGTCCTTTATCTGATTTTTGTACATCATATAAAGACAACTGCTAGATAAAGGTGGAGACACATTAATCAATTTTTTTGAGTTGATACAGACATGGTCAAACTATACTTGGTAGCTAGACATTATTTATGTGTTTTGAGACAGTTCTATTAAAATCCACTCTTATCAGCCCCTTCCTCCGCATATCTTAAAATTTCATGGCTATCCATGCCAAACATGTTAGCAACAGATTATGTTCCATCAAGAATATTTTTATTTAAAAACAACCTAAGTAGAAATATTCTAATCTTCTATTAGATCTGAAATAGAATAATTCTGAAACCGTGCTGTAAATGTTTCTACTGAGGCAGAATCCTCTGGAAACAATAGCACGTGGCAATTGTAATGCATGAGCCCTTGAAACAGCTTTCTAAACTACAGCTTTTTCAACATTTCACCTTACCATTCAATTCACATGTTCTTCTGATGTTTCAGCAACAGCACTGTCAGAATACGCTTTCCAACACTTGCCACAATAAACTAAGATTTATACTTTTCAATTGCTATGAACTATGGAAAAATGTCTTAAAACATCACAGAACACAAACATTAACTTTAATATTACAATAGCTATGAATAGTGTCACAGAAGTCTCACTCAACATACACATCTTCCCAAAACATCGCGCGAAACACCTTCCTCCAAATCACAGAAGAAATCAAAACCAAACTAAAACCTCTAAAAGTCCAAACACAGTATTGTGATCCCAGAAAGGTAACCTGGTACAAGTTTTGGTTCTACAATTTTTTGGGTGCAAATTCAACTGGTAGAAGAAAAGAAGCAAAGAAACGAAAGACTGTATTAAGCCTCTATGTATGCATTAGGGACTGGGTTTAAGAAGTGTGCTTTATGTGTTTGCAAACCACCTTATGTACTAGGAAATACTAAATGACCTGTGGAAGATACTGCTGTACTATTATTACTAAATATTACATAAATATTAATTGTTTCAGGTAAAAATCAGCGTTTCCTGTGAGTGATAACTTTGCTCTTTTTGGACTAACTAGATAGAGCGATTTTTTAAAACATTCACAGAATTCCCAAAATTAAAGTTCCATCCCAATAACGTTTATTTTTCCTTCATACTATTATTAATTCCCACACGTAATTCCTTTTCTGATCTCAGTCTGCAAACAAGACGGGTGACATTAAAGCTCACAAAAGAGGAATTATGAGATACACGTTTGCAAAAACACGTTACTCTGTCTTAAGACCTTTTTATAGCAGTATGTTGGTATTCTTTTAAAGAATTAGAATCTTAGTATTCCAGCCTGGTGGCATTTTATGCACGCTTTGTGCTGGCACAAATAATCATATGGTAACTGAGGTCAGAAGGGACCTGCAGAGGTCAATCTAGCCCAATCTCCTGCTCAAAGCACGGGTACACCAAAGCTGGAAAAGGTTCCTAAGAGTCTTATAAATTTAGGGATGGAGACTCTCTGATCAACTTAATCCAGTGCTCCTTAACCATTCTAATAGTATTTTTTCTTTTTGTTTATATCCTACTATCAAAATTCTCTGGCCTAAGTTAGAGCACTACTGGTATCTTCCTGATTGTTTACTGTTGTTCTCCATCCCAGCCATCAAACTCCACTGAGAACTGCCTGAGAACTTCCTTGTGAATGCTTGATAAAACTTTGGTTCTGCAGGAGAACTGTTTTGTATCTGTAACAACATCACAGCATTTCAGCACATCTCATAGACATGTGAAGAATGGTTTCAGGCACAGAATCTGCCTGTGCAGCTCTGCAGGGAGGATGGAACCTGACATATTTTATCCTTTCCAAAACCAACCATTGCTTTTCAGGAACATCTTTTTACCATTTATATAAAAGTGCTGAGCACAAAGCACTGCGAGATTACAGTTGTTACTACAGTTCAGAAAACACATACAAAAGATGTTTTTAGTTCCTCTTAAGTTAGCAAGCAGCCCAAAATAAAATACCCATTATAGAAAAGATTTTTGTGTAAGCATATTTTGCTCAGACTGCAATTTATTATAGATTGTCCAAGCCCTGGAACTCATTCCCAGTACCTGATTACCAAGAGGTCTCAAAGACTTGATGTTCCTGTGCTATTTGCTCTTCCACCTCTGCTGAAGCCCGCCTGAAGGCTCGTAATATATAAATCCCAAATTCTTTCCTTGAAAGAGATAATTTTTATTTTCAAAGCTTGAGGAGGGTTAGTAAACGTGTTATCTTTTGAAAGTGTACATGATACACAGATGAAATATTTTTCGTAAGTTAGCACTCAGAAAATTCGCTGTAAGATAACATGCAGTAGAAAACACAAGGATCCCAGAGATCTTTGCCTGGTTAAGTGCTGCTATTTTTTGGCCCTGTAATTTAGTTTAAAAGACAAACATCATAATCTCATCGTTTCAGATGACATTTGCAAAACTTTTACTGACTTCAGTGGTCCTGGAAGGGAAATCCTTTATGAATGCAGGGAGAAAATGCCGTCCAAAATGTACCAAGTCTGCTATGAACGCTGTATTCAAGCAGACTGAATAGAAATCACCGTATGTGCTCCATTCAGGGATCGCTGCAGCTATTGCTACAGGGTGTCAAAAACATTACCTCAGTCTGTTTTTTCTTTAAAGGATTGCTCAAACATTTAGGATTAGCTAAAAGGCAGACTTTAATTTAATATATTCGTAAACTATTCTATGAGCTGTGCAGGGAAGTTAGTACTTCTTTGTTGCATAACAAAGAAAGGAACATTCTTTTGAGCAGGAAAATAACTTGTGCAGCATAAAAATCTACTGTATTTCCACATTAGGTTTTCCATACTGTTTTTTGAGCACATTTATAATTAATGACTCCCCCTCTGCCCCACGTTTTCTTGCCCTGCCTTGAAAAGAGCACTCTTAGTTTCAGGAAAATAGCTAGCTGGCTCACTTTCACTCTTCTAGCTTTAGAACATTACATTTTCTCAATAAATTCCACCTATTAAAACAACAGGAAAAGCAACTGTGCTAGTCAAGTGCCATTTTTTAGAAGGGAAGGAAAGCCACTACAATGAAATGTACGGAACACACCTAAGCAACACAGTCCTGAGAGAATTTCAGTATGCTTGCAATAATTACAATAATCAGATGTTTAGAAGTGTATGAAGTTTGTGCAGTGAGAACAAATTATTTTCATGTAATCTCCTGGTAGTAAGAATCCCTCAAACTTACTCAGATGAAAGAAAAACAAAACAAACCAGACCAAAACCATGGAAATAAGTTTTCCATCTGGGAAAACAGAAATTCTTTCCTGAAATTAAAACATTCTTATGTGTTCTCTAGTAATGTCTCATTACTATTATGCGGAGCCGTAAATTACAGACCACCAGCAATAGCCTAGCAAATTTAAGAAAGGCCATGTGGCTTACTAAGGTTTTCTTCTTCACATCTTAAGAAAAAAAAGACAGACATGGCAATTTTATTAGATTTCAGTAACTACTGAGTATCTGAATGAGCAAAATCTCATTCACATATTGAATGCACCCTGTACTTCACTATTACATAGATTTATAGGTGAGATTCAATATTGCTGTGGAATTTTGCGTTATCTCAAGTGCTGCCTGGAAGACCTCCACTAATGTTTCTGCCCTGCGGCTTAGGAATACTATATGGAAATCCCTTGCAAGACTTTTTTCTCACTAGTGCTGTGCTTGCGACATACCTGTTTCTTCATATCTCTGCCACCTTGGCAAATAAATGGCTCACTGGGTCACCCTGGATTATGCCCAGCATTAGTCAGGCTGCAAGTGCCTACCTAATTTCTTTAATTTTTAGCCTATTCTTTCATACTTTCTGGAGAATCCTTCTACTGCTTAGGGAGGAACCAGTAAAGAAATTATATGAACTGTCATTGAAAAATGAAGAAACAGACTTGATAAGCAAGAACAAACTCAGTTTGTTATGAACTGTTAATGCTTTGCTAGGAAACCATAAGGTCATGACTAAACTGTCTCTCAAGCTTCCACCAATCTGTGAATTTGGACTAAGAAACAACCATATCCCAGTCAGACCCACTGACACAATAGGTAAGAGAGTGCTCCAGTGGCCAAAGGTAGTTTGATAACCCCACCAAAACCAAAAAAAGGATGTTTAGACCTTATAAATGAGTGGAACAGAGTTGGATTAACAACAGAACAACATATACGCCAACTGGAATTTCCAGGCACACTGGATTGAAAACAAAGAAAAAAGATGCTTAGAAATCAGGTCAAGTTTTACAGTCTAACTTCCTTCACTGGCCCAGATCAGTCCTTTAAAAAATTTCTGCCCATATTAAAAATGCTCTCTCTTGAAGAAGTAATATATCTGCCAGATATGCATATTGTTTATAAAGTAGAGGTTCATATGACTCGGACTACTTTACTGCTTTTAGTGTAAGTGCAACCTGGGATATTTATTGCTTGCTCCCAAAAAGTACCTTCTAAAAACCATTCTGAATTCGTCCTCCTTTCCGTCTCTACACATTGCTTTCTCTAGAAAAATAGATCTGTGTATCATTAGAAGTTATGTGTGTTTTCAATTACTGTTTTATTTATTCTATTTTCCAACAAAAAACCCCCTCCATTTTTGTAATCTGTACTAGTAATTTGGGGTTCTGGACTTATGGATTACGTATGCTGATCTGCTACTTCTCTCAACTACAATAATATTCCAAGCTAAAAGAGGAGTGACGTTTAAAGGAAAAGGGCGTGTTTGAGTTTGCTTTCTCTGTATGCTTTGAGTACAGCTCTGTCAACTTACCTACAGCAGTATATTTTTGTCTTGGTCCGCGTGCTTGGAAACCACAGAAAATTGGATTTTCACTTAAGAATATTAGTTGAAAAGGCCAGCATGGTTAGTTTTGTTCATTTATACATTATCATGGACAATATTTAATATCTAAGAGTTCACAGATAATTCCCCAATAGTCTGCCTACTGATAACAAGAGTATTTCTGATGGTTGCTGGTGCTTGCTGCCACCTTTATGTTAAAAATCCTACAGCATTCTTCTTTCCATTTATCACTCCTTACCTGATGCCTAGCTTCCACATCGCTGTATCTCCTCAGCTTTGCAGGAAAACCAGCAGTCTCTGACAAGTCAGTGAGCGAAATGCATGTATGTCTACTCCATAAGCAACCTACTGAATGACCTGAGCTTGACTGTTAAAAAAAATAACCTAGAAGAAATTATCTCTCCTTTGGGCACATGGTTTTCCCTAGTGTGGCCTGAACACAGCTTGTCCCTCTCCTATATGCTCATTCCATTCTCTCACTCTCCCTTCTGGTTTCTTGGTTTGAATCTGACTGGTCTTTGCTCTTTATAAGAATGCCTGGATTAACAAAGTATATACACAGAGAGAAAAAAAAAAACAAACCCAAAACCAAAACCCAAACACCCGCTCTTCCTTTGTCCTTTCTCATTCTTGTGAAAGTTAGGAGTACACATACTAGTTTATTATACCTTATAGTAGATTTCACATCTCAGATTTCACATGTCATACTAGAGAAATATAAACTAGATAAACATAAACAGCACCTTGGTCCTGCTTGTATCTGCTTTGTTTCTATATTCCAGTCTTTCTTACTTTTTAGGGGAGAAAAACAACAAACCAAACCCCCATTACTATTTTCAGCTCTTTTGAACTTAGGTGTTTCAAGGGGTCCAACCATACTGGGAGCTGCTTCACCCATCATCCAAAACACAGGAGTTACTGACATTTGCACACTGCCAGTATGGACCAGGGGCCTTACATGGAACGAAGGAAAGAACCTCGATTTCCCCAGTACTGGAACAGCTCTGTAGGAGTCTGATGCTGAGTGAAACCAGCCTGAGTCACCAAGATTTCTCCGTGACCTGGAGATCCCATCTAGATTTGGATTTCGTGTAGCAGCTCTTCACTGTCCCCTCTTGTCAAGTGGCACATCAAAATGTAGTTAAAGACTGCGAAAATCCTACTTGCTCAGTCTCTATGCTGCAACATGCCTTATGGCAGCCTGGGTCAAGGCTACTTTCTAGCTATTTTGAGCAAGTTTGCAGCTATTCTCATTGATATCAACGGTATAAACATCCTCTCGATCTGTAACAGTAGTCGCAAGCATTTCTTCAGGACAAGCAGTAAATTGTCCAGGAAAATACAGAGATAAGTACCAACGAGATACACAAGCAACAAAAAGGATGGGGAGGGGTGGGTGGCATAGGTCCTGTAAATTCCAAACAAAAATGTAAGGAAATGGGCTTCTTGTGGGTAGTGGAGTGCAGGAAGAAAGAAACTAAACTGATGGATGCCAATAAAAAATTAACCTGAATGTAACATGCTGGAACGTAACAGAACATATGCTTTGTAAATACACATCAAGCTACACCTTTTCAATGGTGTTCCCTTCCTCGTTTTAAAGCAAGAACGGTGATTAGTGTGATTAGTTTTTTATGATTTTTTTTTTTTAGTATTACCAGCCTTCATCTGGGCAGTGGCATTTTGAACTCTTCTATATATATGATGTGATAATATGAACAGATGAGAACCAGTTTATTTTGCTCAGATGAATCACAAAATTATTCCCTTCAGCAAAAGACTTTAAGACCTGCTTCTCAAAGGAAAGGCTCAGGGTTGCCATATACCAAAAAAACCACACAGCACTAGCTTTTCAAACCTTGGCTTTCATTTGTGCTACTGTGCACTGAAAAAAGCTCTCTAAGATGTGAAGCCACCAGGATATTTTCCAGAGGGTGAGCTCATGGGCAGCTGCTTCCAAAGGCAAAACATTTTCCAGTGATACCGACTTTTCTCCATTGTTACTAGAACTAATTTTGCAGCTGGATATTGTATGCCGACAACACAGTATTCATTAGTTTATGGAATCATGGAAATAATAATATAGACAAGGAAAAGCATGGCCATATAATCCAGAACTAAATTTATCAATGGAAATCACATTGTGTAAAGGGGAGCGATTATTTTTAAATTGGCAAAAAGAACTATAATACCTAGCTTTTAAATTTTTATTGCAGAGCTCAAACAAAGCAGTAATATTAGCAGTTGTCAAGGTTTGGGTCGGGACAGGGAAACTGAAGTACAACAAAAAAGTGACCTTGAAATGTAGTAGTCAGTGACACCCAGATTATGCATTTTGTGCACTCCATCCACCAGACAACACCTTCCAAGGCTAAATTTTTTTGAGAAGGTATTTATGGAGAACTGCAGTGTTCAGCAGGATGCAAACCTAAGACTGTATATTTGTGTTTGATTCACAGTTAAGTTTTTCCTATTATTTCTTTATTCAATATTCAAGGCTTCTAAGAAAGAGGAAACAGAACTGAGGCAGATAATAAATAAGCATACTTTCGAGTTGATGGGTACTAACAACATGCTCTTAAGGAAAATAATCCCAAGCCTTCTGAAATCAGTGGTTATTCACCTTCACCCAATTCTGACGAATCTTAGCTCAAGCATATAAGCTTGAAAATTTTCATGCACAGCTATGGTGTGTGATTTATTCCTCATTAAGAAAGACTGATATATTTCATCAGTCTAAAGATGTTATGAAAGACAGAATTTTTTCAGTCCAGTAAATCACATGTAGAAAGTTACACCAATGAGAAAAGTTGGTATGGTATTACCTTAAACTGCAGTAGCAAAAATAAATTGAAATCTGTTTTTTAAGGCATTTGCCTGGAAGTCAAAAAATTTGGGTTCAAATTTTCTGTTCTGTCACAGATTTCTTTAACCTGGGCAGGTTATTGTTATTCCTGTATTTCCCACAAGTTCAATAAGAGATATAGCATTTCCCTGTTAGAAAGACCTCATGAAAATAAATACTATGACTGGGAAGACTTAATAAAAGTGAGGTTTAAATTTCTTATAGAACATATGCAACAATGTTCTGTTGCCTGTAGAAGTAGCCTGTAGAAGTAGCAGCACCATTTATTCCTAACAATTCAGAATTTCAAATCTCTTTTGGGGGTTTAAGACCATTTGCAGGACAAGGTGTAATCCAAAACTTACAATACCTGAAATTGTCCTACAAATACACACTGTTGCAAAACCGATCCTAAAAAACCAGAGCAGAGTAAGATTGAAAACTTGCATTATTCTCAATAATCCTTTTTCCCCCCTCTTTTTTCTAACAGATATAAATCTACCCTGTGAAAGAGTAGGGCTAACAAACCCAAAATTAAGTGGTTAAAGCACTACTACTGTACACCTGACATACACTGTAGTGCATAGTGCGCTGCTAAGGGCTTGTGCAATTCTGCAAATGCAAGTAAGTTAGGAAACAGCTGCCATATGGTATTTTTGTTAGTGAGACATTTGCTACTTTGCAACAAAGAGTAATTAGCCAACAGGGAAGTATTTCAGATTAGCCTGGGGATTTCAAATTGTTATTCTTACTTAACATTTTGCTCAAGTACTATAATAATCTTCCATATTTGTTTGGTAAATAATACTGTTACTGTAACAACCACAAACACATGCTGTAGGAGGAGAAAAAAAAAGTTAAATGTTTTAATGGACAAATTTACTTCCTTACCTATCATCACGTACACTTTCTAAAGATATTAACAACCCAGATGCCCCTAAATGCACGTATGCTGCAGTGTAGCAGATGTCTGGGTATGCAGCATTCTTTTAGTACAGGAAGCAGTGTCTACAAGACACGCAGTAACTGCCACGCATAACAGAGGGAACCTATGGAAAGTAATTATTTTCCCTTTTTTCTCCCCAAAAGTTGAATAATGACACTGGTTTGACAGGAAAATCAGAAGAGACAAAATATGTTTTCAATTTGTAGTCGGCTATATTTATGGAAGTCTTTTCCCACATACAGCAGTGTGGTTTTATCATACTAAATAAAGCAGAGGACAGAGAGAAAGCAACTTATCAATTAACAAAGTGGTAGAAAGTCCAAATCACTACAGTCAGCAGTCTGTAAAACCAAAGACACCATTCTTCGGAGATTAGCTCATAGTCGGAAAAGCCAACAGTTTTGTGGTATCATTGGTTTCAAGAAGACTGGATATTTTCCATGGACTAAGGGCTGGAAAATTTTTGTACAAAACCAAATGTATATATACTGGTTAACCTTGGTAGGACTTGGAGTACTCTAAAAACAACTGACGACAAATCTTTGCCAAGGCAACAACACGCGATTTGTAATACATCTTGCCGGCACAGTGGCCAAGTGAATGGGATCACTCACAGGAAAGTAAAAGTGGGATTATGACCAGGTTTATCACTTCTCTCTGATGCCGGCGCTCCGGAACATAGCATCAGTATCACACAGACACATAAGTGCAGAACTATATAATGAGCCTAAGCATTGTTATTTTTTTACTTGAAATAGCAACATATCAAACAAACCCCCAAAGATGTTATGTACAGGGCTATTTTCTAGATCATATGTAACTTCTTAATTGAAACAAACTAACTTCTAACTGACTTATTCTCATTCCAATAATCATGCATATGCTTACTATAAAAACATAAATTTCTCTCTTTTTTGGTTTCAGAACAAGAAAACAGTACTGGAGGCCCACATTACCACTGGGCTTGTCTATACCTGGAAAGCATAGACAAACTATTTTGGAATATTTACTCTGGAACAGATAGTCTATTACAGGCCCAGCATTCCTCAAGAATGATCACATTCAAATTGAGATGTTTACTGGAATAACTACTTCAGTAAGTTTTCAGTGTAGACAGTATTCACCTGAATAAAACTTTGGGATCATTCAGGCAAATGTACTTCATGAGTTCAAAAACTGTCAATGTAACAGCTATGCATAGCATAATTCTAACATACATCTCTACCTCCATTAATCAAACACAAAACCCCAAATAATTCAATAATTGCAGTAAACATACTGGAAATTATTTTACTTAATGGCAAACAAGAACATGTAATTGCAAACAACAAAAGGCATTATGTACAATTACTAAAAAAAAAAAATTAAAAAAGTAAAAAATCGTAGTCTGTTACCTCTGTCAGAACAGAATCTAAATTCAGTTTATAACTATATTCTAAGAAAGACAATACTTGCATAAAGTATTAAAAGATTTGTTCCCACCAACACAGTAATGGCAAATACATTTCTAAAAAATAGATAACAATAGTAATGGAAACGACACTGTCATTATTATAGTATGTGCATGAGTACAAAAGCGGTTCCACTCACAAGCAACAGCTTCAACAATGGGATATAATGAGCAACTAAGTTATTCCTAAACAAGCCCCTTGAAAGCCAGGAGCATCTTTAAAATCAAGCATTCGTTCAACAAAAATCAAAACAAAACTCTAGCACTGATACAACTTTTAATTCCACCCTCTGCCAAGAGCATCTCCTTTACTGCCCTGTTTCTTTTGGCTCCCTCTTTACCTAAAAGAAGAAATAACAATCACCAGCTCCAGAAAAAGAGAAAGGATTCAGATCACACCGCCTTCTCAGAAGTTGCAACACCTATTTAAGCCTTAGCTGCTAACTTGAATACATCAACTGTTTAGATATACCTGACCTGACCTACAAGGAGAAAAGTAACTCTCTACCCACCTATGACTTTTAAGAAAGCAACATGATGATTTTAACCTTATTTTTAAGGCAGACTATACATAACATGCAGTTTGCAGGAAACGCTTAGTAGCACACCTTCTTATAAAATGCAATGTTACTAAGAGCACAGAGGTGACAACCAAACAGAAAGGTTTTAAAGGTAAGTTTTTTCTGTCTGCTCAGCAGCGGTGCGGCTGCACCTGGAACACTGCAGTAGAGTCCTGCTGTGCCTCCGTACAGGACTTATGGCAAAGTGGAGAGGCGGGCAGAAGAGCACTGAGCTGGCCGGAGTGGGAGCACCAGACAGACGAGGACAGTCCTCAAGGATGGGGCTGGGGTGGCCTGGCGAGGAGATGGGGCCAGAGGTGCAGAAAGTAACTGGATATTTCCTTTGACAAAAGGGAGCGTGTGTGGGAGCTGCAGAGAGATGCACTGTGACAGGGCAAGGAGCAACTGGCACACAAGCTGCAGCCACGCACTTCCCTTTAGAACAGGGAAAAGAAAAAAACCAAAAACCAACCACCCCCAAAAATCCCTTCAAGAGGGGTCGAGCACTACACCATTGCCCAGAAAGGCTGTGAATCCCCATCTCTGGAGGTTACAAAACTCAGCTGGACAAGGTCCAGAGTAACCTAATCCAGCCCCTATTCTGCCCCGCACGGAGGAGGAGGTTGAACCTCCAGAGGACTCATTTTCCATGTGATTTTTTCTTATCCCCTGAAACTTGCTGATCTGGCTATCAAGCTGGCCTGCGTACTGAACTACATGCATGCTGACAAAAACATAGATAGAGAATACCAGTTGTACCAGATATTTTTGCAGATTATGCCCTTACTAAATACTATGCTTTTTACAGTAATATGAAGGTAAAAAATGCTATTTGTAAAATGTATATCTAGGTAAAACTGTGGGGAATCATGTCAGCATACACAAACAAAATAACTGCACAGTACAAGAAAATATTCTTTCTTAATAGTGAAATTAATTTTACTTTTGATGTGTGCATCAAAAAGGAATCAAAATTCTTTTTAAAAAATTTACAGGAACAGCACTGAAAAGAATCTAAGTAGGAAATTAAATACTAGTCCACCCCTTTTGCCCTAGAGGTCTAGGTTAGTCAACATCCAGTCCCACACTAAACTTCCCTCTCAGTTTTTGGAGTCAAAGAGTAAGAAATGTGCGTCTTTTAATAAAGTGAGTGTGTTTTGTTACAGTAAAGCTCTAATCAGTATCAATGAAAACCAACATTTAACAGAGACTTGCATAAACAAAAAAGATGCATCAAACCAACAATAACACATTATACCAAGACAGCTTCCTCGAGCTATTCACTTGGGTGGTTCATAAACTGGTTTTGGACTTACTGGCCACACAAAGTGTGTCATGTATCTAGACCTGACTTAGTTCCTGAGTTAGAACTATTGTATTAATGGCAGCTATAAGAAATGAGGAAATATTTATATAGCCACATGATATTTAAGTCTGAAGGCCACATCTGTTTCCTACAGTAATTAGTATAAGAAGAGTTGTTTTCTTGTCTCTCATTACCTCTATAATTAAATACTTTTAATAAGTAAATCAGTCCTGAGAAAACTCTATTAATGAAAGATTCACTGTTAAAACACAAAAATCCTCCCCAGGCCTATATAATAGCTTGCTTCCTTTCTACTAAGCATTTTTGCTTGTTCACTCTACCCTAACAACCCGCATACATTTGTACGTTCTGAAATTAAGATCTTTAACTATGTCGGAACATTTGAAAGTATCTTATGCTAGATGTTATACTGCAGTGTAATGATATGTTAAAAGTGAAAGATTACAATGAATAAACAGAATAAGGGAAAATAAATATAGGGCAGCTTACTGAAGATTCACTAGATGTAAAAAACAGGAAAAAAAAGACTTTTTTTTCCACTGACGTTTTCTCTGAGAAAGCTGGTAAACTGCAAGCTGTGAGCATTCTAGTTCTTGGACGAGTTTAGAAAGAATCAGTCTTTTCCCTGGTCGAAGTGCGTGACAACGGCCTGCTTCTTATTATAGCTCTATCCACAAATGAGATTGTATAATGCTTACGTTTTTCTTTCTCGGTCACATCTATTTTGTGCCCTGAGTCACAAGAACAAAGATGAAGAACAAAGCCAAAGCACAACTTAAGTACGTCTCGAACTGTTCAATCTAACTCTTAAATTCTTTTAAATATTAACAATCCTTAAATAAGACAGAGCTTGGAGTTATTTATTTTACACCAAATAATAAATTAGTAAAAAATGTGGTTTTAGTATTCCCCAGACCATCTGTGAAGTGAATTTAATTCACTGAGTAGTTCTGGATGGAAGTTTTTCTCTTCCTGAGCTTCATTTGCTAATCAGAAGAATAATTGTAATTTCCTGCTTTAATCAAAGGCTCAATGCGAAACATCTACCTCAGGCACAGCATTCTGCTAACTCAAACCATTAAATCGCACTTCAATTTTCATATTTAAAATTGCTCTATGCAGTTTTGAATATTTTTTTTTTCTGGAAATAAAGGAAAAGAAATAGTCTTTCTGTTGAAGAAGATATATCGCCAACAAAAGTGCCAATGCTTTTAATTGCCATGGTGTCACTTCTGTGTTACAGATACAGACTCTAGGCTTTTCAAACTTAATTAACCTTCCCATAGTTTCTCAGGTCTACCATGGCAGCGTTTATTTGTGTCGAGTCCAGTTCTCTGAAGAGACTTTAAACTAAACTAATGGGTAACATTGGTCCTGATATAATAGTGACTCAACATGACAAGCATTTTCTAATGCTTGGCAGAGACAGCTGGAAATACTAGTGCTTCTGCAGTGACATTTCAGCATGGTTAAAAACTCACAAGTTTTAAGGGAAATGCAAGCAATACACTTTCAGTGAACTAACTTTTCAGTCTGACAGCTGATTTAAAGTGCTTCAGAGAAAACAAAAAAAATCCTAAAAGCCATTCTTTCTTACCTTTTGATATATCAAATCCTCAACTGAGCAGCCTACCATCAGGTTGTACCTCATGCAAACATAAACTGTCACTGATCTCTATAAAGTTTTCAGACACCCACAGAATACCAGGTTGGAAGGGACCTCAAGGATCATCCGAGTCCAACCTTCCTTGGTAAAAGCACGCTCTAGACAAGATGCCCCAACACCCTGTCCAGCTGATTCTTAAAAGTGTCCAATGTTGGGGAATCCACCACTTCCCTGGGGAGGTTATTCCAATGGCTATAGTTACCACTGTTAAAAATTTTCCTCGTGTCCAGTCGGAATCTGCCCAGGAGTAACTTGTACCCATTATCCCTCGTCTTTTCCATGTGACTCCTTGCAAAAAGGGAGTCTCCATCTTCTTTGTAGCCACCCTTTAAATACTGGAATGTGGTGATAAGGTCTCCCCTAAGCCTTCTTTTCTCAAGGCTGAACAAACCCAGTTCTCTCAGCCTTTCCGCATATGGCAGGCAAATTTTGCTCTTCTTCACTCAAGCACACTGGTGACCTCCAAAGAAAATCTTTTAGAAGCAGGACTGCTAATCCAAAAGGCCATCCAAGAGTGTCTGCAAACATCTGAGACTTCTCAGAAAGTCACTATCATCTGAAACACCAAAGAACCTGTTTAACTAACTCACTTTCAGCCATTCCTCTTGTATATGTTTAAAGAAAGAAATAAAATATTATCATTGCTTCCTACTTAGCCATCGCAAAACTAAAAGAAGGAAATAATCCCACGGTGTTTCCTGAATAAGCTCACCCTAATGGATCACTGGAATTAATCATTCCACCTTTGTCACTGTAGCAAATGAAGCCTAATATAGAAAAATAGTAAAATAAGCGGAGCATAAACCAAGCACTTTTCAAAATATGATACTGGTGCGTGAAAGAAAAAGTTAACAGTAATTCAGCTGGAATTATGTTCAGGAATTTAGGCCCCAAATCATCTTTGACTGGTGCCAATCATTCTCTTACCCACTGAAACAGTCTAAAAAACTCTGAGGCTGTCTGAAGCTTCCTAGCAAAGCTTTCCTTCTGAACAAATCAGATTTTCTCAAGAGTACTGCCTTTTTTTTACTTTTCATTTTTCCCCCAAACCCAACTATTTCCTAATGCTTTTCCTACAAATCAGGAAAAAATAAATTACACAAGATTAAATACTGTAATACTGAGTAGTTTCAAGATTTTAAAACATATCTCATCCAGTACCAGAGAGCAGAGAATGCTTCAAAGAAGAATACAGGAAAAAGGCAAAGGTACAATAGTCATTTTCCAGATGTAGCTTCCTGTCAGCAATAAGCTGTGGTTTAGGGACTTCCTGAGATAGATATTGTATAAACACTTTTGTGTTTAAGTTTCGGTGGTATTTTTTCTTTTACAACGTTTCTTCTCTGAATCTGCCTGTTCACTTTTTCTTTTTCCTGCTATTCCTCCACACAACCTTTTTTTAATTTTTTTTTTTTAATTTTTGGTTTCAAAAGATCTTGTGGCAAACGAATTCAGCAACTGAACCACACACTGTCTGAAAAACTATTCAGTTTGATTTCTCAAAGTTTGCCTTTTTAAGATTGCTGCATTCTTAGCTATTTTGTTTACCTTGAGCTTCTTGATTACTGACTCAAAGTTAATTTCTAGGACCAGCTGTTTTACAGTATTTTCACTAGTTCTCAAAGCCAAGTCTAACATTAGACCACTCCTTGCTCACTGAATTACTCTGGTGAAGACAACTGTCAGCTTTCACAGCCAGAAATAACTGGCTATTAGTACCCTACTATTAGTAGGAACTGTTACTCTCCAATCATGGATTTAAATATAAGCTGATCTTTGAGATTCTCAGTAAGAAGAGCAAATGGAACAACTATGAAATGTTTTGAAAATCACGTCATTCAGCCTAAAGCCTTTAACAAAAGCAATGAACTCCACTTTACAGTATTACAAATCCAAGGAAAAGGCATTCCCATTCCAAGCAGAACAGCCCCACGAAGGTTAATTCCATTTTTTTCTTCAATCCTTCCCAAAGGGCAGACACATACTGTTATCCAAACTATTCAGATATCTTACGAACACTTGGCATATCCAAATAAAAGCTCGCAGACACCTATCAAACTGGCACAACTTTATTTTTCCCAACAGACAAAACTGCAACAAACTGAAGAAATAGGAAAGTTTTGTCATATGCAATTTGGAATGACCCATATACAAATCTTCCAGCAACAGGCTATTTGGACAGCTTTAAAAAGACAAAAAAGCACTCAGCGCTTCATCAGAAGGTTGATCTGTGTAACAGTATGTTTTTTCTTATTCAGAAAAGAGGACAATCAAAGAAATCAGATTTTTGATCTTTCAAGTATTTCTATTAATAACACAATTATCTGTAAGAGAACATTAATGACGAAAAAACACACCCCAAGAGAAGTCTCTAGTTAGTTTCCTTCATTGGGTAAAATTTTTCCGCATTTAACTGCACCTCTTTAAATGCCCTAAAATCAATGGAGCTTAGGTACATGTTAAAGAGCTTAAAAGTGATGATTTATAGATGATTTATAAATAAGGTCCTAAACAAATAATTTTACCCTTGGGAAATCCTGTATTTTCAAGAACCTTGGTGTTCTGGGGCCTAACAGCACGTTACAAACCTGTATTTTTCTACAAAAGCAAAGAATCTGAAAACATTCATTTCCAAATGCAATGAAATGAAATATCCAACTCAAGTAGTAATCTAGGTAGGGAATCACTTTCCTAGCTCTGTAAGTAGTCAGGAATTTGAGAAACCGGTCAGCGCAGCAGATAGCCCCCGCAATATCTTGGCAAACACTCGTGGGAACCCACTCCCTTCGCTCTTCCTGCTCCCGGCTTCCCTTCCTTGCGAAGCTCATGCATCTGTGGACTGAAAAGGCACCTTGGAAATGAAGGAGTGTCAATCATAGGCAAGCTGGAAGAAAATTTAATGGGCCTATTGCTAAATCTGTCAAAAATGAATAGAATTATCACATTCAGGTTCAACTAAACTGGCTTTTCCAGTATAAAACCAGTGCATTGGAAAAGCTTTGGACTACTTTAATCCCAAGGATCCAGACTATGCTACTTCACAGCACTGAAATGACTGCTTCAGTCCCTAGTCTTGTGTCGTCTCTCGTTAGACACAGAAAGGAGTAAGCTTTTGAGTTAAATTAGAAAATAATAACAACATAACAAGAGTAACTAATAAGAGGTGCTAACGTTCCCTGCAGGAATCCCAGGCTGTACAGTAAAGCTACAAGCAACTTTAAAAGCCTAAGGCCTACAGAATTACTAGCGTAGTATCTTTAGACATTTTTTTTTTCCGACATAGTAGGGATTCACTTTCATGATAGAAATGATTTATTATTAGAATAGCCACTACTTGTCCACGTCTTAACTTGAACAGAAACAGAGCTTGTTTTAATCCACTATCTTTAAACCTCTTTATTTGTCCTTTGATTAATCTAAGTGTTCTCATATTGGCTTCCTCGGTTTCTTCAAAACCCAAAGATCTTTAAAACTGCTTGAAAAACTATGAACAAATACATTATTTCAATATGCTACAGCTTTCTAAAGATAGCTATGACATACAATAACAGTGAAATAACAATTTGGTTTGCTAAACTGTTGCTAAAAAGTAGCCAAAAAAATTTGAACGTTTTTATATTGTGAAATTTCACTTTTAATTTTGATAATTTCTTTGCAAGTTTCCCAGCAAGTTATAAATACATCTAAAAGACAAATTTTACATTAAATCAAACAATCTTTTTTAAAAACAGAAGTGATAGGCCAATAACCAAAAGTACTCTCACACAAAGTTCTGTAATAGCATATTTTTAGAAAGGTTCTAGGGAAACAGTAAGAATTCACACCAATCAAATGAGAAAACATGCTTTAGATTACTAACATGAGCAGCAAGTAAACATGAAACAATATACTGGTGTTCAGATGAATTACAGATTTTTAATCTGCATTAGATTATTCTTCCTTTATTTCTGGCAACATGCCTTTTCCTGATAGAAATGACCTAGGAAGTGGTAGAAATGGGGAATATCAGTGCTACTCCGAATAAAGTAGCTTTGCTTTGTTTCTCTCCCTCCACGTTAGAGAGGACCAGTTAGTAGTAAAAACTAGTAGGGACTACTTTAGCCTCTGCAATGACAGATATTCCGTCTCTGTACCAGCAAGCACACTGTAGAACGGTTATTAAGCAGGAAGTAGCCCTGCCCCCCGCCCCCCGACATTTTAGGGACGAATCCTATGCAGTTACACATTCTGGCATCTCATTCGATCTAAAAAGCCAAAGCCACGCTCCTCGGTCAGAGTTTCCAGGATTTCTTCCTAACTCTGAAGACCGACGGTTTCACACGTAACCGATTAACAGCTTTCATTCCGGACTGTCACCAGTTACTTTATCGACAGCCGCGGGGCTGGTTCAGCCGGGGCCAGCGCTCGCGCGTCCGCGGTGCCGCCAGCGACGGCCGGGACTCGCCACCGGGAACTTCCAGCGAGAGGAACCGGCGTCCGGGACCGCGCCTCGGCCCGGCCCCCGAGGGCCCACCGGCGCCCCGTCCCGCAGGCCCCCC
>VZSF01002186.1:65422-119307 GCA_013398295.1 Chionis minor
CCAGAAAGCAGCCACCCTGGGGGGGGGTTGTTTGGGTTTTGCCTCTTTGCTTTGGTTTTTAGAAGAAAAACAACAAGGCATTAAAATAGAGTTGTAAAGACAGCCGAGACATTTTATGGTGCCAGGCAGGGAAAAGCCTTCTCGCCATTATTTTTAAGAATATGAAATATTTTTTTAAAATCATCTTTAATTGTGCATGTAACTTCGGACTTCAAGCTTCCTCAAACTCCCTGAAAATACATATGCCTTTCAACAAATTTTCTAGGACATACTAATTTCTATGATAACTTTTAAAAAGTTATCTTTATTTAAAATTATGAAATGTCCGGTTAGCCTTTCTTTTAATCATGTTTCATCAAGGAGATATAAAAGTTCCTGGAACTTTAATAGAGTCTATAAAATCAATATTTGAAAGATTTTTGCAAAAATTCAATCTAAAAAAGAACCTAGCATTTTTTAGTACCTTTGTGTAAGCATTAAATATTTACTATATGAACCAACTACTGGTTTTCAGGGGCAAAATGAGTCACATTTATTAAAACGTCAATCTGTCCAAGGGCTATTGTGTACAATGTGCACACACAAATATAAGCACACACAGTATGAGCACTTTTTGGTAGTGATTGGATTAAGTGAAAATAAGGTGAGGCCACTGTTAAGGGAAGTAACAACAAAAGCAGTGCGCTCTTTCAATAATTACATTCCACATCTATGACAGAACTTTAGTAAAGCACAAAGAACAATCCACAAACAACATGACTAAAATTCTTGGTAATCCAGAAAGAAAGAAAATTTGTACTTCTTGTAACTACAAAAAGCTATCTTTTGCCAAACCCTGGAAAAAGTTACATAGCAACAAAAGATACATAGTCTTTTGAAGTTCCTTGCAACACTTCATGGTATTTAAAAACAAAAGTTCTCCAAGAGCTAATTAAGATACCCTCAGTCTTAAGGGTTGCTTTAGTCATCCATTCCCCTCAGTGAAAAAAATACTTCCTTTTAAGAAAAATTAACTAGTGCTTGAACCAAAATTTCACCCCAATTTTAAGTGGACAGAAAAGATGAATATAGAATGCATTATAATAAAAGCATCTAAAGCAATTAATTGGTTTCTGTCAGTGTAGTACTGCATACAACAGAATCAAGTAACTAGTGGCAAAACAAAGATCACTTCCCCCCTGTAAGTTTGGAGTTAAGTTTTAGAACTTAGTTTTACATCATGTTTTCATAACTACATGCTATTATGTGTCAGCCCTTCCCTATCCCCTATTACATTTACTTTAAAACTTCAAACAAAACAATAAAGCTTTTCCTAACATGTGGCATGAATACTACCGTGCTGTATTTTCACTGTGAATTGCTGTTTCCTTTTACAGAACTGAAAAAAAAAAAAAATCAAGAGTTGTTTTTTTTTTACAGAGTACTCTTCATCTAAAAATCAAACTACATGAGTTAATTCTAAAAGAAAACCTCTATCAGTGGAAGTCCCTCTCCTTAGAAAAGAGCAAAAATCAATAAAATATGAAGACCACCTGAAAATTTGAGAGGATGGATTAATGTAATTCCATGCAAAACAATGTTTGGGAGGAGGAGTAAGAACAGATCATGAGCTCTGAGAAAAGGGGTAGGGAGTAAGAAAAAAAGCAGCTTCAGAAAAGTCATGCTTCTCTATCTTATCAGAATGGTGTTGTGAAATACAGATCACATTACGGGCCTGTTGCCTGGGACATGCCAGCTAACTTTAAGTCCACAAACACTGACTATCAATCAAAAGGACTCTGCAGAAGCAAAAACTAAGGTTTGTTAACAAAACCCGAAACAAAACCCTCTGATCTTTTTATAGTAGGATTTTACTTTTTTGACACCCTTGTTCCATTTGCTTTTAAGAATCCAATTAAAACATAAAACTGCACTAATATAAAAACCCTTAATATCAAAGACGTAAGTATTTAAGAAACAGTAAAGATTTGTTGCTAGTTTTTCAAATAAAATAGTTTCTTTTCAGGAATAAACGCTGTAAGAGCTAACACGACGCCTTTTGTGAACGTGCCTTCATTTATGTCTAAATGCTTGAGGAATCTGCACAAAAGGTACCATAGCATGTAAAGTGTGTAGGAAAAGCCAGCCCATCAAATGACTGCTAGTCTCATTATATTAAATACTACCAGGACACAAGAACTGATTAACCCACAGAACTCAATTTTGTAACAGAGAGATTTAGCGTAGCAAACCAAAGTCATCTGTAGGTATGTATCAGGTAGGTATCACTGCTACTTTCTTCTAAGTCAAAACAACTGTACAAGGAAATGTCAGAAAATATCAGTGTTCTCCAAAAAGTTCGTATCTCATCCTTCCTATATACATGTTTTTTCATCTATCTGGGTATTTCAAAAAGGCTCTGAAGCAGCAGTTCAATTATGATGCATTCAATTATGGCATGTTAGACCTGCACACTCTCAACCATTCAGCCTTTAGAATATAAGCCCTTGAGTCAGAGCTTGAGTCAACTGCTTAAACCAGACTGGTAGTGTTTTTTTCTTAATTAGATTATCTTTGCAATAAATTCAACTATGCTGTAATTCAAATAGTTACTGAAGTCCCCAGCAATCCCTTTGTGTAACATCTTAGTTTTAGCACAGAAAATTGCATTCTCTGTAAAGCAGTGTCCAAGGGTAGACACAGTGTCACATATCACTTGTACAAAAGCTGCATTTAGATATATAGCTCAGTGCATCACACTTTCATACCTACCGTCCTCTGGCTTAATGACAGTTTACTATATACAGAAGAACAAGAGCAGCAGCAAGAAACAACTCTACTGCTTTTACCTACTAGGTTTGCTTATATTCCTTATCTGTAGGAGAAACTCATACCAATGCAATTTAACATAGAAAATTTATATTCTGATAAGAAATCTTGGCAGATATTTTCCACATTTATCTTAGTTACCATTTTCCTCACAACATTTATGCAGATCATTATTTTGCTTTTGTATTTCTCCAAAATGTTTTAATACAGGTGATGTCTTCCTTAAGTGTCAAAACATTTCCTCCTTGAACTGACTTGTAATCCAAAGTAAAGCACAATGAAGTTCAGTGCTCAGCCACCATCCAGTGGTCTTCCTATGGTCTCAGCTCTTTTTTTGCAGAACACTGAAAAGCGTAGGTGTAAAAAGAACATAGTGTAAAATCCTGGAGACAAGATGCCAGCCTCTCAATGGTTGAAAGACTCAACATTGCAAAACCACTTTAGAGCTAGATGCAACAGTGTTGACAAAACATACTCAGGCTTTCAGAAACACCTTTCTTTCCAGAGTAATACTGCAAATGTCTATTTTATGAACAAAATTAATCTGGCAAAAACCAGTCACAGCATACCAGGCTACTGGTAGCATTTTCAAATAAGCTTAACGATGCTTTATTATGTTATAACAAGTCATATTTTTCATCTGATGGAAACACACCTTTGTTCTCTTTTGTACACAAAAACCCCAAGGACAGGTAAAATATTTCATAAGGCCTGAAAGACTCTATTTTGTGAAAATGAAATCCTCTGAAGCATGGCATCAGAAAGAACAAATAATGAAAGAAGATATACATGTTGGAATATCCACAATGAAATGTGTATTTTGTTATAAGTACCTTAAAAAAAAGGCCCTAGTGCTGACATTATTACCTTTAATGCTTCTTCGTAAGGTAGAGCTGATTAAAAAAAGCAAACATTTGCCAAACAGTAATACTTTGCAGAATACATTTCAGAATCATGACAGTGATTGAACTATAGGAAAACACCTGTATAATTTTAGATGGTAAAATACTCAAATCTTGTTGAAATATCATGTATAAATTTCAAGATATTCGCAAGAATTGTAAGAACCAAAAGGTAATACAACTTGACTAACCAAAAGTCCCATATAAGCATGACAGTACAGAAAAATATTTCAAAGCAAAACCAAAGGAAGGTTTTTTCACTTTTTCCCTTTAAGGGAGGGGAAAAAACAATCAAATGCTGAAACATCCGATATCCCTTTCAGAAAGTTTATCTCCTCTTTTTTTTCACCAGACCGTGGGAACATCCTCAGTTGGGCAAACAATGAATGAACAAACCAACCAACTTATTATTACCTACTTCCAGTTATGGTGGTTATGTTAGTTATGTACATACTGGTCTACAAAGGGAAATTTTAACCAAAGCACTTATGCTGGTTAGGAGTATGAAAAATACTACGATTATAATCCATATAAAAATGCTGCCAAAGTTTTCATACAGATACAGTTATAATGGCAAAAGAAAAACAGAAATAAAACCTATTTTGCCTGAATAAAGTAATACATACACTGCCAAGTAGGGTAAACATATACAAAAATTGGTTCTAGGTGCATCTGCACTAGGGTAAGTTTGTCCCAACTGAACTCCCACTGAAAGTGCTTTTATGAGCACACAAGTCTTGAGCAGCCAGAATCTAGAAATGAAATTACTTCAAACTTCCATACTTTTTCTAATTAGAAGTTCTATTTGATTTTTAATCAAAATAATACAAGTCCTTCTTTTTAAGTGTGCTTATTTCACTTCTGTTTTTCACTTGTACGCTTGTTGAAGTTTTGTCAATTTGCACAAGGGTAAGACAGACATCCTTTATATCCAGTTAACGAAGAGAATTCGCACGAAACCTGCAAGCATGCTTTCATATCATGCAGTTTTGCGCAATGGCGAGGTTAGAAAGTCTCCAGCTAACTAAGTGGAATTTTGCACTGGGGACAAGTATGGCTCCAGTAATATAGTTCCTTCCCAGTCCGCTGCAGAAGAGCTACTGGGAGAGGGAGAGAGGAAGAAGAGACAGCTAAGCGAAACAGGAAGAACTGAGCGATCAGGAAGCAATGGCACTAATTAAGTACAAAGAGTATGAGCAATTATTTGTCAAAAGTGCAACAGAAGAAAACGGAAACTACTGTGCTAGACATCAAATAAGATCTTCCTCTCCCACAGGAAGGAATTCTGATGCCCTAAGAATCTGTGTTCTCTTACTCAAAAAGAAGAGGAAGATACTGAAAAGCATTAAATCCTTCCTTAAAATTGTTTCTCTGGCTTCCCTTCCCACTTGCCCCAGAAAGCTTTTTTCTCCCTGAAAGATTAATCATTGAGAGTTGTTCAAACAAGCATGTTGGTTACAATCTTCACTTGAATTCAAGTGCAGAAAATAAGAAATGCTAATTACGTTATGTAGTTTATCACAATATGCAACAAATAGGCCTCGTTCGGAACACTTTTTTAACTGAACAACTACAGACAACAAAAGACTTGAGACCAGTTCATAAACAGACTCTACAGGAACATGGACATCTGAAGACAGTGTGGTTCTTGTTTCTATTTGTACAGGAGCATTCTCTTACCAATGCACTTTTCCTTCCAGTGTTTTTCCTTATAGGAAGAACACCTTAGAAATGGAGACATGCAGCCAAGATCATAAGAGGGAAGCAATTCAGCATGGTCTAATGTCATGCACTGATGGCTCACCTTCTACAAACAGTGGTCAAACCCTGGAACAGGCTTCCCAGAGAGGTGGTCAATGCCCCAAGCCTGTTGGTGTTTAAGAGGCATTTGGGCAATGCCCTTAATACCATGCTTTAACTTTTGGTCAGCCAGCTGGACTAGGTGATCACTGTCAGTCCCTTCCAACTGAAGTACTCTATTCTACTGTATTTTGAAAGATGTCTGAACTGATACATTAAGATAAGGCTGATGAACCCTGTTCCATTTTTTTCTTGAACAGTTCTTAAAAAAACAGAGAAAAATCAAACTGTTATATGTTACTCTGTATTGTTTCAGCCTGGAAAAGAATGTACAACCCCAAATCCTGTGCTCAATTAAAGACATGAGACACTGTAACAAAGACACAGGTGAACTCTGAGGAAAAAAAATCAGTTTCTCTTCAGTGATCACAATAATTACAGCTTCTTTTTTTTTTGGGGGGGGGGGGGGAATAATTAAAATAGTGAGATAAAATCCACTTTACATCTATATGTGAGAGATCTACAAAACCAGTCCATCTGTGCAGAAATATGAGGCCTGGAAAACTGCCAGGGTTTCCAAGTGCGTCCTACTGTGCAAATGCTGATTAGGCAAGTTAAAGCTGTCTGGGGTGAATATATGTTCCCTGTTTTCCAGGGCTCCAAATAACATTCCTTTACTTACAGAAACCATGTCAAAATCCAAACTTATCTGACAAGTTTTCAGGATTCTTTAAAAGTTCTGTAAAGCACAAATCCTTTCCATTTGCAAAATGAAAATAAGTTTATTCCAAATAAGAAACTCAGGCAAAATGTTTCGTGGTTTAGGCCAGACTGGTCACTGAGGTGAATGACAGATGCTCTCCCTCACCTCTCTCTGTATATCCAAAAACTTTACAAGGGATCAAGTCCTGGTCACTTTTGTTTGAATCAGTTGCAGAAGCATTTACAGGAACTTCTATGGTTTATTTCAAAACAATAGAAAGATGAGAATAACCGAAAAACATATCTCTTCTTGGTATAAGTAATTATTTAAGCATGCATATCCATCATTATCTTGAAACTCCAAAAAAATTTTCTTAAAAGTCAGCAGCTGCCTAGAATCACAGAACTATTCAGATTGGATGGGACCTCACCTTTGTCTTACAAAGCAAGGCTAATTTCAACATTGGATTAGGCTGCTCAGAGCTTTACCTAAATGAAAACTTTATGTATTTCCAGGAATGGAGATTCCACTCCCTCATTGGGTGACTGCTTCAGTCATTGATCACCCTCATTGTGGAATTCTGTTTTTCCTAAAACCCCAAATGAATGTTTCCTGAGGCAATCTGTATCCATTGACCATTCTACTTTCACTGTGTACTTCCAAAAAGAATCCATCTTCTCTACAAACACCCATTAAGTTGTAGAAGACAGCAGTAAGATGTCTCCTTCACCTTCTCTTCTGGAGGCTAAACAAACCTAGCTTTCTGCTGCTCCTCATACATCATGTCTGCCAGCCTCTAGCTATCCATGTGGGTTCCGCTCAGCTGGACTCATTCCATTGTCTCACAGCTGTTACTATCATCATTTCACGTCATTTAAAAAAAAATTCATTGTACTAAAGATGACCAAGCAGTAAGGTGACAATTATTTGAACACTGAATGGCTATTTCATATGAAGTGTTTTGCAAGCAAAGAAAAATACAATGGTAACACCACCTTCATTTTAGAAAGCATTAAGCAGGCTTTATACACTGAAAAAGCTCCATACTGCATCTTCTCCTCCCATTTTATTAAGAAAACTAGGTTATATATAGATGCCTATTAAAATTCAACAGCAAAATCTGTTATGAAATACGTGATATGAAAGTGCTGTTCAAGCACCTGATAAGAGAGTGATTTGTGACAAGGGCATTCCTGGCAACAGTGACAACGCTAAAGCTCATGTTTCCAAGATGACTGTTACCTATAAAGTTCTGGTATTGACTTTTTAAGAGACTGTGATGGCCTCAAATTTCCATCTTGAATATGAATCTGCTTTGTGAACTAAGTTAGCATAATTTCACCAAAAGGGTACTGTTGCAGCACCTCAATAAACACTAGTAGCAAATTTTAATAGCTGGAAGTCATCTTTGTCCACATGCACATACGCACGTGGTTCTCCCGTTCTGGGAAGAGACTATGAAGTGACATGCCCATGCAGAGTGTAAGTCTCCAGTGAGAGTCACAATAAGTATTTCAGCTGTAAATTCTACTAGTCTGGAAAATCAACAGATTTTACTGCCTGTGATATTTGGGCAGTAGAGTTTTTAATTTATAATTATCAAGGACTAATGTAGAGTACGTTTTCCCCTTTTTTTTAAAAAAAAAACAAACCAACAACCAACACCTATGAGGTTCAATACTGCTGGCTAAAGTAAAATGATTACATTTCATCTAAGCTATATCTCCTGCAATGCACACACAGTTATAAAATACTGCAAAATAAGCTATTTGATACTTTTAGAACTTTTAACAGCACATAACTTACATTCTGCTTACATTTAAAGGTTATATTTGTAACTGTAAGAAATGAAAACATAATTCATATTTAAATGAAAACACTAATCTTGGAGACTTTTGTACTATTTGCTTGGAAGAAAGGACTCTTCGGATCATGGTGGTTTTTTCTTAGTTTCTTGTGGTTCTTAGCAGGCTTTAGATAAACTAGCAACTAGTAACTACAGTCTGGCCACAGAATGATAGAACTATTCCCCATGGTGTCCCTTTTAGCCAACGTAAACTCATGCTGGATTAGAAAAATACCTCATTTGTACACAGATATACTAGTTACTGTGTAATAATTTATACGTTTTAGAACAGATTATCAGTTGTAAGTTTGCATTGATTTCCTACCTGTTACTTACTGTTAAATTTATTTTAAAACAGATTTTTAAAAGTTATTTGCAGAAGAATATTTGACCAGAACTAGAGGATCATGATGACAAGATTCATCTGTTTAATGCTAATAGCTGTTGTGGGAGCTACTGCGAGCAAAACACAGGAATTTGAAGGCAATGAGGAGGAAAAAGAACAAGAATTCATTTATATGAACAGATATAAGCGTTCCAGTGACACACAGGACAAATGCACTTACACCTTTATCGTACCTCAACAGAGAGTGACAGGTGCCATTTGCGTTAATTCTAAGGAGCCTGAAGTTCTACTTGAAAACCGGGTAAATAAACAGGAATTACAGTTACTTAACAACGAACTTCTTAAACAAAAGAGACAAATAGAAACTCTCCAGCAACTGGTAGAGGTGGATGGTGGGATTGTTAATGAGGTTAAACTCTTAAGAAAAGAGAGCAGAAATATGAATTCTCGTGTCACACAACTCTATATGCAGTTACTACATGAAATTATCCGAAAACGTGACAACGCCTTAGAACTTTCTCAACTTGAGAATAAGATTTTGAACCAAACTGCAGATATGTTGCAGCTTGCAAACAAATACAAAGACTTAGAGCACAAGTACCAACATTTGATGTCAATTGCCAATAATCAGTCACTAATAATTGCCCAACTGGAAGAACACTGTCAAAGAATGCCATCCATAAAGCCACTGCCACAAACTCCACAGCCACCAAATAAAGTTTACCAGCCTCCAACTTACAATCGTATCATTAACCAGATATCTACTAATGAGATTCAGAGTGATCAGAACTTAAAGGTTCTGCCGCCTACCTTACCAACCATGCCTGCAGTTACTAGTATTCCAACTTCAACAGATAAACCATCTGGTAAGTAATATTGATGTGTCTACATTAGTTTATGCTTATATGCAGTGTGCAACACTTTAATTGTAATATAAAAAATGCAGACAGATTTTATTTAGAAAAATAAATGCAAAAGAATTAGTTTGAACTAATTGAGATTTCTTAGATCTGACGTCTGTGTATCTATCTTGTGTATTTTTAATATACATTGTAGTACAAGCACAGAAAGAAACAAAAAATTTCTGAATGTCTACGATTCGGACACACTAGCCCCACAGATTTTTCTCCTATTACTTTGCCAAGACAAACCCATCATTTATATGAGATAAAGGTGCCGCAGAAAAAAATGACTAATCGACAATCAGTCATCTAAATTTTATCTACCTGTGCCCAAGACTGAACTGCTATAGTTCATGACATCTGAAGTGGCTTGATACTTTTTGTGTAAACATAAAGTTATTACAAGTTTGCTGATCTTGCATGTGATAATTTTTATGCTTGTGTAACTCAAAGTAATACACATTTGCTCTGTACCTGAAACGAGGCACTTATCCTCTAGACAGGAGCAAAGGGAAACAGATGGTAGAACAGTAAGGCATATTATACAGTCCTCATTAAGAGTCTTAGGAATTTTGCCGTAAGCAAGATTAGAAACATCTGAAATTACACTAGAGATCAGTTCATCTACATAATAAAGAAATAACAGGTAAAGAATCCAGTATCACCTATGGTCCCACATATTTAAAAAAAATAGTTCAAGTATTAAGTGTCCCATACAAAAGAAGTCTGTTCAGTGTGTGGGCAACATGTACTTGTGGGAGAAAAAAGATAGGGGACCCACAGACATCTGAAACTAAGACTTGAGACAGAGTAAGGCACTCGGAATATATTTCAAGGCTATTTGCAACATATTCCAAGTGACATCATCAAACTGTTTAGAATTATCAAATAACGCAACATTTTTTAAAAAAATACTTATTTCTCTATGGAAATATCCACAATGAAAGAAACTTGAGCAGGTGTTTCAGTCTAAAACAGTCTCTAACACACTTTGCTACAAAGCAGTTATTTTACAATATTGCCAGAGATGAATTCGCCAAAGCTTGTATTGTGGCATGCAGAACCTGACGCAAAAGTATTACGATTCTAATGTTCTACGTAAAAAAAAAAAAAAAATCAGGATCAAATCAGGTCTGTTACAATTTCTCTGGAGCAATACACTACAGGATGGCCTCTTTAATAACTACATTTTGACTTCAGTCTCAAAGTAGGTTCAAGCTTAGTACAGTATTTCCCTGTCTTTCTGTAAGTGAAATATCTGTCAGGCATTCTTTTAAGACCTTTCCCCTTCCTGTTACGCTCTTCTGAGAACTCAATTGGTCCACATCCTCCTTGTGCTTTTAAGTACCCAAACTGAAGCTGAGGCTTCACCATCACACAGCAGCACAGAAAAGTTATTTCATGTGCACAGCACTTTTGTTGTTCCATCTTCACATAGCATTTTCCTTTTTTGCAAAATAAAACATTGACTCATGACCAACTTGCAACCTTGTAGAACCCCTAGATGAAGCGCCCTGGGAAAGTGCTGCTTATCCAGCTATTTTTCATGTTGATCCCCAGAGGTCCCTTCTAAAGTCCACGACTCTAAGATAAAAGTTGACATCTGCTACTTCGCCCTTATCTACATAACTTATCAGAAGTTGTTCAACATTTCTTCTGCACAAATCCATTATAATATTCATTTCTCTTCTTGTTTTCTCATTTGCAGCAGTTTGATTTGTTCAAAACTGCTGACAAAAAAGGTTTTCCAACAACTGAAGTTAAGCTATTTAACCTTTCATTTCCAGGGTACTCTCTTCCCTTCCTTCTCCCCTTTTTTGGGGGGGGCAAGGAACATCTAATAACTTTTCCTCATCCTCATTTCATTTGTATTAATGATTTTAAATTAATTAAAAGCCATGTGGATCCAATCTTCCAGTTCCCCATAAACACTATGTATGATTACTGAGTCTCACCAAATCCATAAAAGACATATGCAAGAGCTTGAAATACGACACCTCATTTCTGTAAAACATCATGTGTGTTTCAAACAGTGTGAAAATATCAGTGCAGAACAGAATTAGGTGAATCTCTAATTCACAAAAGCAATTACATGGATCTGTTGCAGCAGGGCCAGAGGAAGCCCCGGAGATGCCGGGAGGGCTGGAGCCCCGCTGCTGGGAGGACAGGCTGGGAGAGCTCGGGGGGTTCAGCCGGGAGAAGAGAAGGCTCTGGGGAGACCTTCCAGCCCCTGCCAGTATTCAAAGGGGCTCCAGGAAAGATGAGGACAGAAGCTTTAATAGGGCCTGTAGTGATAAGACAAGGGATAATGGTATTGAACTAAAACAGGGGAGATTCAGACTAGGTATAAGGAAGAGATCCTTTACACTGAGGGAGGTGAGGCACTGGCCCAGGTTGCCCAGAGAGGGGGTGGCTGCCCCATCCCTGGAAACGTTCCAGGCCAGGTTGGACACGGCTCAGACCAACCTGATCTGTTGAAGATGTCCCTGCGCATGGCAGGGGGTTGGACTAGATGACCTTTAAAGGTCCCTTCCAACCTAAACCATTCTGTGACAATCCTAGCCTGCTTCCCCCGCCCCTTTTTTTAATTACATGTTAAAAACCCCTATTTTTTTAGTACAACTTATTGTTCAAGTTAATCTCAAGATGCAAGACAAAAAGACAATCTTGAGAAGAATGATTGTGTGGTTTGGGTTAGCAAAATTACAGACACAATATTAGAAACTTATTTGACTTCTTCAACTTGTCACAGGTGGATGCAAGGCCAAAGCAATACAATACATCCCACATAATCAGTTATCAAAACCTATTCTGACCTTTAGGGAACAGAAATGTACGGTCTCTTCATTATACATCTGTGTCTCCATACTACACATCCAATGCTACAAAAGTACTTTTGCAGTTAAATGTGTTTGTGCCAATGAGCAGGCACTGTTCAGATTACAAAGGTACTACTCCTCAAAAGTCTGCTCTACTCCCTAGAGCTGATTTTATCAAAACTACCTATCTGAAAGTCAGGATGCTCTCACTTTTTCAAGGGAAGATACAATGACACTCGTTGGTAAAGCATGCTAATACTTCACAAGGAAGTTTTACATTTTATTATTATAAAAACACTAATTGCCAGACAGAGATAGTAAGAGAGTTGTCCTTTTCTCCTAACAGCAGCACATACATTAAAGAGGAAGCTTATACAATTGCTGTAAGAAAAAAAAGGGGAAAAAAAAAAAAAAGGGCAGTATCTGTTATTGCTGGCCAATCGATAATACGACTGGCACTGTCACATTTACCTCAGCCAAAATCCAAGAATTGGAGAGCATAAGAACTGCCACAGAACTGAATTTAACCAACTTACAGAGGGTTCTATACATATCACTTCTCATAAAATAAAGTGCTCATCTTTTTGGACCATGAATATTTTTTAAACAACCTACTTCATAAGTTACTTATAATTTAAAATCTTCAGAGCAGTGACCCTTTCTGTAATGACTTTATACAGTACTAGAACACTAGACCCCTATGCCTACACTCACAGGAAGGTACTTCAAAACATTTTTATGACTGTGATCTAATACAAGACAAATATTTAGAAGTATTTCTCTGTCATGTTTGAAGTGTCCTTCCCTACCTGTTATTATAGATTTACTGTGAAGTGTGATTTAAATGTACAACTAGGTATCTTCTCCATATTCACAAAGGTAAGCTGAAACAACTAGCCAAGTAAAAAAAGGCATAGAAGAATAGCATCTAGTTAAAAATATATTAGGAATATTTGAAGCTTTGGATATTTGAACAGAGACATCACAGTCTATTGCCTCTAAGATGATAAAAGCTGATGACTCCATAACAACAACACTGGCAGTAAATTATAAAAACATGATGTAGATAAATTAAAGAACCCCAGTCTCACAGTAAAATGTTCTAGAGAGAAGAAACTGAAAGAATGCATTGTAAAATGTGGGCATCATCACTGGATATGAAGTAATTTGAGAGATGCACACTTTATAACAGACAAATTAATTTCTCTGCAAGTCTTATTTTCTGATGCATACAAAACATCCCGATGTTCCTGCTGCTGGTTCTTTGCAAAAATAAAGGAAATTGTAAAAAATACTTGGTTTTGATTCTGAGTAGAAGAATTTGCAATTTTATCCAAAAATAATTTACTTCAAATTATCTGTGCATTCTTGTTTCCCCACTTATGCCCAGAAGAATAATTTGGGTAAGTTTAATTCTGTCTGCAAAATACTGAACATGTACACAACATTGAAATTCTACAGAAAAAGTAAAATAAAATAAATAAATATATCAGTAAATAGCCAGTAAGTCACCTACTGTCAACACCATAGAATGTTCAAAATAACTACAATTGTATTTTACTCTGTTTCACTAAGCAAAATATGAATTACAAGTAAAATTCCTGTGGTCCTATTTAGGAACATTGCTCTTTAGATTTGCTTGAAAACTAAAAGCCTAATAAAAGACTTCAGGATGAAATGGTTTACCTGTGACACTAACAACGCTTTCTTGGGAGTTGTTGTCCAGAGGTTCAGGGTGGGATGTAGGGCTATGACACACCAAACCCCAATAACTTTGCACGCATTAATGCTTAACAACTACAAACTTTAATATGCCAATGCAAAAAGCAGATGTAGTTTATTTACAATGGGTTTTAGTTTTTAACATCAAAAAGTCTAGCCCACAGGGTCAATAATTCAAGTAGATCTGAAGCAATAATTTATTAGAGCGTAGAATTCTACACACAACAGTACAAACACTATTATTTGAAGCACTGCTACATTTTCTATGTAAAACAGACTGACATGAATAGCTTATCAAAATACTCCACTTTGTATACATTTCCTAGTGCAATATTAGAAGATGACTATACGCAAGACATACGAAAGCTGAACTTGAAAACTGAGTGAGTTTGATTAATCACCCTTACCCAACAAATCTTTTTCTGGCAACAAAACATTTAGTAGCCAGTTATACCAGTTATGAAATGTATGTTTTCTTGTGCAATTGCTATAGAAGCTACTATTCCTAGAAAAATATGCACACAAACCAGTTTATTATGCTCTAGCAGATAAAACTTACAGGTACACATTTTAACCGCATGCTTATTATAAAAAACAAAGTTAAATAGTTAAATAATAAACAGCAGACAGTAAAGTTAAGGTTAATGCAATATTAACATACAGCGTATGCCAATTTTATATAGTAACACACTTTTTCAAAAAAGGCATTAGCAGTATACAAAAATAAACATACAATACCATAAGACAGACAATATATTCATACTGATAATTATGGCTTAATGAGGCAGATGGTTTAAACTGATATATCCTTTAGGTGCAGCAATACAGATTTTGTACCAGCAAGTAAAATCTTTGGATAGGAACAGTGCACAAAATTCAAGTAAGAAATGCTGAAATGTAATCTGAAAAACAGATTGTTTAAACAGTGCACAGAAATATCAGGCAAATATATATATATGTGAGAGCAAGCCAAACATACATATGCTTCTAAATAAATACTACCACTTAAACAACAACAAAAAAAGAAAAAAACAAGAACTAAAAAATTGGGTTTTCAGCAAGATTTGATATAATAGCCTATCAGAAACTTGGAGACACAAAGGACATACTATAATATATATATAACATATTATATTATATATATACATATATATACACATATAATATTATAACACCAGTGCACAAACTAAAAGTGTTAACTGGAAGGGTAAAATGTTTTCAAGTACCATAGAGACTATTTAAAGATACAGTACTGGAAATTCAGAACTACCCATCCAGCCAAAACAAAAAACAAACAAAAAACAAAACAAAAAAAAAGAAAAGAAAAAAAGAAAAAAGACTGACAAATCATTCAAAGCACTAAAGTCATGTCCAAATGAGGAAATAAGAAAAGAAAATACTCTCTGTCAGGTTAAATATAAGGACACAAAATCTTAGAACGACTTGCAAAAGGAAAAAAAGGCGTAATACATCTGATTTCTAACACATCAGGAACAGGAAGCCTGACTAAAAGTTAATAGGGAAAGGTAAGGTAAGAAGATATACTCGGAAAAATTAAGCAACAGTAGAAAAATCTAAATTAATTTTGATATGACTATNCAAGAACTAAAAAATTGGGTTTTCAGCAAGATTTGATATAATAGCCTATCAGAAACTTGGAGACACAAAGGACATACTATAATATATATATAACATATTATATTATATATATACATATATATACACATATAATATTATAACACCAGTGCACAAACTAAAAGTGTTAACTGGAAGGGTAAAATGTTTTCAAGTACCATAGAGACTATTTAAAGATACAGTACTGGAAATTCAGAACTACCCATCCAGCCAAAACAAAAAACAAACAAAAAACAAAACAAAAAAAAAGAAAAGAAAAAAAGAAAAAAGACTGACAAATCATTCAAAGCACTAAAGTCATGTCCAAATGAGGAAATAAGAAAAGAAAATACTCTCTGTCAGGTTAAATATAAGGACACAAAATCTTAGAACGACTTGCAAAAGGAAAAAAAGGCGTAATACATCTGATTTCTAACACATCAGGAACAGGAAGCCTGACTAAAAGTTAATAGGGAAAGGTAAGGTAAGAAGATATACTCGGAAAAATTAAGCAACAGTAGAAAAATCTAAATTAATTTTGATATGACTATTCAATGACAGGACACTTCGAGGTTCCTGTGTTGACTAGGCTAGTATCAAGAAGGATTCTCTGCAGGATTTATCTCAAACTGAAATCTTGGTAGAAGAGGTTATAAAGTCAATGAAAAAAGTGAATACTATCAAACTACAAAGAGTAAAGCACATTCCCCAAGAGTTCCAAAGGAAACTGAATATGAAACAACTACTGTGTTAATCTCTCACCAAAAATTGCCTTAGTATGAGGAATGAATGGTGGCAAATGTGACATTGAAAAATAAAATCAAATTCCACTAATTCAAAGAAAACATGCTAAGAACAGCTGAACAAACAGCAAACAAATCTGAATCATGTAATCATCCAATCTCCTTGAATAAGAATCAACTTGGTTTTTGTAATACCAATTCTGTATCACTTTTAGAGATATTTGCAGGGCTCAGTGCCTATGCAGACAGTATTCTGCTTGATATACTGTCTGTCTTTACTTCCAGAAAGCACTACACCAGGTTTCTTAGTAAAGTTGTTTAAATTAAGCTGCTACAAAGTACAAAGGAAGAGCCTGACTTAAATAAATCTAAAAATCCCTTAATTATTAAGGTTTGGGGTTTTTTCCATTATGCAGAGTTAATCATGGTATCTTGGAGAGATCTGTGCTGGGGCCAGTCATCTTCAGTACGTCCCCTTTTATTTCTGATACCACATGACAATCTCAGACTGCACACCTTAATCAAAATTTTGGAAAGTTAGTATCTGACAAAAAAACCCACCTGTCATGGAATAGTAGTAGCAAATTCTGCTTTGAAGTATTTGTAATAGTTCACCTTAAAGCATTTTCAGAAAAAAGAATTGTGAAGTAGAGCACCGTGGCCACATGGCCTAGAAAAAACCTGCAAGATTAGAAAGCTGTAAATGCTACATGATATACTACTATATATTTAGTTTTATAAAGACAAGATCAAAGAACTGTGGTTGACTATTGTAGGAGTTTCTGCAAGAATGGTGATTTCGCACTGACATGTTCTTTTTTGTTTTTAGTAAGTGCCACCACATACACATTGCGATAAAAAAAGAGCAATTTAAATTACCAGCATTCATTACATTTGTCTTCTTCCACCTTGCTACATCTAAATTGCCAGAAATCTGAACAGTAGACACAACAGATATGGAGAAGGGGCTTAGAAGAAGCACTGTAGGTACAGTCTGCGAATACAACTAAGGAAACAAGAACACCACAGCGTGGCCACAGACCAGAAACTTGGATTGCCTCCTGATACACTGACTTTTTGATTAACTAGTTAAAAAGACCAAAAAAAGCCCAACCTCCCAAAACAGAGGTTGCTTCTATAAAACTCATTCATCACTAGCTTATTTACTGAGTACAACAGTAGTCTACCATTACCAGTGCTGGACAGTGAATTATAAAAAAGGGTAGATGAAGTAATTTAAAAGAGAAGTTATTCTTGATAGCATGATATACTTCAGTAAGACTCCTCATGAGAAGACCTGACAAGCCTTCCTCCTTCAGAGTGTGTTTAAGTCAATCAAGGGACTCCAATCCTGACGATTCTTGTTGACTTTGCTCTTCTGTTTAGATGACATGAGAATATCAGCAAAGCAGCTCGGGGAGTCTATCTGCGGATATCAACACAGACCCCTAAATTATTTAATCTAAATTTCTCAGATTCATTAAAATGCAATCTAACTCTCTTCCTATTGGAGAAAATTTAAAAATCATGAATCCAAGATACTTTCAGAGAGTAAACTCTTTAGGGACTCTACTAAATTCAAGGAAAAATGCATTCTCCTTCTGAAATCAGGAGAGCATTATCTGTAATTTCTGTAAATGCTAATTTATCTACAATTTCTCTCACTATATAAGTGAGCACTCCATGTTACAAATATTAATTACTATTTTGTGTTATCATTTATTAAGGTGACAACAGTAACACCTACATTCTTAATTTATGTTGCTGGTTCCATTGTTAATGTCTGTGTCAATGACATTTTTGGAGATCTAAAAAGATTAATTTCTCAAAGACAGAAACAAAGTCAAAATTACCATTGTTTTCTAAAGGAAATTATTCATACTTATCTATGGAGTCATTCATATTTAGTTTCTTTGAAGATACACACACACAATCAGTGTTGTAAGTGCAGTTGCCTTAAATAAAATAAATAAATCTACTTTTATCAGTAATTAGTTGTGAAATGCTCCACAAACTAAATTACAACAGATGAATCTGTTTGAAAACACTTAGTGGACACTGTGCCTTCAGTAAGAGGAAAAACACACACACTACTCTGCAGAAGCAAGTTTACTGTAGAAACCTACCAATTCAAATATTGCCCTGCATTAAAGATATCCTCAATTGCATTTTGATATGTAGTCCTTCTGTTTTGATACAGGGCCCTGGAGAGACTGTCTACAGGCATTAGAAGATGGCCATGATACAAGCTCCATCTATCTTGTAAAACCAGAAAACACCAATCGGCTTATGCAGGTCTGGTGTGATCAACGGCATGACCCTGGTGGCTGGACAGTCATTCAGAGACGGCTGGATGGGTCTGTCAACTTTTTCAGGAACTGGGAGACATACAAGGTTAGGACAAGTGAACAGTTTAATGTTTTCTACCCTCTAAAAATTATTACCGAACTTAATTTAAAGGGTGATTTTAGAGACTGGCCAACAACTTACTTGAAAAGGAACTTGCGTGTTTACCCTCCTAGAACAGGAAGTCGCTAGAAAATAAGTTACTGTGATTTTCTACTTAAGAAAACGCTCAGATTTACCACTACAACAGATGCACAATATTAACATGCTTGTCTTGCTTCCTTTACAGCAAGGATTTGGTAATATAGATGGAGAATATTGGCTTGGATTAGAAAATATTTATTGGTTGACAAATCAAGGCAACTACAAACTGCTCATAACAATGGAAGACTGGTCAGGTCGAAAAGTATTTGCCGAGTACGCTAGCTTCAGACTGGAGCCGGAAAGCGAATATTACAAGTTGAGACTGGGGCGCTACAATGGCAATGCAGGAGATTCTTTCACTTGGCACAATGGTAAACAGTTCACCACGCTGGACCGGGACCATGATGTATACACAGGTACAGGGTCTCTTTCAGTTGCCTTGCTTTTTTTGCCTTTCCCTCCTCCCCTCTCCCCAACCTCCGCTTTTTTTTTTCCTTCGGAGAATTATTTATGGTGATACACACACACAAAAAAATAAATTACATTTTTAGAGATTTGTCAGTTAGTAACTTATGAAGCACAAAATGATGTGTCAACCCTTACATGTACTACTGACATTGAAACAAAAATTCTCATTGAAATATTTATCATTTA
This sequence comes from Chionis minor, assembly GCA_013398295.1. Lineage (NCBI taxonomy): Eukaryota > Metazoa > Chordata > Aves > Charadriiformes > Chionidae > Chionis > Chionis minor. The sequence goes on from VZSF01002186.1 coordinate 84,772, forward strand.
CACTAAACAAGGGTCTGTAAAATATGCTATAGGAGGTTATTTGAGACAGTAATGCAGACAAATTTTCCAGCAAGGGAGAGTAACACTAATGAGTCTACCTGTAGAACCTAATTACAGAGCTGGTTCCTGAAGAAGCCTAAATTCACCCACTACCACATGGCATCTACATGTTAAACACAACAGTTTAAAAAAAATCGTATTATTTTGTGCTTATCTTGCTTGCTGTAAAATTTTTCATTTGCTCCTAAGACTGAATTGGAGCTTTCTTTTGCAGGTAATTGTGCTCATTACCAGAAAGGAGGATGGTGGTACAATGCATGTGCTCATTCAAATCTCAATGGAGTTTGGTATCGTGGAGGACACTATCGCAGTCGGTATCAGGATGGTGTTTACTGGGCTGAATTCCGGGGAGGATCATATTCACTAAAGAAAGTTGTTATGATGATAAGACCTAATCCCAACACATTCCACTGAAATAATTCTTCTCTTGGTTTGCTTTCTTATTCTAAAAATCACATAAAGCTATGATGTTATTATCTAGAATTATCATCTTTTCAAGAATGAGGAATGTAAGATATTGTACATTTATTGCTGAGATGTGACAGCTTGTATATTGTATTTTCAAGGATCTTTCCAGGAAAAAAAAGGAACTGAAATGACATAACATTCAAAACACCTCTTGGTACTAAAAGTAGTTATATTAAGCCTTTTAGAACTGTCAGTTTAGATGGACTGTAGATAAATTTTCTGGTTTTTATTCCCTGTAAATTAAGTTTGGATGGTAAAAATACTGCCATAACATTTAAATATTTTTGTATGTTATATTATGTATAAATATTCTCAAATACAGGAAATATTACAAACTGTACAGCAAGAGTTTTATTATTATTATTATGAGCAATCATTTGACACAGGAAATGATATCCTTTGAACTGTGTAGCTGGTATATGTACATTAGTGTGATTATTCTAATTTAATCTTTGTTAACTGCCATGATATTATTTGACTTTGACAGCAGATACTCAAACAATTCTTGTTGTGACAAAGCCAGTCTTTCCCCTTCACTTTGAGCATTTTAATAACCTGCTCTATACATCAGAATCCACATTTGATTCAACTCCTTTAGATTAAAAACACTCACGATTTTTCCTACCAAAATGAAGTAGCTACCTGCATACAGAAAATAATCCAGATCTACAACAGATAAAACATGCTGTACAGCCAACACTTACACTACACAACTGTCACAGTATTTTGTACCTGACTTCAGTCATTACCTGCTGTGTAGCCTCTGTAATCAGATATAAACTAAACTTTGCAGGCAAATGATGGATACCAACACATAAACTACTTAATGTCCTTAGCCAGCAGATGAAAAGCATATAGAAGTTACCTGTAGCCAAGAGAAGTTATGTTTACCATAGTTCACAATTATAATGTATTGCTGTCACATTATTAAATAGATTTACTCATCTATAATTAGAGACCAGTCACAACAATGAAATACTGAGTGGGATAATTCTAGTATTCTTCTGAGGTTGGTTTCTAGAACAGATGTTATAACATCCATTTCAAAGCAGCAACTACTACAAAAAATGTAAGTTAAAGACTGCAATAATCTAATGAATAAAGAAAGTAAAGAATTCAACAATAAGAGAGAGCAGAAGCCTCTAGAAGTTCAATATATTTTTCAGTAAGTCTGTAAGATATTTACTGTGTGTTTGCCTGTGTGTGCTTGCACACCTTTTCCCTTATTACCTCACCACATCTTTACTACAGTATGACGTGCATTAAACTGATGTGTCATGTAGCATGTGTTGTATATAACTGAAAGCAGGGTTAATATATTGCATTACCCCTGTAATATTGTAATCCTTTAATAAAGCAATAAATGTTATTTTGACATGTTCAGATTTCATCCTGTTTTAGCTCAGATTAATCATAGCAAAGAACAGTTAATTAATTTAACACCACTCTGCCTCAAAGCAACTCTGATATACCAACTACTATTAACCTGTGTGAAGTATCAATACCGCAACTTCAAAAGCAAAGCAATTTTCAGCTGAGAAAAAAAAAACCAATTACATTTCTACACATCCCAAGGCAGAAGAACTTCTTGTAGGTCATAAGAAAACCCCAAAGTTTTCAAACGCTATTCAAGCTTTATCTTCCACTAGTCTATCTACTGGACTCTGGAAAACAATTTTTAGGTCAGAAATATTAAATGCAGCTACTGGCTCTACAGCCTCGCCACAGTGCTCTACCAATTAGAATTGTAGCATTAAGGCAGTAAAATATCTGCTGACATCTACAACTAACCACTGTTTTCTCAGAAGAAAACACACACAGTAGACTCATGTCTACATCTATGAGTAGACTCATTATCTACCTAAGAGTCAGTCACGGAGTTCCTCAATGTGTGTGGTGTGTATAGACATAAGTTGAGTGTGCATAATTAACTAATCAAAACTTTTTGGAAATACTTTAGCATAGCAATATCCTTACATAATGTTCATACTTCCCCCTCTTCTTGCACTCTTTTGGTAACAAGGTACCACAGCATACCCAGGTAGAGCACAACACATTACCCACAGACGAAGATACAGGGGCAGAAAACCAAACAATGCATTAGCAATACGTGTATTAGTTTGGAAGAACTCCATGCTACTGGTAACTACGTACTCTGGAATATTTGCCTACTTTTAAAACATGGGTCGCTATGAACATTACCTCCCTACACTCACAGGCTATGTGAAAAGGACTGTCAGAAGCTTTATGAATATAGCAAATTCAAGACTCTTCCAAGTGCTTCTTCATGCTTGGCTTGGTGAAGGAATGCAGAGAACTTCAGGTATCCATTGTGCAGCTCTCAAGAATGGGGCATTAGCTAGACAAGATATTAGAGGTGCTTTTCTGTAGCAGGAGATGTGGCTACAGATACATCTCCCTGGTATACATTTGTGACAGGCTTTAAACCTGTGTTCAGTCTGATAGTCTTTCTACCTAAAAGGTGAGTGATTTACCTAGAGTTTTGTCCATGTCATTAAAAAAAAAGACAGTGCACAAAAGTCAGTGTACGAAGACATGTTTTAACTCCGGACATGCCACATCTGAGAAAAGAACTCAGGCAAACAAAGTTCTTAAATGAGACTAACTATGCTACACCTCTACTTCCTGGAAAAGAATACAAGGAAGAAAAATCCTTTTAAAGAATGCTTGGTCATAGGGACTTCACTCTTCCCCACACTTTCAGGTAATATGATAGCACTTGTAGATGCTATTTTCCATGAAAGGTGAAGGACACACTATATAGTGGTGGGCTCAAATAGTTGCCCTGTAAGGAAAATAAGCATCAGATTGAAATACACTGAGAAACACAGTTGATAGCTAGAGAACAACCTCAACTAGCATCATAAGAAATCATCAAATTCTCATCTCAAGACAGGTGAAGGACAGACATAGCTGTAGTGTGGCCCCAATCCAAAATAACAACAAAAAAAAATCTCTGGTGTACTTAGAAAGACATTTTAATTTAAAGTCTTCATCTAAAAATTGTCACTTCTCTCATAAGCTCAAGATAACTCTTTTCTGAAATGAAATATGAAAGCATATAGACCCAATTTTTTAACTTTATTTAAAAAAAAAAAACCTTTTTAAAATTCTTATGTATTTCTTGTAGATCAAGCACAAATTTTAAGCAATCATTCCAACTTTCTCCAGGAAAAGTGCTTAAAATACTCCCACTGCATGTTCATGTTGTGTAATAAACTCCGGGGTTTAAGACCTAGCCTACCTACAATTAAAGCTTTCTAAAAATCTTCCCTCAGGCCACAGCACCACCTAATCTGGGTCCTGGAATCCTCAGGGATCCAAGAGTTAGAACCTTACAGGTCTTGTTGATGTACCCTAATGGCACAACATAAAACAGAAAACAAGTTACATCTAAGAGCCCATTCGAATGCTCACAGCAGCACTACAGTTGATGCTGGAGGTACCTGGGACAATTCTTATCAGGCATGTATCTCATCCATCCAGAACATATGGTCCCTATCACTATATAAATTCATCAAGGATCATCAGAAAAACCACAACCTTGTTTCCCCTCAAACTTCCAGCTAGACACTCTGCAGACTTACACATTGTTCATTACAAATGCAGATAAAGAGTGACGTATATTTTATGCGCAGGTAATGAGAAAGCCCCACAGAGAAGAAACAGAATTCTGCTTTCAGTGATCTTTAAAGCTACCAAGACTTCTACTCTTCAGTCAAAAAACCCAGACAAAAAGTAGCATAAATACAAAACGAATACAGAAAAAACAACCAGCAACTGTAACCACTAGCAAAGCTGCTGTCTCGCAGAAAGGCTTAATGCAAAGAGGTTGCATGATATGGAAAGTCTGTCCAGATGACAATTTTGAACATCCTTGAAATAAATGGAGGTAAGCTCTGGTAAAGCTACCGGATATGGTAGCTATGGTATGTAGACATAGCCTTTTTGGACATATGCAAACAACCTTGAAGAGAAGATTAGCAGAGAAGACACAGCATTTTATGATTTTAACCTTGACCAGAATCAAATCAAGCCTGAACTCAAAAGTTCATTCCTTCAAAGAAGGATGAAGACAGCTTAATAGACTAACTGGCAGGAGAGCCATATACAAATAGTATATAAATGCATGAAAATTTTACAGTCTTGAATTTACGCCAGTCTTCCACTTCATAAATACAAATACGGTAAGTAAAACATTCCCAGCAACTGTTTGTATCCTCTATAATCTAATAAACTGCATTTTCAGCTTTTAAATCAGACTGTCCACAATAACATATTTATGAACAAAGCTTGGTCCATCTTTTTTTTCTTCTCCGGCAGTCTCTTGGTAAAGAACAAAAGCAGTTTTGCAAATTACAATGTGGAAAGGATCTTACCTTTATGGATCTACACCCCTTGCCTAGGAAGGGATGGCGGGGAGGGGTGCACAAACAAAAAACCCTATCTCTAAACCACTTAAAATAAACACAACACCATGTGCCATGGATTTCTTCTGGAGTATGTGCACTAAATCAACAGAATAAAAAAGGCGAAAAAGCCAAAGGGATGAAGATTCTAAAAAGCCTACTGCAAATGAGATTAAGCTACTGATTGGTTTTCATGCTTACACATCCAAATAAAGGGGTTTTTTGTAGACCCTTGAAAACTTTAAGACTACAAATAAGCTTGTGGTGCTAAAAAACCGATGCAAAAAGTAAAGGCTTTTCCTCGTATATCTTTTTGAAATTCTATGAATGTGTCAGTTTTACTCATGCTAAATAAGTAACATGATGAGAAGCCCTCTATGAATACAACATGGTTCTCTAAGAACTATTTTATATCATTCTAGAATACTTAAATTTTCTTCTCATATGTGTGGCTGTAATTGTAGATCATTAACTGGAATCCCTACTATCAGGAAAAACAGCAATTTCTAGTACTTTAAGTAAAGGTGTATTTTCCATTTGACTTGTGGAGTTTGTGCCGCTGAAGCACAAGGCAGATGATGTTACAGGAGGAAAAAAGCTGCATTAGAAGTGGAGTTTGCACTGGTTATACCAATGCTTTAAAATGTTTAAGACATCTCTTTAAGGTGTATTCTATTGCTTATAACTTTGTCAAACATTAGTGACAATATATTTTTTCTGGAAGTCATACTTACAGAATGTCCAAAACAATTACTTCACCAGGACCACGCTTTGCATACGTGGACTACTACAGAAAAAGCGTTGTATTTGTCTTTTCTTAGGCACTAGAAAATCATTACAACAAATTATCTTTTTTTTCTATTATATCCCTTACAGAAGATATGGTTAAGTACTCCTGAGATTAACTCTTTCTTTAAAAAAAACCCCTCAACTAGAATGACACTCTTGTGTCCGAATGGCCTTGTTTAACAGGAATCTGGTTTTTGAAGTGTTCCTCAGGAATGCTAGCACAGTTCGGTAATGGGCAGGAACTGCAAGTTAAAAGAGCCATTAGGGAAACAATGATATAGTGTGTCTACATGAATAACGCAAAGGAATACTGAAAGTACAAGTCAATCAACTGAACTGACTGTTCAGTTTGTATCTCTTTTCAAAGCATTTACAAGAAACTGACACAAACCAACAACCACAGCTTGGAGATACCAAGTTATAAAGTATCTGAAAAAACAGTCCAGCAAATTGAAAGCTACGGGAAGAAGGTCTTAAATCATGCTGTACTTAAGGACACTTCTGAAACCAAATGCTCTTATAAATACTGAAGACATCAAAAGGACAGTAAACAAAGACATACTTGTAGTTAAAGATGTCAGTAATGCACAAAACTTCTGCACATCAGAGATCCTAAGACAATGTATAGCTTAAAAATCTACACCAGATCTTATTTTTCTAAATATGAAGTGAACCATACCTTCTACGTACAGTGTTCTTCAGGTGCACTACGTGCTATATTAGTGCTTGCTAGTCAAAATGAGCTACAGATTAACAAGGTAATTGTTCACACTCACCTAAGTATGGAATAGTAGGAACCATTTTTAAGCTTCTGATGTACTCTCTTGTCCTTTTATAATTATTTTCCTTAGACAGTAAATAGTCCAACTTCTCAAAGGTGGTCTTGTCTTTGCGGTTCAAAAGCTACATAGAAAAAAGTGAAAGAGATCATAAAATTTTAATATTTGTAAACATGCTGTTAAGAAAAAAAGGCAATTCAGCATAAGTCTTAAGCTATGAACAAATATGATTATTTCTGATATCAAGGATCTAGATATCACTACCTCAGAGTTTTGAGTAATCTTAACAATATTAAATTTTTAGAGAAAAAAATATGTTATTATACAGTCTCCAACATTCTCATAGTTTATCAGAATTGCTAAAAATCCTCTTGAATTTGAAAGTAGAAACAGCAATGGAAAATGCTCTAAATAAATGCAAACTGTGCCATTTCAACAGTGCCTTATTAAAAGTATGACAAAACTTTTTTGAAAAAGCATAAGAAAAGTAAATCACTGTGAAACTTAAATCTCTGTTTTCTATTACTGGACTTACTACAGAAAGTCAGAAAGTATTTAGCAGTGCAAAAGATCCCATAGTGACAGAAGATTGAAAAGTAAACACAAAATGCGCAACTGTAGCTATAAAACACATTCCATATTTCAGCTGTTTTTGGAAACACCAGCAATATTTTTTAGATTATTTTAAAAGACAATTGAGTCAGAACGAGTGAATTATGGCACTGTACACTGGCTTCTTGCAGTTGTACTTTCTGACAACAGACAGCTGTTCCACAGTACATTTCTCAATACACCTCTTCCTCTGTAAAATTCCAGCTCTTGTTGTACAGAGCTCATAAGCCTGGCTGTTCTGTTTCTAGAGAACTGTGAGTTTTCCCACTGTTATAAAGAATACTGCAATGGGTATGCATGAGTTAACTGCTTCAGACAGTCTTGCTCAGAAGAGGAAGGGCTTGACAGGAGTCACCACTAAACCAGCATCGTAAATGGGTGTCCTGAGGCCCCTTGCAACTCTGCAACAGTATGCACAACATCAAGAACAGCCGACAATAAAAAGTAACATAAAAGGTACTATTCTGAAATCTTTTCAGTCTTATTTTGCTGGTTTGTGTCTAAACAGCAGTGAGAATTCCTTAAGGCCCTAACTCTGCACTGTTTTGTATTGCTGAACTACTGTGCCTACAAAGAGCCTTACGCCTCTTTAGGTATATGTTCTGCAACGAATTATTCACATGCTTAGTTTCACACCTTGAGAGATTTTTCCCTATTTCAGTTCCAACTTCATCAAGTTGCTCAAAACAGTAGGCGCTTACATTTTTATTATACTATAGCCTAATTCTGAGCAATCAAGCCACAACAAAATTTCAGGTGTTTTAAAGAGATAATAAACTTAGGTGAAAGAGTTAAGTACAGTCATCTTTATTTATCAGTTCTGAACAGTTAATGTGGTCCGTGTTGGGTAGAATACTAAACTAATGACAATTACCTAATCCTTCGTGTATTTAAAGATTACATACAGCAGGACTACATTATAATTGTGTATTCCACTTAAAACAAATAGCAAAATTTACAATAAATTTAAATGACAAATTCTGCCGAGACAATTTCTAAAAATTGAATTATTGATGCTTTTAATTTCTAAAATAAATGAAAACTGAAATGCATTGTACAATAATCACAAAACTAATGCTCCTATATTTGCAACAGGTCTTTTTTCTTCCTTTCCTTTTAAGCAGTGTATTAATGACTTGAATAATGGGATACTGATACACTCGCTATACAAGGGGCTTCTAAGATTACTTATCAGCTAAAGTCCTCTTGGGCATTTAATCAGTGGTGTCTAGAACAGACACGTAAAGCGGAAACTCTTACAGGAAAAAAGATTGTTTAAAAATATGCAGCCATTTAAAATCTACTTTCACAAAACATGTAACAGACCAGTACTGCTATGATGGTATCACAAAACAAGAATATAAAAGAACCTTCTTTCAGAGCATGCAATTTGACAATTCAGAAGAGTTCAGAAAACCTCAGAATCCAAACAAGACAGAAGAGACAATGGTTAAGGAATAACTTACAGCCCAGGTTTTGGTCAGTCTGAAGATAGGTGCGCTTTGCAGTGCTGACACCACAGACATAAGAGAATGAAGGTTATTCAGTTCTAAAAGCTTCTGGAAAAAAGGAATAATAACTTTTAGTCCATCGAGAAGGCAAGCAAGATTAATTAATCTAAAAGCTGCATTAGTAAAATACATCTTTTTTTCATCAACAAAATAAAAAGCTTTCATCAATGACTGCAGACAATAACGTTATCCAATGCTGTCAATGTGCAAAATTCTTAAGACCACTTTCAAAGTTGCAAATTTTCCAAATATACCCCTCAAAACAACAGGCATTTCAGCTGTGAGAATACAAACTTTATTTAATTTGAATTTATTGATTTCTAATGCTGTTCCTTCAGGAACAGAAAAATATGAAAACATTATTTGATGCACTGCTCTTGAAAATTAGTATAATTTTGGAAATGAAAAATTGAATCAAGCCCAAAACATCAACCAAAGATGCTGATGACCCTTTCGGAATTAATACAACTTGCTATTTTGTAATTTGTTTTACAGGACCTATTTTCCTCACCTCAACACACTTTAAATTCATTCATTCAGTGTTATCAATTACTCAAAACACATTTATCTCAAAAGGGATACTACTCTGGAATAAAGCTGTCTTAGACGATAAAGTTTCCTACAACACAGTTCCAAACAGACAGAAAAACAAGAACTGCTGTCATGTAACTTCTTAGTAAGTCTTAAAAAGAGGCTGAATTCATCCTTGACTGATCAACTTAATTCATTGCTCATGAGCATGAGAGTAAGATCTGGATTTTATTGAGGGAAGAGAAGGAAAGGGAAAGAGAGAAAAAGAGGGTAGTGTTTTCCTTTTTGCAGGGGGAGCGAAGACCACAACAAAACACAACCCCTCTTATTTCTAAGCAACCTAGCACCTACAAGTTGACCATTCTCCTAGAACTTGGACTATGCATTTGTGCCAGGAACTTAATCAGACACATTCTCTTCTGCATAAACACCAAACTGCTAAGTAAACAGATTGGAAATACTCACAATACCAAAAAAAAAATATTTTTTATTACATGGAAAATATTATTCTAATTACCTACACAGACACCCAATTTCATATGTACAAGATTAGCACTCAGGCCTTTGATCCAAGTGTTGTCTTCTTACTAATATTACTAAGTGTCACACAGGGTCATACAAAATAGAATGACCATAGGTCATAAAACAGAAAAGTATTTTTTCAAATAAATATATTTTTTAAAAAGTTAAGACTGACATATAAAATGCAGTGCTCAAACTCATTAAAATAACTGAGCTTTAACAGTGGTACTTTATATCAGCAACTACATGTTACAAGTAGGAATACAAGTCTCAAAATAGCTGCTTTAGAAGCAAGAGATTTCTTTTCACAGTAAGTAAGTTTGAATGGGGGAGACAAAAACCAGAACAGTTTACACCTATTGTGGTTTGGACTGGGCTGGCCACTAAATGAATGACAGATGCTCTCTTTAACCTCTCTCTCCCTTTCCAGAAGAGAAGGGAGAGAGTATCAGCTGAACAGAAAACTACTTCAGTGAAATGTTAAAAATAAAGATAATAACATCAGTAAGAAAATAATGAATATACACAATACATACAAAAACAGTACTGAGCTGCCAGGACGACGATCACATCACTGGCACGCACTGGGAAAGTCCCAGACTGGCCTCAGTGACAGATAGGAACTGGATTCCAGATCTACGTTCAGGAACACATGGACTGGGATCAAAGGCAGAAGAACTGACAGAGTCCTCCCTGGATGCCAACCCTCTGATGCCTCAGCTTGTATACTGAGCATGAGGCAGATGGGATGGAATACCCTGTTGGTCAGGTTTGGGTCACCTGTCTCATCTGCTCCTCCTGTAGATGTGACCCCTCTACACTTTTCCACTTCTGACCCTCTGACTTGGTACATAATAAATTTAGCTGACCTTGGCTGTTATAGCAGTAAGTACAAGCAGGAGCCTCTCTGCGTACCATTCCTTGGTATTAACTATAAACATCAGACCTTATCTGCTAGAAGCGGACACTGTCTGAAAAATGTGCCATTAATTTCAGTCAGTTAGAAGAGGCTTAAACAAAAAGTAAAATAACCGGAAAGTAAAATTACTGAAAATAGAATTGGTTCTGTTTTACCAGGACAACAACTGTGTTCAGCAACACGTAGCTGGCCATCAACAAGACAAACAACTTTTAAACTTATTAGGCAAAAGTACAAGATGTGTCACACTGAGCTGGGTAGTTTTATTTAACCAAGTAAAAACAATGTCACACCTTTATCTTATTCATATGCTACAACATAGCAGATATGCTAAAAAAGAAAGTTACCCTCTGTAATCAAACAACAGTTCATAGGAGTAGTGCAGAAACAAACAATAAGGAAGCAAGATTTTGAATGACAATACAAGAAATATGCACTTACTTTAGCTATTTTCACAAAATGGCTCAATATTTCTGCCCTTATTTTTAAGGTCTGTGCTGTTAATATTTCTCGTACAACCCAAAAACTGACCTATAAAGTAAACACATATAACTGATTTACAAAAAAAAAACTTTATTAGATGAAATATTTGTAAACATTCACAATGCTCCAGGAAGCAAACTGGGTAAGGAAAGAAAAGAGTTCTGATCGCATGAATTCTCATCTTTATAGCTGTAATTACCCAAAAGCGTTACCACTGGATATAAGAAGTAGGTAGAGAAGTGAGGCAACACTAAGATAACTAAATAAGCAAGTGAAACACAAAAAAGAAGGAAAATATTTGCTCATTTTATACCATGACACATCAGCAAAAATTATTAGGAACTAATAATTAGGAACCAATGGTCTAGAGGAACAATGCAAAAATGCAGACAAAGCAATTGACAACAGGAACTGCCATTTAAAAATCTTAAATCTTCATTTAGAAAAATATTCCTAAATTCTAATTCACAGCAGTAGTTCTATTTAACTTTATACTCAAAGACAACTGTCAAACAGTACCCGGTCATCACATTAATCAAATTGTTTACCTGGTTAAACCTCCTAGTAAAGGCAACAATATTTGGAGCGAGGATATGTTTTTCTTTTTTATTCCATCCACAGCTGGCTAGTTCCTAGGAAACACATTTAAAAATTGGAAATTATATGTTTGTGTAGAAAAATTTCAGTCACTGCACCAGGGACAGCAAAATTTACATTTGTCGGAAAAGTGGAAGAGGTCAGTAATGTAAGGGTATTAAGCAGTTGCCAGAGGGCTAGTGAGCAAAAATGGAAAATCCTATGCATGGTAAAATCATTTGAATAGGTTTAAAATTTGGACTGAATAAGAAGGTTGATAAGAGTACATGATCCAACTTGCCCCTGCTGATTTTTTTTTTTTCCCCTTATATACTGCTAAACTATACTGTGTTCAATTCATCTTTTTGTATGGAAGGATGCAGGCAATTTCCTTGATGCACAGCCACAAGAATTTTTCTAATCAAGTATACAAGAAAACCCTGAAATTTGTGGAGATTGTGATTTCCGGGATTTTGGAAAAAAAAAAAAATCTAACTAAAGTTACACAGAAATCTAGAATGCAAGCATAGTTACTTCTGCTGGAGAGCAAAGATTTGCAATCAGATGTCCCCTTGCTGAACTCTCGCAAAGTAACATGCAGATGTGTCTTTTAGTAACAGCTCAATCAAAAAGCAGAAAAAAGCCTCAGCAAATGCAAGGTTTCAAGTGTATTTGTGTGTCTGAGATAAGACTTGGAAACCAGAGCTCTAAAAATCTCAAGTCTCTCCATCCATGCATAAGCTCATGTTAAAGACTAAAACTTGATGAAAAACCATGCTCTTCCCCTAGACTCAAAATTCAGCAATAGATACCTCAGTGAAGCAGCCAGCCCAATGGCTGCCAACTGAGGAAACCTCTGTGCACAGTTCTGCCCTGCAACTCAGCTATGCGACATCCAGTCAACCATTTCAACCTTTCCATGCTTTTTTCACGCCCCCTTTACGGCACAGGAAGCAGCAGGTATTCAGTCTTGTTCTCATGCCATGTATTTACCACCGCTTCCTACATACAAAAGCCGATTTTGCAGAGCAATTGTGACCACCTTGCACAAGCAAGTATGAAGGGAGAAGTACGGACCATAACTCTGCCTTTATCATACCCATCAATGTCATAAAACGAGTACATCAGGAAACACAGGTTTCAACCAGAATATTGGTCTTTCCTTCTTCATGCAGTGCAAGGACAGCGCAAGAGGAGCCTGGCAAGGCAGAGCGTCAAATGGTGTAAAATGGCGGAGACCCGCCTGCCCATCAGCGCTGCAAGAGCCAGTCAGCTCCCTGAAACCCCGCAGGCCTCAAAGGAGCTGTTTATCAAAGGGTGTCCAAGCCCACAGACGCAGAAAAACCCACTGAATTCGGAAGACCACCAAGCCTCAAACCAATGCAGACAGTTACAGACTACGCATCAATATTTGACCTGACCAGAAAATTTCAACCTTCTTAGTCTAACAGCTTCCTTAACAAGTGGCAGGTAGATGACAAATAGACAGACTGTACCTTGCTTTAAAACCTAGTCCTACAGCTGGCAGAATTTCAGAAAAGAAACATTTGTTTATTTTTAGCAAACAATTAAATTATATTGGTAATTCCAATAAGATGGAAGTCAGAAAATATAATTAAAAACTGATAGTTTATGGCAACTGCTACTTATACACAGAACTGTATTCTAGCAGAAGTTGAAAATACGTTAGTTTTTTTTCTGATTAATTCTCACTCAGTTATGTTTATCTGCCAATCAATCAAAGTAACACTTCAGGAAGTTCCATTTCCAAAAGGCGAAATTAAGCAGCAGTAACAAAGGAAAAGAACAGCAAATCAGTATTTTGCTTTGCTATAAAATTCTATGACATAGATCCTTCATAGCAATTAAAAAAAATGCAAAATTAATTTTAAATATGAACATCTACAGTTTTGTATTTTATTTTGCATTCATTCACCTCCTCAGAGTATCACACTGCCTCTGCCTTTGGCAAAACCTCCATTTTGTGCTGATGTTTTTCTTAGCAAAATTTTCTCTTGATAAAGTATCTATGTATCTATTTGTAAATACTGATACTTTTATGTTAACAGCTTTTGCTACAGGTATTGCTGTTTTCTTACTGCATTATTTATTTGCCACTTTTTCTCCCCAGTAAAGACTTCCCAGACTGGAAAATACATGTAATTTCAAAAACATGAAAGTGTTTTCAGCTACAAAACTGTCCTGGCATTCTTGAAACACAATTAATTTATCTGTCAGGAAGTCCAGACACCAAATAGATGAATTCTGATTTTCCTTCCTGTACTTCCTCAGAAGAGAAAGCTGCTAATCTCTCTGAACCACTGTAACATATGAGTTGTTTTGCTAGTGACCAAATTAGATGGATTGAGGTTCTACTAAGAAACTTCTAAACTGGACTGCCCTTTCTGATGTTTTCAAAAACTCAGTCCTGCTAATATTATGAGGGTCTTTTCCCCCCTTTATGTATTAATGATATTCCATCTAGGCACAAGAAGACAATAAGCCATGATGGAGCTAAGGACATGGTCTTATATTAAACAACCTGAAGCTGGAAACACGCAAATCTTGTACCTTTTGCAGAAAATAAATTTATTTCATCAGAATACTGAGTTAACATACCACTTTTATGCAAATTTAACATATTCTGATAACTATCTTCATTCTTTATTTTTGAGGTTCTTATTTCTGATTTTCAAATACCTATGTTAACTTTGACTGCTTTTTCTCAATAGGCCTCAAATTTCTTTCTGTGTCTTTCTTAAAAGGTTAAAAAATAGTAAAAAAGGACACCAATGCATTAACTTTTAAATGTTTGGGCTGATTTATTCCCTCAGAACTGAACCTTAAACATGACAGTACAAATTCAAAAGTTTACCAAGCGTCTGATGCAGCCTAAAATACAGGTTATTACAAGAGGCATACATCAAATCTGAAATCAGATGTGAGCTGAAAAACAGGAGCAGAAGGGACAGTAGAGAATTTTGACATGTGGTAAATTTATCCTGAAGAAACACCCAACACAAAGCAGGACAGGAAGGCTTCCAGTCACCTCTTTTGGCAATAGATGGCAATATCTAAGTAAATCAGCTTACAGATTCATAGTGCTAACAAGGAATAAGCCTAGGAGAATATTAGCACAGTGCAAGAAGTTGAGCATTTTGGAATGAAAAGACATTATTTAAATGGTTACACTTGCTCAGACACTGAATTCCAAAGATATAAACAGATAGTTTAAGAAAACCTACCTCAGGCTGTATAGCTTTAAATACTGGCATATCCATCAATGTAATCTGGCTCTGCAATAGAGATAGAATTTTAAATAACGTCATTTGAAGAGCTAACAACCCTGTATTTACATCTGGCTTTTATTAACTACAAACCCCACAGTTACCCTTCCTCCGCAGACGAGAGCTGACCAGTCCCGGACTTGGGCTGCCCTGCCCAGGCTGGCACACCACAAGCAGGAGCTCCACCACCACCCTCAGTGGTGGCATGTCCTTACACTCCCTTACATTTGCTGGCTGTACCTAAGTGAAAGTTTTCAGTACCTGCAGCAGTCTAAGAGGAAAAACCTGTGTTTGAGAGTCTTACCGTTTGGGACCTTTACTGACAGAACAGAAACAGCAGGAAGAATTAGTTGCCTTTCACACAGAAACCAGCATACATTTTACGTTCACTGGGTTGAGAGGCCATAAAGCATTACGATGTGTTAATTAGTTATGATTGAAATATGCTTTAAAGGGGTCATACACAAGTTTTCAGTCACTGACAACTATGTCCTCATAAGATATTGTAATGCTGTTTCAAAGCCAATGATTTTGAAAAAAAAGAGCATTTTTAGACCGTTTTTAGCATCTGAGCGATAAGATACTTGAATTGCTTCAGTGATCAAATGACATTATACATTTGGAAGTTATATAAATTATGTTCAACTAATAGGTACTTCAGTAATACTGTGAATATACAGACCTTTGAATTTTGTAATTTACATGATTTAATGTGTAAAAGAAAGTGTCAAAGAACTTTCCTGTGGGTCTTTCCCAGTAAAGCTTCTCTGTTGGCCATTTTGTTGGCTAAACCCAAACCAGCAAAAACTTCCTAATCCCCTCTCAAAGTGCTCGAGCCCACCAATTAAGAATGATAACTTTCTATTTAAATATAATTTTAATAAGGTTTCTACTATTAGTATGATTGCCCAGACATGAGCCCAGGAAAGTTAATGAGGCCCATAAAATTTGACAGACATGAAAACAATTTCCTTCCATAAACTTTCCATCTAACTATCTCTTGCTTTTATATTATGCCAAGTCAAAGACTTTGTCACAAAGCCCTAGCCGAACACTCTTAGTAGCACTCAATTTTGCGATTTATAATTTCGAGTAATGCTTGAATTTTTACAAACTCAGATATCATCAAGATCTTGCTCTGCTCCTAGAAAAACTGCAGTCACAAATGCCTGTTTGCAACTTCTTGACTGTCTTTTAATAAGATGTACAGTGGAGGCTTCAAAAAGCTAACTATAAGCCATATTATGTGACATTAATAAAAAAGTTTGAGAGAATTAATAATCGTTTCCACAAGATATGGGTTCAATTAGGGGGAAAAAAAAAATCACTAAAAAGGTTAAACTAAAAATTTAGTAATATTGACAAGCTGTTGGTCTTTTTGTTATATAGTTGATTACCACCAGGAAATTTCTCCTCTGCTGCTTCTAAATTTTTTTTATTTAAAAAAGGAACATAATACACTAAATTTGGAAGTGACCTGAACTTGGCTCAATTCCCTTTCTCTAAATATATTCAATACAGCAATACCAGTTACTACAGTCTTGAATAACAAGAAATGGTAAGTATAACTTACTGGTTGCTATTATCTACTGAAAAAAAATACCTGCTTCTCTGGATGGATGAAAGCAGTAAACATTACCTGAGCCATTAATTTAAAAAAAAAAAAAAAAAAAAAGAGGACCTGGGTAAACCAATGAAAAGGTTTTCATGTGGCACAAGAAGAATAGCTACTCTAAGAAAACCTTGATGTTAAGAGTTTGTGTGACCATATTAAAATCAACAAAATACAAACCAATCCCAAAGAGACAGCCCTAAAACTAGGGTTTACATATGATCTTTTTCAAGCCTCACTGCCAGCCCTAGAGGCACTTATTTCATTTTTTGCTTTTTTGGAGGGTTGGGTTTCTTGTTTGCATGTGCGTTTTGTTCACAGCTAGAGTGGAACTGGAGAGAGAAAAGCTACTTACAGAAGTCCGGACTTCAGGGTTAAACCCAACCTCATGCAGCTCAACAAGGCTAAGTGCAAGGTCCTACATCCGGGTCGGGGCAACCCTAAGCACAAATACAGGCTTGGCGAGGAATGGCTGGAGAGCAGCTCTGAGGAGAAGGACCTGGGTGTGCTGATCGAGGAGAAGCTCAACATGAGCCAGCGATTTGCAATCACAGCCCAGAAGGCCAACCGCATGCTGGGCTGCATCACGAGAAGTGTGTCCAGCAGGTCAAGGGAGGTGATTCTGCCCCTCTACCCCACTCTCGTGAGACCCCACCTGGAGTCCTGCATCCAGCTCTGGAGTCCCCAACATAAGAAGGACATGGACCTGCTGGAGCGTGTCCAGAGGAGAGCCATGAGGATGGTCTGAGGGCTGGAGCACCTCTCCTATGAGGAGAGGCTGAAAGAGTTGGGGCTGTTCAGCCTGGAGAAGAGAAGGCTCCGGGGAGATCTTACTGCGGCCTTCCAGTACCTAAAGGGGCTACAGGAGAGCAGGGGAAGGGCTTTTTACTAGGGCAAGTAGCAATAGGACGAGGGGGAATGGCTTTAAACTGGAAGAGGGCAGGTTTAGATTAAACATTAGGAAGAAATTTTTTCCTTTGAGGGTGGTGAGGCACTGGAACAGGTTGCTCAGAGAGGCTGGTGAGGCCCCATCCCTGGAGGTGTTTAAGGCCAGGCTGGATGTGGCCTTGGGCAACCTGGTCTAGTGGGAGGTGTCCCTGCCTATGGCAGGGGGGTTGGAACTCGATGATCTGCAAGGTCCCTTCCAACCTAAACCATTCTATGATTCTGTGAATTACGTAAGGGTGTGTGTGCGCGCATATATATGTGTGTTTTTAAAGTGTACCATTAAATCAAGACCCTCATCAACAAGCTTCTGTCTCAAACCAACAGCAGTAGGAATTACAAACATAATAGAAAACTGATGAGTTGTAACTGATGAGTTACAAGCAATCTTGCCTTGACTTATCATTTTATAAATACAGTTCTGAGATCACCACAAATTCAATTTTGCTGGTATAGACTGCATACTATGTTTTGGGCTGTCTTTGGAGTTAACATTCAGTCTCCTCTGATTAAATTAGACATCTCTATTAGTGTGTAATTTCACAGACCTGTCCAAATTGTGGCTCTGTTCATTTCTGAAGGTAGTCCTTGGCCATGGATCATCTGAACTTGGACGAACAGGAGCAAAAGCATCATGCTATTTTTGCAACTGAGCTGGATGCAGATTTGCCAACCAAATGTTTTTGTATTTTTACCTGACAACAGGTCTCATCTGTGTACTCTGTATTAGTGCTAAAAAAGAATCATCAGAATTTGTTCCAAAGTGACAAACTTACAGGAATAATGTAGGTATATCTCCAAGCCTTTTTTTGTAAGCAGATATTAAACGACCTTACGCCAAATGAGGGAAATATTTTGATGCCCAGAATATTAATGAAAACACTGAACTTAGTTCAGTAAAAGAACTGTATTGGACTTTTGCCAAAAACGCAGTTCTGCTTTCAGTTTAGTACTGAAAGCTTGTTATTAAGGAACGCAAATTGTTTCCTCTCTACAAGCTTCTTTCCTGCTTTTAAAAAAACCAGAGTTTTCTGAGCAAATGATGTTTCAACAGAAAAGATGAGTGTTTGTGGTTTCAAATTAAAAAAAAAAATAAAAATCAGACTGTGGATAACTAACATCTTTAAACCTATGCTAGAGTCTTCTAAAACGCTAGAAAAAATTCAAATGGCTTTACACAGAAAAACAGATATGTTGTGTCAGGTCAGTACTGAATGATTAAATCCCAAGACATGCTTATTTTGTTAAAGTTTACATAATCAATGATTTGTTTTCAGTAACATTGGAAGTTCATTTGAAATATTTTATTTTAGGAAAAAAATTATGTATTTTTTTAATATCCTGCAAGCCCTGAATATTACACAAGCTTAAATGCAAAAATAACATTTCTACTTACAGCAAACTCCTCAGGAGTTACTTTCAACACATCAAATACAACTGCATCGTAGCTTTTATTGGCATAATCTGAACTTCGCCCTTCCAGAGAATCTGAGCTGCTACTACCCTACAAAGAAAAAATAGTAAGCTTATCTGCAGAATGATGAAATTTCAGAAAATTAGTATGTGTATAAATATCTAAAAATTACAAGGAAATGTACGATCTTTAAAAGGCTTCAGACATTGAATTATAAAATTTAGTTCAGCACAGTTCAAAATTGTTTCCAACTTCCTTCTGCAAAAACTATAGTGACACACAATTTTAGCTCTATGAAATTTCCAGCTTTGGAAAGCCATTTTTAAAATTATAGACTAGATAAAAGAGCTGTCACACAAAAGAAAATGTGTTGGGATTTCGAAGATTCATATTCAGTGGAAATTTTTAAATTAAATATGCAAGGTAAAGAGTGGGTAGATCCAAATCATGCTGCTCTATCCATAACATTATAAAAAAACCCTGTCACTTCCTGAAATGCAACCCATTGTTAGTTCCAGGTACTGTGTCTTGTTGTAAAAATTGGTTCTTTGCCTTCCTTTTGAAGTTTCTGTCCTTGGGCTCAGATGCATGCACTTGTGGCTCATTTTCCTTTCTTCAGGAATAACGCAATTTCATAATAATAATAGCATTATTTTTCTATTTATTACCTTAAAACTGCATACTGAATAAAAATATATGCATGTTAAAACTTTACCCCTTACCTCACTGAAGTTATTTGTTTGCTAGAAGAACACCGTTGTCAAAACAAGATGCTTTGGCATCTTAGCAAACCATAATATGCAATTGTCACCTAAAACTGACTTGGTTGCAAAGAACCAGAAGGTGGTACATGAGATGCTATTCCCGCTTATGTGTGTGTGAGTGTCCCACCCCGTATCTAGGGAAATACTGACAGGAAGCCTGACATTTGTACTAGGCAAACCCAAGAGGAGAATGAAGGGGAATTAGTAGAAGCACAGATAGGTATGCTGTATCTGGAAACTGCTAAGTTCGTATTTAGAGAGGGAAGTACTGTGTCAGTATCGACAGGCACGTGGGTAAAGGAACGTGATTAATACAGTCTTGCTGGACTTCCAAAAGATTCCTGACACAGTTCCTCACACCAAAGACATTAAAAAAACTATGCAGCCCTAGCACAGAGCCTATCCTTGCAATGATAACTAACTATGAATCTTCATTTTATGTATTCAATGTGGTAAAACAAAACCCAAAACCTGAAAAGGGACTTCACAAGGTTTGGTAAGTCTGGAAAAGGAAAAGCAAAAACGCGTAACAGAGTATGAATATGCTCCTTTATAAATCCATGGTGCACCCAGACTTGGAATACTTATGCAGTATTAGTCTCCATCTTAAACAGGCTACCAAAGAACTGGAAAAGTTTCAGAACAAGGCAACAAGGATGATCTCTGGTATGGAATGACTTCTTTACAAAGAAAGACTGGCTATGCTAGAAATCTTCAACCTGGGAAAGAGACAGTGGGTTGTGGGGAGGAAGTACAGTAACCAACAAAGTAAGCGAGAGGAAAATTAAGAATGGTCTCTCTTGGTTTCATCTAACGCCAGGTTACCAGTTAAAACTAGAGATGGATTTTAAATGACTAAGAAGATACAGGTCTTCACACAGCATACAGTTAGTTAAGCAGATAAACAGCTTGTTATGGGATTCTGTATAAACTGAAAGATTAGACAGATTCAAAGAGGGGACTAGGTAATTTTATGGAAGACAAATACATTGAGAGAAAGGAAATAGGACCTCCCCTCAGAAAGTCCCTGGGTTGCAAACAGTTGTGGCCAGGATGGTACCGGCAGGATGTTTCTTGTGCTTGCACTGCTCTTGTGCCATTCTTCAGGCATTTGCTTTTGGCCACTATCAGAGGGAGAATAATGCATTAGAAGAAACGCTGGTTTGACCCTGGAGACTTCTTATGCTTTCATCTATGACAGATATTTCTGTTCTGAGAAAACAGTACGTGAAAGGTTTGGGATTTTTTTTAATTATTTAATTATTTTGAAGAGGAATTTCAAAATTGTGTGTTTACATACTCAATTCAAAATGTCCCCCATCTTGAGAGAATGAAAAACTACTTTTGGTAGTTGGAGGGCATTTATACTACATTTGAGAAAGTGTTCTTCTGCAGGTCACAGCTGTATTATGTATTTTTGTTTTGTTTTAAGATTTTTAAAGATCAGCTCACAACTGATTTGTTTCATGAGAATCAAGACAACTGTTTTGATAGGATCACATTGCATGTGCAAAAGGCACCACTATGATGGAAAAACTTGCTTCAAACACCTCTTCAGCTGTCTTAAAAGAGATGAAGAATAATAATTTTTCAACCAGGGAAGAATTTAATCAAAATGTTACCTTTTTAAGAAAGCAAAAAGTACCTCCAAACATACATTTACAACGTGTGCTTTACTGAGCAAGCTTTACTACAGCTGATTTATAGTATTTCTCCGTAATATTACACGAAAGTAAAAAACCAGAAAAACTGAGTAATTTCCAGGCAGTCCTCAGCTGCCTGTCCTGGACCTACAAACATATTTGGTTAGCTGTGCAGAATAGCTCAACATAGAACTAGGTAGTTTTTGGAAACATCATGACAGAGCTGTCTGGTGTCCAAAAGATACAAAGGGTTAAAACGAACAAAATCTTGCAGAGCACTATGTAAACTAATCTAAATGAGCAATCATCCTCAACAGCAATAAAAAAATAGGTTGTGAACACCCGGAACCATGGATTGTTCTAAATTCACTCTGTTGACAAATACTGCACTGCTTGTAAGAGAAAGGACTGATGTGACTGGTAGCCGAAAGAGCCTCTGTGAAAGTTGAAACAAGTCAAAATTTCCATTTTGATACAGGAGCTAAAAAAACCCAAAGGAACTGTACCTCTGGAGTGGCGGAGGTGACCATCACATTAGCCATGAGGTCATTCCTTTTGTACATGCTCTCCCCAAGACACAGGAAGTTTCAGCTCACCCAGCACCGGTAAGACAACATGATGAAAACAGAATGCCTGTAAAGCAAACGTTTTTGTGAAAATAAATAAATAAAATTAAAAACCCCAACAAGAGATTTTATTGCTCTTAGAGAAAAGAACTTCAGAAACAAGACGATCTTAGATTCTCTTTTCTCTTTCAGGTACCAACTGTGAAGAAGTATAAATGAGTATCGCTTTAGTCATGCGAAGTTCTTATCCCCATTTCCAAGCAAGTCAAAAAATGCAGAGGGAAAAAGAAGTGTATTATTTGTCGTTTATGTTGAATTAGGTTTTAAATGAAGTCCATGCTAGGCAGTATTCACCCAGAAACTGTCGATTACCATAACATATTTTAAAATAAGAAATCCAAGCTATTAACTGACTGAAAAAAATAGTGCTTCCTCACTTTGCCCTGCTCATCATTTGAATTGGCCTCATAACTGGTGATTTAAGTCCCACTGTTCCTTTCTAATGTGCAAATCCCATTTGTAGCTGCTTATGCCTCCACTAGTATCTATATAGACAGGTGAGCCTGAAGGCATTTTGTGTCAGGCCCCAAAACACAGAAGTTTTCCAGAGAAGAGAACTGGCCAACATCATCCCTCTTAGTTGGAAGGATGAATCTCAAGGAACAGCACTGTTTGAAGAGAGACTTTTCCAAACTGGATTAAGCAGACATCTGCAGTTCCAAATTGGCTTTGGACTCCACATAGGTAATATACCTTAAGCTTCCTCCAGAAACCACAAGACTGGACTGCAAAAAAAATCTGAGTACATGGTAACACAGAGAGGCTGCCTCTACCCACTTGGATCAAATCATCCATTCTAGAATTACAGAGTGTTTAATGAAAACACCAAAATACAAAGTGTTTAATGAAAACTAAGAAAAACATACCACCAAAAACTCCTATATTGCAGTTCTGAATTAACAAAGCCATTGGTGACAACAGTAATACTTGTACCTACAAGAACCATGAATACTGAAATAAAGCACAAATAATTATGAGATAGCATGTTCCTGAGTATTAAACAAAGGTAATTATTGAGTATTATTTATAAATATTTATCTCCCCGGTATAAGGAAAACTGACTTCACCTTCCTGGACATATGACAGTTACTGTACACTAAAAGATATGCACCATATAGACATAGGTGGATATAGAATTCCACAAATCTAATTAAGTTGCATCTCATTCAGAAAACATAAAATTTGTATATAAACAGGCACAACTAAAATGAGAACATCTGACAAGAGTATAAACTTAATTCAGATTGCAAAGGCGATCATGTAAGAACTACACACATGTTTTTATAAATAAAATCACTTACCCAATGACAACAGATACTTCCAGGCACAAAAACTTCCCTTTTGGTCAACATTTTATGTAAGGGGAAGTGAAGAGAATCCTACACAACTTTATTTTCAAATCTACACAGCAAAGAAAAAAAATCTGACCATAAGACTAGCAGGTCACTTAAAAAAATTGTCACCAATGGATATGTCTGATATATGTCCCTCACACTGGACCTCTGATTATTGCTGCAAAACATACATTCAATGAACAATGAACATGTTCATGTTCAATGAACAACATTCATTGTTCCTACAGAAGATACCCTCTGGAGCCAAGCTTTCTCTGTATTTATCTGAAATGAAGTAAAAGCCAGAACCAAATTTCAAATTCTGCTCTCAAACACAGCAAAAACATACTTCACATAGATACTGTATTTGGTGCATTTTGGACACCCATTCTAAATACTAGCTTAACAGGTTAAAGCTGCCCTTTCGTTAATAGCCCAATGAAAACTAGTACAATGACACAGTACCTGGCAAAGACCATTCAACATAACATGTTATGCTCTTATCACAACCACTGAAAATTTTGTCAGCTAATACATCATAATGATATATCTGAATTTTATGTTCATTGAATCATAAATCAGAGTCCACAAAATCTGAAATCTAAGACTGCTTATATGTCATAAGTGATCTTATAGGAATACATTAACAGACCCTTAGGGCAACAATGAAATGGCTGATTAAGTGACAAGGGGACAGTAGCAGGTGTTTACAAGCCTCGCTGAAGTTGGTGTTCAGCACAATCCATTGCTAGCCTTCTTCATGGAGGTCGCAGTACAGGATCTGCCTCTCACTTTGCCAGGTAAGCGATGTTTTGCGAGATTCGGATCTGAGAATCCAAATGGAACCTTAAGTGAAAGCTTGCCAAGACAGGCATAAAAAAGCTAACACAGTTCAGACCTGCAGAACAGACTGCTGAATCCAACACCTGTCTCATCAAAAGAAGGAAGAACTCTTCCTCCCAAATTAAATAATCAGCATTACGCCGGTGGGGTGAAAATGAAACTACCTGACTATTTCTAATTATTAAACCTAAATCGGCTGCTAGTGACAGATTAAAATACAGACACCACATAGCCCTGTTTCACTGTGCAAAAAACGGGCGACGTTGCAGAAAGTTTACACACGCCCCTCACACACTTTAAGCATCCTGCTTGCAGACAGCTACTAAAAGTTTTTCAGATACAACTTGCACACACATACTGAGAGCAGAAGCATTTGACTACTGAAGCAGGTACAGCGAAGGGCTACAAAGATGATTAGGGGGCTGGAACATCTTCCTTATGAGGAAAGGCTGAGGGACTTGGGTCTGTTTCGTCTGGAGAAGAGAAGGCTGAGGGGCAAATTTCATCAATGCTCATCAATACTTCAAGGGAGGGTGCCAGGAGGAGAGAGCCAGTCTTTTTTCAGCGGTGCCCGGTGACAGGACAAGAGGTACAAACTCAAACATAGGAAGTTCCATCTAAACATGAGGAGGAACTTCTTTACTTTGAGGGTGGCAGAGCACTGGTACAGGCTGCCCAGAGAGGCGGTGACGTCTCCAACTCCGGAGCCATTCCGCCTGGACGCCATCCTGTGCAACCTGCTCTGGGTGACCCTGCTCTGGCAGGGGGCGGTGGTCTAGATGATCTCCAGGGGTCCCTCCCAACCCTGTGATTCTGCGTGTCTCTGCACCCGTACAAGCATGTGCACAAAGACAGACCAAGGATCACTTACAGAATTACCAAGTCAGCACAAGCAAGCTCCAATTCACTTTCAGCCAAGCAAACAAACAGTATGGTCGTTCCACCCCTCCCCACTGCAGACACGGGAAGCCCCCAAGGCAACAGCTGCCAGACCCCGTCGACATGCTCCGCCCAAAACTGGCAGCGGCTCCAATAGGCCTCTAGGGATACCGCCACCTCTCCCGCTGCCTCCTCACCTCTGATCACACAAACAGGAAAACGCTGCAAAAGCGAGTAGCTGAGAATAAAAATAATCTTTTATTTTACTTCCTTGAGAAAGATGAGACCTTCACCCCACCTGTCACCCACGACGCCTGACAACATGACAAACAGCAACAACTCACCCCACCCCCTCACGAGTATGCACGAAGTAGATCAGTAACTGCTTCAAACGATGCCAGAATCTCCTCAGTTAAACTAGTCAAGAAGCAACTTCCTTTATCTTTTGTCCTGATTAAATTAACTGGTATCTTGAGCACTAACAGACTGCAAAGTATTTCTAGGTCTGGAGTTGCTCCCATTAATAGTCCTTAGAGATACTGAAGTGGAAAGCAATTTTCATGATGTAATTTCTTTAAAACGTGGCATTTGCATCCAGGCCACAAAAATATTCTCATCTCCTCCTTCTCCGCCTTTCTGACTAGGCTTTCCAGTGTGCGGGGGCTCAAAAATGCTCTGAAAGGGGAAAGAAAAATCCCATATGTGATCTTGTATCCTGTCCAAGCTCAGTTTTACCCAAAGCTCTAACGATCACAAAACCAAAAAGAAACAAAAGTGCTTTAATATCTGTAACCAAAAGCACTAACATGCTTTTGCCTTTCAACATTCAGTACATAGAAAAACTTGCAAGGTTAGATACTTTTGTTCTAAAAAGGAACAAACCAGATTTTTTTCCCCTCCCCTAACATTTCAAACATAATACAAGCCTTAAAAATGCACTGGTTTTTTCCCCTATGTGCATAGCTTTCTCCAAGTTTCACATCTCCTATGAAAAAATACTTCCCTACACACCCATTTGTTTTACTGCCTTGAGGAGAGTCATAGGGAGCAATTATCCGTTCAAGTCAAATCCAAGAAAGAGTTTTTAGTCTTACGAAATCACCGGGTGATTTGAAGTATTCCCATACCTGCTATCACAAAAGGTACTACCCTGCAAACTAAGTAACACTGGAACTATTACTAAGCCTTCTGTAACAAAAGGCTATCAGACTACATGCAGAAAGATAATAAAAATAATATAAAAGCTGCTCCTACATACTTGCAATATTTCACTCCAACAAGATTAAAAAGAAATTTTTGAAATTCTGAAAATTATCAAAGGTGCAATATGTTGGCAATAAAAGGTAAAAAGTCACCAAAATGACATATAATTTCTTTTCATAGCTTTTGCTTCTTATAAATTCTTTCAACTTGCTCAGGGTAATCATTAAAATTATGCATTATACAAACAGTGCTAAAAAAAAGAAAACAAAGAAAACACCGTATCTGTTTGTACAGAAGATTCATAGATACATTACAGTAGATCTCATTCATAGATTGCCAGAAGCAAGGTGGATAAATCAGGATGCAAGCATACATACCACCAGAGGCTGTCTGTTCTTCTTCGCCAACTCAACAAATCCATTTAGGTATGTAGTTCCCTCTGAAGCAAAAGTGAAGACAGTGCAAGAACAACTAAACTGGAAAAAACAAAACCAAAAACACCGCCATCAAAACTGAGCATAAAAGAAACTACTAGAGCCATTTTTTTACCAGCACTTGTTACATTTTGTCATCTATAGCAAAGAAGTAAAATTCTCTGAAAGCAGAAACACAAATTTTACATTGCTGTTAGTAATATGCATGTAATTCAGCTCCAATGACCATAAGTTCATTCCCATTCGTAGTTACCCAACTCACAAGTCACTAAAAGACTCTTTAAGCACAGATACCACCTCTGGCCAAGGAAGTCCCTGTGCCCTAATTTCTGAACGCTAGCAGAGCAATCAGGGGAAGTTCCTAACTGTTCACACTGCTCTCAGCAAATAAGAGAATAACAATGTTAGCAACCACTGATGACTGCTGTTCTTATTGATTTTTCTTGTTGGAGGAAAAAAGATTGAGTGAGACAGGCTCTTTTGAGAGCCTGGTACGGCCATTCTGGGCTCCAAAAGTTAACTGTCTTAGCTGGTTTCAAACCCCATTTGCTTCCTACTTTCATTACTTCATTATCGTTTTCCTAGTAACTCTTCTTTGTTAAGCTTAAATTAGCTGCACAACTGATTCAGTGAAGACAATTAACAAACACTAGGGTCCTGTTTGTGCACTGATAAACTTGGTTGGAACCAGTAAGAGTTACTAGTTGTTTGGGGTTTTTTTAAATAAATTTAAAATAGAGTATTTCAGTTGGAAGGGACCAACAGTGATCACCTAGTCCAGCTGCCTGACCACTTCAGGGCTGACCAAAAGTTAAAGCATGGTATTAAGGGCATTGCCCAAATGCCTCTTAAACACCGAAAGGCTTGGGGCATCGACCACCTCTCTAGGAAGCCTGTTCCAGGATTTGACCACCATCCTGGTAAAGACATGCTTCCTAACATCTCGTCTGAACCTCCCTGACTCAATGTTAGAACCATTCCCACCTGTCCCATCCCCAGATCCCAGGGAAAAGAGCTTAGCACTGCCCTCTCCACATCCCCTCCTCAGGAAGCTGTAGAGCAATGAGGCCGCCCCTCGGCCTCCTCCCCAAGGTAGATAAACCCAGAGTCCTCAGCCGCTCCTCACACAACATGTCTTCCAGAATTTGGTATCAAACATCAGAATGGTTAGCCACAACAGAATGAAGAATACTGAATCTTGCTTTCTGTCTCCAGTAACATCAACAACGTACCAGTCCACTTCATCGGCAGTTGCCAAAACCTAATGACACATTTATGACAGACCATATAGAGCTCCATATTCAATTCTGAATTGTTTTTCATCATTGCACTAATTTTCCTCTCTCTTTATTCCAAAACTATTCATCCAAATGTTCATCCTTAGAATGTTTCTTTCCTTGATAAACCATGAACAAAGTCATACTCAGATGCTGTGGGTGTAGAGTACAAATGAGAGTATACTAGCACAGTTGATGTACTGGAAGAGGAAAATGGGATTGTATTATGAAAACAGGAAGAAACAATAATGTGGTTATAATTGTGCTCCTGTGCGTGCATTCAGCCACTGAAATGAAACTTGCATCACCATGTACATCACATCCAGCTTCAGCCCAGAGGCTTGTAAGAGGTGGGGAAAAGTCCCATCTTTTTTTTATTGCTAAAGACAGAGAAAAAGGCAATTAGCATCAAGGTATCTAAAGCCATGTGTTGCATGTTCTCCATATCTCCGTATTTACATACCTTCCCCCCCTACTAAGTTTCGTTTGTTTAGTATCGTTGTTTCAATATTAAAACCAGAAAAAAGTAAGTTTTCAAAATCCTTCAGGGTCTGTGCAATTTACAGCTGCTTTGTCATTGCAGTGACACAGCAAGCCAGTCTGGAAGGATTTCTAGAGGAGAATTTCTTTAAATCATTCAAAGAAGCAGCTGCTGAGTGCTATGTGGATTTTTGCTTAGTTAATGCACAAACCTCAGAAGCACTGAGCAACACTGATGTAAAACCATTTTATTCCTTACTGACAGCATCCCCTCCCAAAAGTTTAGTACATTCACACACTACATCACATCTTCATTCTCCTGAGTGCCCCGTCAAGTATCACCCCTCAAACTCTATTCCTTATCCCCTTATATATGATTTCTGCAAAGTGGAGAGGAAAAGGACCACATCTCCCATAGTAAAGGCAGATATGATCCATGTGAACCCCAATTCCTTTGGAAAACAGCAATCTTTTATATGCTATTCTGAGCCCTTTTGTGATGTACCATGCATGCACAAACACATATATGAGACTGGAGAGTTGAGTCATCTAAATAGTCACAATGCTTTGTATGAAAACGCTCTTTTCAATTCAAAAGTCCTTTTGAAATAATTCAACATTAGACCCTAGTGGCCATTCTGTACAACATAAAAAATTCTAAAGTCTTCAAAAGCCTGGATTTAAATAATAATTGCTGACTAACAGTTTAGTAATAAAAAAGCAATTGGGCTATAGAATATTAAAAAGCCATCACATTCGTATGGCCAAAGAAACTCCTAAGCAAAAACTGCCTTCTATATTTTCATCATTCGTTTCACTGGAAAGTCCCTAATACAGTTCACTATGCTTTAGGCAACAGTACCACCTATAGATAAAATATGCCATGAACAACTTAGTAGTTTCATGCACGTTATTTTCTGAGAAACTTCTTACTATATTTAAGGAATAATAATCAAAATAGTCTTCAATAGATTGATATCAGATTTTAACCAAAACCACTATAAACTATAAAGGGTCTGTGGATTAACTACATGTTAACGCCACTGATCTAGCTGACCACAAACTGAAATCCCTGAAGTAAATAAATATTCTTCAATAACATGCATCATTCCTGAGCATACAGGCTGAAAAACTGATTCTTGCAGCACCTCCCAATAGCTACCAAGCAATCGAGCCCGACTCACGAAAAAGCAGATTCAAAGTTGATTTCTCTTCCTATAATTGTCTCAACACTCCTACTTCCTCCCCTGTAGTGCATGTACACTAAAATGAGTTCTATCACGAGGAGAGAAGCAGTTGTGATGAGTTTAAGACACAACTTCAGAATCCAGGTCCCAAGCTCCTTGGGTTTTATGAATATTGATTTCAATTATATCTAACAGTAGATTAAAAACAAGACAGGAAGCTTGGGTCATGCTTTTACAATATGCTGTACCTGACTAGTCACACGTTACACTAGATTGCCACAGATTCCTTTGCCATAGCCAGGTTGTCCTACAATAGCCCAAATCCTGGATTTTCAAAATAAGTTACTGTCATGGGACAGCCTGGGAACAAACAAATCTGTGGCAATCATTACACAAAAAAGGTAAGCTGACATTTTGCAAGTTGAATAAAAATAAGGTCTTATTATTTCTCAAAATTATAATGAACACAAAGTCTCATTCTTATAGTTTGAGAGCTATATGCACAATCTCATAAGGAAAAGGCTCTTCACAATGCTCCTGAACTGCCAAAATGTATTTCAAAATTATTAAATATCTCACAGGACCCTTAGTTGCTAAAACCATCTAGAGTAGGGGGCTGACAATGCAGGTTTGAATGTGCAATGCTATTTTTATCCCGATTATGCCCCATATCTTTATTGCATCCACTGATAACTGAGTTCACTCCAGTGATTATTTATTATATTCACAAGTTAACTATCAAGTGTTTCTTCTCCTTTCTCTATTCTGCTGCCTCTACCATCATTTAATGCATCAAGATGTAAAGTAATGATACTATCAACATCACTTGCATGAGAAAAAGAAACATCACACAGTGACATTCTACCCAGAAAGATCTCAGGCTGGATACCTAAACAAATTAAGACAAGAAATACAGTACAGGGTTCTAATAATTAGAAACCACTTGAAGAACTTTGCACAGACTGTGGAATTTTACCCACCCCCGGAAATCTTTACATCAAGGTTGAATTTATTTACTTATTTATTTAAATAAAACCAGAAAACAACTCCCTACAACAAGGGAATTTGAGGAAGTTTTATGACATACAGTATAGAAGACACCAGTGATTACTACCAGAGTCCTCTCCTGTTTTCATGATCTATTAATTAATACAGGACACATATTAACAAAAGCTTTAATGCTGAAAATTACTTTCTTGAGCAACAGGAACTGCTAAGAATAGTACACAACTATACTTCGCAAATTCCACCAGTGCGGACAAAATGAAACTGACACCGCAAAGCCCAGACTCTGCAGTAAACATCCATAAGAGAAGTGGGAACCAGTTAATTTGTCATACAAACATGGATTTGCTGGGAAATGGCAAGGTGACTTAATCCCTCCTTTAACTTCCCTGGTGTGATGCTCCCATACCAGCGTTGCAGATACTCCTCCCCAAGTTAGATAAAAGCTGCATTGTGGTAAGTTATTGGCATCTGGAACGTATTTTCTGCTTCTGCAAATCAAGCTTTCCATTTTCATTGTGAAACTGACAAAAATGCCTCTTGACTAAAGCAGTAATTTTAGTGAAACATTGCATTCTGATTTAAAAGTCTCAGCAAAACTAGCTAAGTTTCATATTTAGCATCAGTCTCAAGATTAGAAGACACCCTACCTATCACACTAAAAACTATTAACATATTTTGAAATAGTACTTAAACAATATATTACAGAGAGGAACTAGTAAGGACTAGTATTTGCAATATTTGCCACAAGAGTGCAACAGCCTTTGCAGCTTCCGAGTGTTCCACTAATAAGCTGGGTTTTTTTATTCACATGTTAGAAGTCAGCAGGAGTTATCTCAGATACTCTATTATAAAAGAAGAAAAAAAAGTTGCATTTCTTAAATGAAGAATAATGACTATAAACTACTCCAAAAAATCCTTTGCTGATACTTGAAATCTCACTCTGTCAAACAAAAATCCATGGACTCACTTCTCCACATCTTATTTAATCAAGTTTTAGAACACTTTGAAGTTTTCAACTTTCCACTAGGTGGCAGTGATTCTTAACTTATTACAGGCCTGTTTGCAAAATGTCTTAAATCTTTTGTTTTGATACGTAACTCCGAAAACGTACTCATCTTTGACAGATGAATAAAAGAAAATGGAAAAAAGTGCTTTCTAAGTTTTAGGTTTTTTACACAATTGCTCTAAGAATCTTTTTTACAGCATCCCTTAGAAAAATAATGGACATAAATACAGACAAAGCATTACAACTTGGTTGACGTGTATCATTCAGAAGACAACGCTAGATTGCACTGTACTGTCCGAAATCCTGAAGAACCAAACTTATTCAGGGCTAGACAGTAATTTATCCCTCAGCTTCCATCATTCCAAACTACTTTCATACTTTTATTAATTTTGTCAAATCATTTTGGCTGAAAAAGCAAATGCTTTGGAAGAGATTTGCATAGCGTAGGAGGCAGTGACTGCCATTACTACCTTGCCTGTGATTTAACCTACGCTCCAATGATCAAGATGTTCATTTTGGACTGTGACAAATATTCCTTCTTTAGCATGAAGAGTTATTCCCCACAACTTGCCATGTTCCTTTACTGCTTCACCCACGCAAAGTTAGTTTAGAAAGCCTGTTGTCTCTCTCAGACTCTGCAATACCCATAATCTTCATAACTATCTTTTCACAGAATCAGTGAGGCTGGAAGGGCCCTCTTGAGATGACACAGTCCAATGCCTCCACTCAGGCAGAGCAGGTTGCCAAGGACTATGTCCAGTTGGGTTTTGACTACCTCCATGGAACATGCAACTTCTCTGCACAACCGGTTCCAGTCTCACAGTAACTGTTTGATTGTGTTTAGGTGGAATTCCGTGTGTTTTCCATGTACTCCATTCTATTTTAATTTGTGCCTATTGCGTCTCCCATTCACGGGGTACCACTGAAAAGATTCTGGCTCTTTCCAGATGGCTGGCCCTTTCCAGCCTCTCATGGGGTATTTCTAAACATTGGTGACGTTGCCCCTGAGCCTTCTCTTTCGCAGGCCACGCAGCCTCAGCTTTCTTAGCCCCTCCTCATGTGAAAGATCCTCCAGTCCCTTAGTCATATTTGGGGGTCTTTGTTGGACTCATTCCAGTAAGTTCGTAACTTTCTTTAAATAGAGAGTCCCAAACTGGACACAGCACTCCAGATACGGCCTCACTAGTACTGAGTAAAGAGGATGGATCACATCCTATAGCCTGCTAGCCATGGTCTTCCTGGCACAGTCCAGCATGCTTTTCCACAGTATCACAGCAATCACAGCAAGTGATCCAACAATCACAAAGGAGGGGGGGGGAAGGCAAGATAAAAGTGAAGAGTGCCTTAATTGAAGACAAATGGAAAAAAAAATTCCCTTTTCCTCACCTTCCCATTTTTAAATTGAATTAATGCTGAGCCCTGTGGTGGCAGAGGTGGTGGCAGACATTTACAATAGGGTCCTAGGACCCTTCATCACTGACCAAGGAACAAGAGTCTTTGTGCAATGGACAGTACAACAACAAAGCAAGAAGTTATACAGAGCCATCAGGACATGGGTGAATAGCATAAAACAAGAAATGGATAGACTTACAGACTACAGGAATGTAACATAACAGAAGAGGATTACAGTATGACACAAGCACTTCTGAGTTCTGAAAAAAAACACTGCTTTATTTCTTAGGAAAACCAGGGAGCAGTAAATTGGGGAAGAGAAGCAAAAGCTTTAATGACTATTCATTTAAGCGACAAAAAAACGGTTGCTATCCAGAATCAACCAGTTCTTCAGGTCTGCGTCCTTTAGGTTGGTAACCAGAAAACTGCTGGGTAATGGACTTATGAGTATTTGATGAGGCCTATTCTGAATATCCTTGACAAACGGGACTACAGTTCAATTAGAGGACCACTCACTCTCTTTGATTTTGAGGGGGCAGGGACGGGGGGAGGCAAGACTGAGTGGGCAGAACCAGTAAGCTTGCTGCACAGGAAGGAGACTAGATGACTCTGAGAGAATTTAACTGTTAGATGTCCCAATGGAAATGTAAACAAAGATCACAAGTGATGTAGAAACTGAGGCACAGAGATGTTTATTATTTTGAGAGTATTTAAGCACAATTAAGACTTTACACAGTGTAAATATCTACTTATTTCAGTTAACATGTTCCAGAAGCCAACTGCAAATTTTAGGCTCCTACAACAGAGAACTTAGGAAAAGATACACATACAGGAGCAGCTCAGAGATCATTAGTTATTACAGGGCTTATAGGCACTGCAGCTGCAGTAGGTTCTGCTTCCAAGAAGGTGTAACAAGACAGAGTCTGTACCAAAAAAAAGAAGCTGACAGAAACAATAAAGTCTAGCAAACAAAGGAAGGATGATTGTGTTCCTCATTTGCAAACTGATAGGAATGAGTTGAACATTTCTGTGTTAGTCTTTAAATCCTAAGGCCTAGGAAGGAACCACCTATTGAGGAGAGAGATGACAGAGAGGAAGGAAAATCAGAACTACACAACAGAATCTGCAAAACATTTATCCAAGGAGGCATGCAACAAATGTTATTTGTATGTGTATGCATGAGAGGATGCAAAGACAAGAAAATAAGCCTAGACTTCTCCTCTAGACTTTGACAGTAAATCCAGCATAGAGATCTATCACTGTCCCGCATGACATCCTAGTCTCCAAATTGGAGAGTCATGGGTTCGATGAATGGACCACTCGGTGGATAAGGAACTGGCTGGATGGCCGCACTCAAAGGGTTGTGGTTAATGGGTCAATGTCCACGTGGCGGCCAGTGACGAGTGGTGTCCCGCAAGGGTCAGTACTGGGACCAGTGCTATTTAACATCTTTGTTGGAGACATGGACAGTGGGATCGAGTGCACCCTCAGCAAGTTTGCCGATGACACCAGGCTCGGTGGC